>CAUYUJ010014386.1:222459-247459 GCA_963575745.1 Prorocentrum cordatum | reverse complement strand
CGCCTGTTCCGGTATCCTCCCGCCTCGCTCGTGATCTCGTGCGTGACGTAGCGCCGCCCTCTGCTGACAGCCACAGTGCTCCACCAGCCTCGGAATCCAGAGTCCCGAATCGGGTCCCCATGCCTCCCGGAGGTGGTGCCCGGGGGCGCCGTGCCCTACCACGGGTTGCTGCCGCGCCGCGGGGTGTCCCTCGCGCAGGTGGCCCTCGCCGGTCTCGGGGGCGGCAGAGGGAGCAAGGGGAAGAGGAGGAAGCAAAGGGACGAGGAGGAGGGAGGGTGATGGGGGGTGAGGCATGGGAGGAGGAGGAGGAGGAGGATGAGGAGGAGGAGGAGGAGGAGGAGGAGGAGGAGGAGGAGGAGGAGGAGGAGAGGCAGAAGGAGGAAGAGGAAGAGGAGAAGGAGGAGAAAGAGGAGAAGGAGGAGGTTCCGAAACCAATTTCGACTCAAGGAGGGCCAGCCCGTTGCATGGGCTGGCTCAAGACCAACCCGCACGCATTTTCGGCCAGATAGCACTACCACTCGGAAAGGCGTCCCGCCATCTGCACCTACACGTTCCGGCCTCTTCTTGACACGATGGAACCATACTCCCCGCACGCTTGTCAGATGCTGCAGGGACCCACTAGGTGGGCTTGGCACAGGCTGCGCGAAGTTGTCGAAAGCTGTGGGTCATCGGTAGCAAGGTGCCCAAGAAGCTTGTTGACCAAGATTGCACGTACTATTGCGTCCGCCACATCACGCAGGTCAGTGCCGATAAGTTCGCCTGCAAGGTCAAGGTCGTCACCACGAACACGATTGTACAACAGTAGAGCTCGCTCCCAGGCCCGTCCACACCTCCAACTATGATACGCCGGCTTTCAGTCCAGGCTTGCATTCGGCTGCCAACAGCCCAGCGCATCCATCAGCTTCGCGATTGGATCACATGCCAGCTACCGAGGCTAGAGCCCCGACCGTGGCGACTGCGACTTCATCGACTTCAGCGACTGCGCAGCCTGCCCCGCAACTGCGGCCACAACGGCCACGGGAAACGTGACTGAACAGTCTGCAGAGCCACTTCGGTTCCTTCAGGGCACGGCGGGCCTCGGCACGGGAAACGTGGGCGGGGAGTTTGCAGTTCCACATCGGCTCCCCCAGGGCACCGTGGGCCACAGCGCGGGAAACGAGAGGGTGAGTTTGTAGAGGCACCGCGGCTCCTCCAGGTCATTGTTCCGGCCAGCCAGAACCATAACTGATACCATGTTCAGAAGATGGCCCAGGGCCAGGCGGCGGCCGCCAGCGGCGGCTGAAAGACGAGGACACTCTGCCAGAGGCCGCCGCATTATGACGATCGAGATCCAAATCGAAGCAGACTCTTGCTGATGCAGGGGAGGGCCGGCACAAAAATATAGACTGAGTTGGCAGTGATATGCGTTTCTGTTAGCATACCAGAGGACACCGCATGGAGATGTTTGTCGCGACCACGATCGCCAGCGGTCGTACAGCGCGCGGTATTCGAAGAGTCCTACGATCAGCTTCAGTGACAAGGAGACAGTACATCTGCATAAGGAACCGTTTTTTGGCCCAGTCTTACTCTGACTACGTTCACCAACCTGCCAGAGAAGCATGTGATGCTTTTTTTGAGCCTGGGCGCTCAGCATTCAAAACATCCTAAATCGTGTCTCGCTCCTGCAGCTCGCCGCTTGGCGACATTGTCAAGGCCATCAAAGAACACGGGATCTCGCGAGAGGACCTCGACGCACCAATAGCCCCCATAGAAACAGATATCGACGGCATCACCAAGCGCGTGACGGCATAGGAAGCATCGCCCCGCCCGCCATCAACAACATTTGCAATGACAGTGGGTTCTACGGCTAACGCCAAACTGTTGCAGTTGGGGGTGGACGAACAAGCGATAAGGAAGCAAAGGGCTATGCAAACACATCCTTAGCGGCCTGGAGTCCACGGCGCCAGCAGCAGCATGGATCAGAGGGACATCTTGGCCGTCATCGGTAACCTATACGACTTTGAGACCAGAGAAACCGCAAACAGTTGTATCCCAAAAGAACTACTACGTCTGGGCGCGCCGATGCCAACCAACTCGCACGGCAAGGGGTATTTCAATGATATACGATTCATGGAGTTTACGAACGCCGAGGATCGAAACCTGGTGGTTGGCCAGCCTCGAAGCGCATGCATCAGCAAACACGGACATCATATTTGGGCTACAAGCGACCGTCCACATTGGTACGGAGTGCGCGCGATTATTGCTTTGGTGTCACATACTTTCCGAAGAATATCCCATCCGCGTCGATGACACGGAACAGCCATGCAGGGTCGCAGTGGGCAGGGGACTGGCCCTCAGCGTTCAGATAAACCAGGGCGTGGTCATCCGTGAGTGCAGTGCGGGAGCGTGGGCCGAATGGGAGGATTTATGCAGCGACGACACGCTAATCGAGCTGACAAGGTCGCGCGACGTTATTGTCCAGCGCGCCTCCAGGAAGTTTTCACAGGCAGCGCAGAAGGACATTCCAAATAATCCGCCCAAGACCCACGGTGGGCACTAGTAACCGCCGACAGTGCCCGAGCCGTATCGACAAACATTATGCATCCTGGATTTTGGGACGTGGAGATCACGGGCGCAGAGTCGATGCCGCTGCAGCGTACGTCCGTGCCGTTCCAAATTCAGACCTTGTCTACCGACCCCAATGTCTGCCTCCAGCTACACGCGTCGGAACTCCCGCGCCCAGCTCCCATGCTCCATTTCCAGCTTCCACATTCCGACTTGCGTCCCGACGTTTTTGAGCCATTTTCGCAATCTTTTTTCGACGGGACTTGCGGTTCTCGGGGGAGCTCCGGACGTGGGCGAAGCTACCACTGCGGTAGGCAGTTCGAGACCGGCCGTGGCTCCGAGTCCAGGGACGAGACCGCTTACGTGCACGTCTTCGCCTTCTATCCGCGCTGACGCAGAACTTCTACATGGAAATCTAAATGCACATTGCCATTTTTTCCCGCTTCTCCGACTCTAGCGTCCGACTTTCCGTTTCCATTTCCGCCGGTCGACCCCGGGCGCCCGCCAGATCAGCAGTCCGACCTCCAGCCTCATGCATCTGATTTTCCACTGCCATATCCCCCCCACCCTTCGTCTTTCAGCGCCCAACAGCTCAGCGCTCCGACCTCCGCCTTCGGCAATTCGACCCTCCGCCCCCACCTCCACTTGTCCGCTCCTGGCGCCCAATATCTCAACATGCCGATCCTGGGCTCCCAGCGTCCGACTTTCCACCCACCTGGCGACCTCCAGCGCCCGCCAGCTCAGCGATGCGACCTCCAGCGTGCAGCGTCCGACTTTCCATTTGCGCCCGTCGACTTCCCGCGCCCAGCAGCGCGGCGCGCCGACCTCCGCGTTCAGACATTCGACTGTCCGCCCCCGCCTCTCCCTGTCGAACTCCTGCGTCGACCAGCTCAACATTCCGATTCCGGACTCCCGGCGCATGTTTTTTGGCCGCCACCTCGACCCGTCGACTTCTTGCGTCCACCAGCTCAGCGATGCGACCTCCAGCCTTCGGCACCCGACTGTCCGCCCCGACCTCCGCCGATCGACCTCCGACGCCCGCCAGCTCGACGCTCCGACCTCCAGCCTTCATCATTCGACTTTCCACCCCCGCCCCCACCTACCGAGTTCCAACGTTCAGCAGCTCCGCGCTCCGACCTCCACCTGTCAGCATTGGACTCTTCGCGTCCACCTCCACCTGTCGACCTCCCGCGGCCACCTGCTCAGCGATGCGACCTCCAGCCTTCGGCATCTGCTTGTCCGCCCCGACCTCTGCCGATCGCCATCCAACGTCCGCCAGCTCAGCACTGCGACCTCCAGCCGTCCGCGTGGGACTTCCCACTCCCGCTCCCACCTATCGACTTCCAGCGCTCAGCAGCTCTGCGCCCCCAGCCCCCCCCCCGGCATCCAGCTGTCCGCGCCCGCCTCCACTTGTCGACCTCGAGCGCCCGCCAGCGCAGCGCTGCGATCCTGGGCGTCTCTCCGCCTCTGGACCATCAGCCTCCGGCCATGGTGCCCTCGACCCCGGATCGCGTCCCGATGCAGGTGCGCGCGCGCGCGCAACCGGCGACTCCAGCTCTGACCGAGCGCGTGCGCATCCCCGGCAGGAGCAGCAGCTCCAACGCAGCGCTGGCGGAGGGCGGGGGCGATGCAGCGGCGCCGACTGCGACCGGCCAGCGTGTTCTCAGCCTCGGCGCCTCCCGCGACAGCGACCGGCCACGAGCGCGCGGAACGATGCTACAGCACCTGCGTGAAGGGCGGATCATGCAGGCGCTCGCGATCCGACAGAGGAAGCTAGCGCACCTCTGGCAAACCGAGTGTACGAAGCAGGGCGATAGCCCCAAAAATCGCCTGGAGCTTCACCGATGACGCGGCGATCGATGTACTGATGTGTGAGCTCACGGGTATCCACTGGGGAGTTCATGTATTCAACGCAGCGTGGCGGACTGCGACGCCGGAGTGTTGGTTCCCAAGCTTGGTCGACGTGCGTTCGCAGCTGCTGGGCATGAACATCCGACAGGGCGCGTTGCTTTCTTGGCGCGTTCACGACGCGCCCGACGCATCGAGAACATGGCGGCTGTGAGCGAGCGGCTTTCCCGCATCAGCGTCGCCCAATCGCCGCGCCAACCCCGGGTCACCGCGGCGCATTTTCCGCGCGGTGGAAATGGGGGCCAGCGCGTCCACATCCCGTGCGTTATGATTTCCGCAATCCACGCCGGTGTCGCGAAGATGAATCGAGCATTCATTTTCGCGGGCGATGCGCAAGTGGGAAGACGGAGCGACAACAGCGATGGCGCCGCCATCCACGACGTAGGGAAACGAGCTATGGGCAATTACGGTCAGAGCGGGTTTGATCAACGTAGTGCCTGGCTGCGATCACGGGCGTGTATGCGCGACCTCATCATCGCAGGCGCTGCTTTCCGCGAGTGCCTTGATGACGTTTTCGTGTGCGTGCGTTCATGCTCGAAGCCCGCGCGAGCCCAGATTGACTGGGTCCTTGTGGATAAGCGAGCTCGGCACTTAGTGTTCGACCCGTCTGCTTCGTCATCGCCCGACCTCGGATCCTCTCCAAGCCGCGCGCCTCCGACTTGCCGTGGGCTGTGCAAAACGCCGACCGCCACGACGGAAGAGACGAATGCGCAATCATGTACGCCAGCATCCACCGCGACGTGGCGACTACGATTTCCGGCGCCACTTGCGACGGCATCTGATTGGCGATGGTTCGCCGCGCGACCCAAGCGACGCACGCGCGCACGCCGAACAAGCGTTAGCAGCAGCGTATGAAGAGTTCCAGGAACATCAGCAGGAACATCAACATCAGCAAGCAGACGGCAAGGAAGAAGAAGACGACGCAGCCGCCCGACTTCTTCGAGCACTCATCAAGCAGCGCAGGAACACGCCGCACTTCGACGCAACGGCCAGACAGTCCCTGTGCAAACGCATTATGTGACAGCGCCGGCTTATCGAGCGAGCTCCACGACCCACAGACTTGAATGATCTGATGCGCAACTTCCAAGCCTCTTCATACATATACCTGGCATCAAGCCCAGAAGAAGTCAAGACCGGATTCCCAGCGTGGCCGCGGAAGACTGTGGCAGCGGGGCGGACCGCCAAGGCGTCGCAGACATCTTCGCCGACTTCTACGAACAGCTGTACAGGCGCTGCGCAGAGACCGACGTGCCTGCAGGCGCTCAGCCACCCAGGGCGCGAGAACACGCGCGACGTTTTGCGCGCCGTGGGATCCCGCGCTTCACTGAAGAAGAATGTCACCATGCAGTGACGCAACTCAGAAGCGGCAAATGTAATGACATTGCCAGTATCGCCGCCGAGCTACTCGAGGCCAGAGGGGACGACATCGAATCGCACGTGTTGATGCTCTTCCGCCACAAGATAACACTTGGGCAAGAACCCCCAGAGCAGTGGAGCCGCGCAGCAATCAGTGTCATTTACAAGTCTGGCGACCCGCAACTTCCCAGGAACTTCTCGCCAATAGCCATTGTCCCACTGCTATACGCGTTGCTACCTCGATCATGATGCAACCGACTAGAGGCGAACTACGAGTCTGCGCAATCGCCTGACCAAGCTGGATTCCGTAAAACGTTTTTCACAGAAGACCACCTCTTTACCACGACCTTATTGTGCGAACAATCTTACGAGTGGCGCCCCCCTTTCGGCCGCTTCAACTAGCTTTTGCAAGGCGTTTGACTGCGTCGACCACCAGCGCCTTTCAACATACTTCGACAGCAGAACGTGCCAGACTCATGCAACTCCGTGCTGCTGAACTTCTACCGTGGCCAGGCCGCCACGGTTAAGACCGACGTCGACAGCGGGGAATTCAGAACGCAACGCGGGGTGAAACAAGGTAACGCGTTCAGCTCCTACCTTCTCAGCGCGATGCTCGAGCGCATAATCCGACGGGTCACGCCTGCCTGTGGGTGTGAAGACTTTGGGATCAGATCGGGGCGCGCCAGGTCTACGCGACTCACCAATCCACGGTTTGCAGACGACGTGCTTCTCCTTGCATCAAACGTTCGACAATTGACAGTGATTCTTGCTGACCTCAAGAGAGAAGCCGGAGAGTGCGGGCTTGCGCTGTGCCCAGGCAAAGCCAACAATCTCACCATCCGTGCCAGACGACAGGGGCAGACCATCACACGCTCCAGCGCTGGTGGCGACAACGTTGAGATTCTCAGCACAGACCAGGCAACCAAGTGCCTCGGCCGCAAGCTCACGTTTCCAGAGGCAGGCTACCACCACGTAGAGCTCTTTAACGTAATTGCGACAGGATGGCGCAGGTTCAACCAGGTCCGAAACGAGCTCACCAACAAACGATGCCCATTACACAGCTGTTTTTCTTAGTGTTTTTTATATAAAGAATTAAGAACAGCGCCGCCCGCTGTCATGCGCGGCTGCGTTTCCTGGGCGATGACCAAGGACCTGCTTCAAACGCTGACGCGCACTCAACGACGGGTCTGCGACTCATCGTAAAAACTCCGCGGCGTCGAGCAGTTCGCTATGGCGCCGCCATCGAGAGCGCCGGCATCACCGGCGCAGGAACGCATGTAGATGATGGAAGGGAAGCGAAGACGAGCTTAAGACGACATTGACGACGACGACGCATTGCAAACCGATGGTGGCGACGACGCCTTCGACCTCGAACCGCGGGGCGATTTTATCCGCGGAGCTGCGCGCGCAGGGGGGGCGCGCGTAGGTGAGTGGATGACGTTGTGCGTTCGACGAAAAAGGCGGCGGGGTAGGGCGAGTCGCAAATCAACCGTGGCCCGACTTGCCGCGACGCGGGGGCCGCGCATCCACGATCGCCGGCAAGCAGTCCGCAGACGCGGGAACTAACGTGAAAATAGCCGAATTGGAGAATCATTGTGTCTGTTGTTGTCTAAAACACAAGCCGTGTTTGTTCAAAATCGAAACATCGAGCACTACCTAAGATTGCTTAGTTGTTCTTGGTTGGCTTGGCAAGATTTTCAAAGGGAACGGTGGGAAGACGATTTCACGCAATTGCTGGCAGCAGATGTGTTTCAGCAGCCTGACATCGAACGATGGTTTACACTAGCACAAGACAGCGATCAACGGAGCAATTTTGAGCAAACGTTCCAAAGCCGTGCGCAGCGCTGACCACAAGTTCCACATCTACGACTGGCGGCCCTGGCCCGCCCGCGCGTGCCTTCTGGGCCCTGCAGCCCGGCGGGCTCATGCGCGCATTGCTTTGCCTTGCCTGGCCTTGCCTTGCGTTGCCTTGCGTGTAGCTGCAGACGAGGCTAGGGTGCATCGGGGGCCGGATCAGACTGTTCGAGGGCGCGTTCGACCACCCTGTTCGGTCCGCTTCACCCCCCCGCGAGAGATTTGGCGAGAGGCGAATGGACCGCCGCCGCCGCGACAACCAGAGCTGGAAGGACCGCCGCGCCCTCGTCTTGGTGAAGCTGGGTGGCGTCTACGGCTGCGGGTGCTGGACGTCGTCGCCGCCGCCGCCGTCGTTGTCGTCTGTGCTCGTCGGCCGTCGGTCGTCGGTCTGTCGGTCGAAAGGTCGAAAGGTCGGTCGGTCGGTCGTCGTCGTCGTTTTCGCCGCCGCCGTCGTGGCTTTGGCGGTGTCGGCAGAGTCTTTTCCGAACCCCCTTTTTCAGGAATCCGCCTGAGGACCCCTGCTTCGATAGCAGAGCTGGCGTGGTGGTCTCCAAGTACCCTTCGCCACCGAGAGCGCCGCCGCCAAGGGCATCAACGCCTCTCCTGTCCCCCTCCCTCTTGTGAGGACAGTCTTTGGGCTTCGCCTGTGAGGGTCGTCCATTGGCCTCGCGCCTTGCGCAGCTTCAGCTTCCATCGTGTGGGCTGCTTGGGACCCCGCTCCCACCTGTCACGATGGCGCCATTTGCCATTGCAGGGGGCCGGGGGCTCTAGGGACTCGGCCAACGAAGACGTCCCTAGAGGAGTGTCCAACGTACCTCCACACCCCTTGAGCTTTCGAGGAGGGGATCGACTGCAGAATTGATTTACCCGAGAATTGAGTGTTTTTAAGAGTCGGCGAAACAATAATACGCGTTATCTTCGTGGATGTGTGAAGTTTCCAAACATCTGTTTGTAGACTCGACGAACAAATAGTTTTTGGGGTGATTCAATTCTGTAGTTGATCCCCTACTCGAACTTGCCATTTTTGGCGTCATATGCCGCGCGCGCGATTTTCCTCCCTCCTCCCGCCTTCCTCCGTCGTGTGCTTGCTGCTCCTCCCATCTCTTCTCCTGTCCCCCCTCCCCGTCCTCCTTTTGCTCACCTCCGTGTCGTCCCCCTTCTGGTCGGTCTTCCTTGTCTTCTTCTCGATCCATTGAGGCCTTCGTCTGAGAGCCACGTAAGGGCGCTCGTTTGCCCCACTCGGCAATCTCAGTCCAGTCCCGCGACGGATTGGCCGAGCTCCACGACGAGGAGCGGAACCCCCAGCCTCATCCGTGCTGAACAGCAGGCCGCCGAAGGTCGGGGTGCACACAGTCCGCGCAAAAGCAGTCCTCGGCCTCGCAACTGTCTCCGTGACACCAGATCACGCCGTGGCCGACGAAGGTGGTGCTAGCGCGCCCGTCGCAGCTCACAGGGACAACAACAGGAAACCCCGCCCTGATCAGCACGTGGCCCACCGAGTAACACCATCGCTGCTCGACTTCGAGTCCCCTGCACGCCGAGTTCGACCGCGACAGCCGATTCCCAAACGTGAGAGCCTTCCTCCGCGGGGGGGTGGGGCCCCACTGCAGGATGCTGACCGGCCGCTGACGTTTCCTCCGACAACATCTCCACGTTCTCGCAAGTGGCATGGACGGTCTCCGCGACCTCACTCCTCCGCCGGACGGAAACGTGGGCTTCGACGTTGTCGGGGAAGACTGCCGCACAACTGTCACAACAGTCCTTTCGCTTGATCGCCATCCCCTCGCTGCATCTGCACTTCGGGGTGCCCGTCCAAGAACGCGCAATCCTCAGTCCCCTCCTTCCTATTCTTATTCTTCTTCGTCTTCACGTCCGTGCTGGTGTGCCCGCGCGTCTCCGCCCGCGACCCAAGCATGATGCCAGCCTGCGCGCGCTGCAGCTCCTCCGCTCCAGCGCAAGAGATGCACACTCATTCAGCGACTGAATGAATGGCCACGTTGCGGCGCAGTTTTGTCCAGCCACCGCGGCTGGCTGCCAGCCGCCAGCGTCGTGAGCGCGGGGGGAGGCTGCAGAGGCGGTCCGCGAGGTCGGCGTCGCCCACGAGCAACGCCAGGGCCTCCTCCGCCAGCTGCAGCTGCGCCACCGTGCGACCAAACTCGGCGGTGAGATTTGCCATGGCACGATCAGCAGATTGCCCTGCCCACCGCTCCCTGTCCTTTCTCTCGGCGGCTGACCGTCGCGGGTGCACGTCGCCCGCGCCCCCCCCGTGACATCTCACGGATCTCGAGGCCATTGGCAGCGCCGCCTCATGGCGAGAAGGGAGTTTGAAACCAGCTTGAGCCAAAATGGCTACGGGTGGTCGGTCTTGCGTTCCGCTGGGGACTTCCTCACCACTTATTATGGCCCTGAAGCTGAAAAGTTGGTAGCGATTTCACAGATGGAAGGCGGGTCGCTTCCATTTTTTGGCTATCGCTGAAGCGCCGCACGCACTTGCTTTAAACAATTGCAAGAGCTTCAGAGACTGAAGGCGGGCCGTTTTCAAATTGTGGCTGTCGCCTTTTCGCCGCGCGCATTCGTTTCCAAGTCTTGCAACATTTTCAAGGATTGAGTGCGGTTGGTTTTCAACATGTGGCTCTCGCCTTAGCGCCGCGCGCACTCTTTTAAATACTTGCAAGAGCTTCGCGGATTGAGGGCGGTCGGTTTTCAACATGTGGCTTTCGCTTTGGCGCCGCGCGCACTCGTGGGAAAAATGCAAGAGTTTCAGGAGTCCCATCGTCAACGTACCATACACGGTGCTTCGGACGACTTCAGGATTCTGAGGGTGCAACAGTTGCGTTGATTCGCGATGTTGAAGTCCCAGGAATGGTGTTCTGGCACGGTTCGGAATCGGCAGGACGCAATAGCCACGTTGATCCGTGGCGTTGGAGTCCCGAGAATCGGGTTTTGGCACGCTTCAGGGTCTTCAAACGGTGGTTTCCCAACGAGGCAGTTCCTTCAGTGGAAATGGACCCTTGTAGGGGCCTGTGACGAGGGAGCTTTGAGGGAGGATTTATTCCAACATCGTTGATGAATCTTGGGTTTGCACTGGTCCTCCTCCTCCTTTTCCTCCTCCTCCTCCTCCTCCTCCTCCTCCTCTCCTCCTCCTCTAGGGTACCTCCCCATCATCGTCTGGAGGTCGCGAGCAAGCCATTTTCAGAATGACCCCTTGCCTGTCCACTAAGCTGGTGTGCGCATGGAAGGGGCGAGTGCCGCCTACCCCCGTGGAGGGAACCAAAGGTCCGCAGTCCTGAGTCCCGAGGAGGAGGATCCCGCCCCGTCTCGAGGTCCAGGGCCTGGCCAGCCGCGTTCTTTTCTGTTTGTTTGCCGTCGCTGTCAAGTACAGCGTGCCCAGTGATGCCGACGCCCTGCGTGCCGCGGCCGTTAGCTGGCGCTAGGAGGCGCCCTGGCGCATGGTGCCGCTGGCGTTGGAAACCGCCAGCGGATGCGGCCGGGCGGTTCTGCGGCGCCTGCGCAGCTTCGCGTGGGGGCGGGCTGCGCTGCTGGAAGCGGGCGGCGAGCCGACAGCGGATGCCCTAGCTGGATAGCTGGTGGCCTGGTGGGGCTGGGGGCAACGTGGCAGGTCAGGACCGCCCCGAGCCCGCCCCGAACCCGCTCCGAGCCAGCGGGCCTTGAGCCCGCTTTGAGCCCTCGCCGAACTCGCCCAGAGCTCGCCCCGAGCCCACCTCGCGCCCCCGAGCCTGCCCCGAGCCCGCCCCGCGGAGTCGCCAAGGGCCCGCCTGCGCTGCCGCCCCGCCTGGGGTGTGGCCCTCCGCCGGGCCGCAACGCGGCATCTCTGGGCCGCCCTGGGGGCGGACTGCGCCGACCGCGCGGCGGCATTGGTTGTGCGTTGCTGGGGCGGCGTAGCTGCTGGGCTGTCCTGTGCTCGCGGTCGCCTGCCGGCTCGTCGCGGTGCTTGTGACAAGACGCGGCCTGCGTGCAGACGCGCCCGCCGCTCGAAGGCAAAGAGGTGAGGAGTCGGAGGAGGAGGATGAGGAGGATGAGGAGGAGGAGGGGGAGGAGGAGGAGGATGAGGAGGAGGAGGAGGAGGAGGAGGGGGAGGAGGAGGAGGAGGAGGAGGAGGAGGAGGAGGAGGAGGAGGAGGAGAGGACAAGGGGGAGGAGGACTAGTGTAAACCCAAGGGTCATCAACGATGTCGGAATTCACCCTCCCTCCAAGCTCCCTCTTTCTCCCTCTTCATAGGCCCCTATAACTGTTCATTTCCATTGAGGGAACTGCTTTCTTTTCGACATCCGTTTGAAGACCCTGAGCATGCAAAAACATTGTTCTCGGGATCTCAACGCCACGTATCAACCTGACAGCTGCGTCCTGACGATCCGGAATCGTGCCAGAACGCCATCGATGGGCTTCAATAGCGCGAATTAACATAGTTGTTGCACCCCCAAAATCCTGAATCCTTCCAAAACACAATTTCTGGTGCGTTCGTTGATCATGGGAATCCGTGAAACTCTTTTTTTTGCGGCGCTGAGGCGAGAGCCACAGTTTGAAAAGGAACCGCCCTCAATCCGTGAAACTCTTGCAAATTTGAGGAGGAGGAGGAGGAAGAGGAGGCCGAGGAGGAGGAGGAGGAGGAGGAGGAGGAGGAGGAGAAGGATTAGGAAGTGGAGGAATAGTATGATGAGGAGGAGGAGGACCAGGAGGAGGAAGAGGAGGAGGAAGAGGAGGAGGAGGAGGAGGAGGAGGCGGATGGTGAGGAGGAGGAGGTGGAGGACGATGAGGAGCAGGAGCAGGAGGAGGAGGAGAAGGAGGAGGGGGAGGAGAAGGAGGAGGAAGAGAAGGAAAAGGAGGAGGAGGAGGAGGAGGAGGAGGAGGAGGAGGAGGAGGGGTAGGCGTGGGAGGAGCAGCAGGAAGAGGAGGAGGTACAGGATGAGGATGAGGAGGAACATGGGGGATGCAGATGATGATGCTGATGATGATGATGCTCATGATGATGCTGATGATGATGCTGATGATGATGCTGATGCCGTTGATGATGCTGCTTATGCTGATGCTGGTGATGCTGATGCTGGTGATGCTGATGCTGATGTTGGTGATGATGATGCTTCTGCTGATGCTGATGCTGATGCTGATGCTGATGCCGCTGACGATAATGAGGATGACGGGCGATGGCGACGATGATGACGACGACGATGATGATGATGATGATGACGATGCTGATTCTGATGATGATGGTGATGATGATTAGGATCATGCTGACGACGATGATGATGATGCTGATGATGATGATGCTGTTGTTGATGATGATGAGGATGACGGTGGCGATGATGATGACGATGACGATGACGACGACGATGATGATGATGATGCTGATGATAATGTTGCTGATGATGAGGTTTATGGTGCTGGTGATGATGATGGTATGGTGATGTGATGATGATGACAATGATGATAATGGTAACGATGCTTATGCTGGTTTTGCTGATGATGATTACGATGGTGCTAACGATGCTGATGATGCTGATTATGCTGATGATGCGGATGCTGAGGATGATGATGACGATGCCGATGATGCTGGTAATATGATGATGATGATGCTGTTGTTGATGATGATGATGATGATGATGATGATGATGATGATGATGATGGTGACGATGGTGATGATGATGACGATGCTGAGGATGCTGATGATGCTGATGAATCTGATGATGATGGTATGATGATGAGATGGTGATGGTGATGGTGATGGTGATGGTGATGGTGATGGTGCTGGCGATGGTGATGGTGATGGTGATGGTGATGCTGTTGATGCCGAGGATGATGCTGAACATGCTGATTGTATGGTGATGAGATGGTGATGACGATGGTGATGGTGATGGTGATGTTGATGGTGATGGTGATGGTTATGATTTTGATGATGATATTGATGGTGATGGGGATGCTGATGCTGCTGCTGATGATGATGCTGATGCTGCTGCTGCTGCTGCTGCGGCTGCTGCTGCTGCTGCTGCTGATGATGATGATGATGATGATGATGATGATGATGATGCTGATGATGATGATGATGATGATGCTGACGATGATGATGAGATGCGGGATAGAAGTATGAAGCTCAGGAGAAGGAAGAGGAAGACGAGGAGGAGGAGGAAGATAAGGAGGATACGGATGAGTCGGAATCGGAGTCGGAGGAGAAGGATAATGAGGAGGAGGAGGATTTTGAGGAGGATGAGAAGGAGGAGTCGGAGGAGGAGGAGGAGGAGGAGGAGGAGGAGGAGGAGGATGAGGACTGGGATGACGAGGAGGGGACCAGCCCCGCCGTTGCCGCTGTATTTGCTGCATCTTTATACTTTGCCCCTAGCGCTGACTTCCGCTCACCACTGGGTCGTACACCACATGGACATTGACTTTTTGCAGACTGACGCTCAAGCTGAACTCGCGATGGGGGTGGAAGCGAACCTGGTCCCCGTGAGGCGGGCGAGCTAAGCTGAACACCTCGTGCCTGAGTATATCGTCGTATGGGGAAGCTGCGCTTTCCTCTCGTCGGAAAACCAAGGTCCAGGCAGTCCGAATAGCTTATCGATGGGCCAGGAGGAGGAATAGGAGGAGGAAGAGGAGGAGGAGGAGGAGGAGGAGGAGGAGGATGATGATGAGGAGGAGGAGGAGGATGTGGAGGAGGATGATTGAGGAGGAGGAGGAGGAGGAGGAGGAGGGAGAAGGAGGGATGGGGAGGAGGGGGAGGAGTGGAAGGAGGAGGAGGAGGAGGTGAGGAGGAGGAGGAGGTGGAGGAGGAGAGGAGGGGAAGAAGAGAGGAGGGGGAGGAGGAGGAAGGGAAGGCGGAGGATGGGGAGGGAGAGGAGGAGGAGGAGGGGGAGGAGGAGGGAGTAGGAGGAGGAGGAGGAGAGGAGGAGGGAGGAGGAGAAGGAGGAGGAGGAGGAGAAGGACGAAAGAGGAGGGGAGGAGGAGGAGGAGGGAGGAGGAGGGGGAGGAGGAGGAGGAGGCGGAGGGGGGAAGGGGGAGGAGGAGCAGGAGCAGAGGAGGCAGGAGGAGGAGGAGTTGGGAGGAAAGAGGAGGAGGAGGTGGAGGAGGAGGAGGAGGAGGAGGAGAATGAGGAGAGGAGGAGGAGGAGGGAGGAGGAGAGGAGGAGAGGAGGAAGGAGGAGGATAGGACGAGGAGGGGGAGGAGGGAGGAGGAGGAGGAGGGGAAGGAAGGAGGAGGAGGAGGAGGAGGAGGAGGAGGCGGACGAGGAGGCGGAGGAGGAGGACGAAGAGGAGGAGGAGGAGGAGGAGGAGGCCACATAATAATACTAATGGTACGAACGCATAACCAGACACATCATAAGACCACTCATACGAATACCAATGGACATACTATTAATAACCATGGCCATACTATTAATACCATTCAACATTAATCATATATTAGTAAGAGTCGTACGACTACTACTATTATTACTCGTAGTACTAGTACTACTCATATTCGTGATATTGGGAAGAAGACTACTAATATTCACAGCATCCTTTCATTGTAACACCAGTAATCGTACTGGTAATACATATATATATAGCGTCTTAATAGTAGTGGCAAGAATACTATCACTACTGCAACTACTACTACTAACGATCATATCACTACTGTCAATAACACTGTTAATAGTAGTCATAAGATCGGTAAGACAACTATTCGTTTTTATTTCAAAAACTCATAATCGTAGTCATATGCATACTCATGCTCATACGAGTAGTAACACTAAGCACCATAATAGCATCATTAATACTTTTAATAAGAAAACGAATATTATTATGAACGAGAATGATACTTTGAGTCGTAAGAAGATGAATGCGACTAATCATAAAAAAGCTAAGACGAATAATACTACTAAAACTAATGATATGGATAATAGGAATAATCATAATAATACGAACATAGTATGAATAGTAATCGTCACAATCTTAGTAATAGTCATACTAATACTGATACTCATACTCAGAATAAGACAATACGAATAATACTAATAATAAGTGTAACAATAAAATTAATAACAGTAAGAATAATACTATTTATATTATTATTATTAGTAATATTAACAATCATAACAATACTGGTGATAATGGATTAATCAAAATGATGGTAATACTATGAAGAAGAATACTAATAATAAGCGTAAGACAAATTATCATAATCATGAGAGTAATAATATGAAGAGGAGGAGGAGGAGGAAAATGATGAGCATGCGGAGGAGATGGCGGAAGAGCGGAGGTGGGCAGGAGGAGGGCGGATGGCCCGACGTTGTTTTTTTCATCGCGTGGGGGTCTGAGGATGTTGTCATGGCTTCCCCCGCGCCCTACTCGACCCCCGACCCCCGCCCCTGCAGGCGCGCGTGGCGGAGGCGAACTTCCGGTCCGCGCTCACCGCTGAAGCCGTCGCTGTGCTCTCCGCCATGCGCGTCGGCGCCGAGGCGCCTACATAGACAATTGACGATATGAAGCTGGCCAACCTGTTCACTCCGTTCCTTCTCGCCCACTCCTCGTTTGCCCGTCTCATCGGCGATAGCTTCGAATGGAGTCCACAATAGCACCATACCGTCTAGACGGTCACTCCTCCTCTTTCGCCTTCTCCGCTACTGAGACCTTCTGGCGCGTTGGTGAGTAAGTGATGTGGGTTCTGTGGACTCTAGTGTGTCAGTAACTCCTCGCCTCGGCTCGCCTGGATCTACATGTCGGCTCGTTCGGATGTCTTACTCTTGGCCTTTTCTGGTTGGACTTTTCGTTAGCCCGAATATTGAGGGATCTACGTAGATATTACGGGATCTCCAGAGACTCAGATGGATAAACGCTAAGATGCTCGCTCATGATAATTGTACGTATAATATCGAGAGTGGTTGTGTCGGGCTGGCGAGAAAGAACCATGAGCCCGATTGTAATGTCAGCCCACGTCCCATATTTTGGGAGGTTTCGTTCAAGAAAAGCAAGAGCTTTCTACGGTACTCGACACCGCCTTGTACTTTGTCATTCGCAACCTCATCCTTACCAACCCACCCCCACCCCTAAAAACCAACAATAAAATACGAATCAACGAAACCCCATTACTCAAACCGTCTCCCTCCACCCCGCAACGCTGCCCTTCCCTACCCACCCCACACCCCTCTTTCGTTTCCCCTTATTTTCTTTTTTTTTTTTGTCTTTTTTTTATCTTGCTTTTATTGTTCTGCTTTAGTCCCTTCTCCTTGCTTTTTTTGTTTTTTTCTTTTATTTTTTTCGTTATAGTTCTTCTTCTTTTGCGGTTTTTCCGTTTCTATATTTTTTTTTGTTTTTTTTATTTTGCCAGGCGCCGCAGAAACAGATGTAAAAAGAGAAAGGCGGCACAGTGAAGAAAATTTAGTAGGCGCACGCCAGGTACAGGAAACATGCCGTATCTTAGTAGGACACATGCACCAAAACATGGAAACGAAACAGCAAATAATAGGTATAAGCTACTTCCGTATACAAAGATTCAGGTACACAGAAATTGCTGGTGCTGTGAGCACACTGTAGGCTGGCCAGAGATGTTGGCTGGCCTGCTGAAAGGCATGGACAGCATGCTGTGTCTGCTTCTGTCACTTATTTTCTTGTGGGTCAGACGCACAGTGACTGGATTTGAGCAAATGCAAGCTTGCCATGGGTGTTGTCTGGCCTTAGCGTCTAAAAAGACTGCCGCTTGTGTTGGGGCAGTTTATGTGCTGATGTGACGCTGGAATGTGCTGCCCCCCCCCCCCGACAAATAGATCCAGCCCCAGTCCCAACACGTGACAGTCCGGCGTCCAAAAGTTAGCAAGTGAACATGTGCCTGCCCAGCATGCAATTTTTGGGTTGCTTCCCTCATGGTCGAACAAACAACATGGTGCTGCTGTGCTGGAGCTTCCAAGGAGGGAGGTGACCGAAGCTGGTCGGTGCTGCCGTACACTACCACCCATCCTCTGTCATAGGCCCAACCCCATACCTCCACCACGCTTGAGTCAGGCGTCCAAAGGGCAAGAGAACGGTGCTGCCTAGTGTGCAATTCTTGTGCTGCTACCCTGAAGGAAAGTGCTGGAGCAGTCAACGAGAGAGGTGACCGAAGCTGGTCTGTACAGCAGTCCTCCACCCCAGCCCCCATCCTCTATTAAGAGTTCACCCCAAACCTTCCACCACGTTAAAGTCAGGCGTGCAAGAGTTTGCAAGTGAACAGGTGCCTGCCTAGTATGCAGTTCTTGCGCTGCAATCCGTAAAGGTCAGAACATGTGGTGCTGCTTTGCAGGAGCAGTCAAAGAAAGTGGTGGCCGAAGCTGGTCGGTGCTGCCGTCCTCTTCCACAACCTGCATCCTCCGACATAGACCCAACCCCAATCCTCTACCTCGCTAGAGTCAAGCGTCCAAAATTCCAGTGGACGGCGCCTGCCTAGTATGCAATTTTTGGGCTTCTGCCCTTAAGGTCAAACAACAATGTGCTGCTGTGCTGGAGCAGTCCAAGAGAGGTAGCCTAGGCTGGTCGGTACTGTAGTCCTCCTCCGCAACCCCCAACCTCCGCTAGCCCAACCCCAATCCCACGTTTGAGACAGGCGACAACAGGTAGCAAGTGAACAGGTGTCTGCCTGGTATGCAAATCTTGGGCTGCCACCCCTAGACCAAACAAACAAATGCTGCTGCGTAGAAGAAGTCAAAAAGGAGAAGGTGTGCTGCAGTTCACTGGGGCTGTAGGCTTGCCAGAGATGTTGGCTGGCCTGCTGAGGTGGTGGAAAAGGCATGCTGTGTCTATTTATGCCACTGCCTGTGCTTGGGCAGTCACACAAATTCAGGCGTACACGAACAAGCAGGTGAACAGGTGCCTGTCTAGTATGTGTGCACTTCTTGGGCTGCTACACCCTTTGGGTTAAAAAAGAAGCATAGTGCTGCTTGTACTGTAGCCGCCAGAGAAAGAAGTGAACCGACGTTGGTCGGTGCTGCTTCGCTTGGTGAGTCATGGTCTCTCCCGCCCCACCCCATGAATTCCTCCGACCGTCGTGTATCATTCCTGTGGCACGCAAGAGGAAACGCAGGCATTGAAGTGCCAAGTGGCATAGGCAATCTGTGGCAGTTCTCGGGTCAATGCCCAGTTTTTGTTGGTTCGCCCCGAACTTCCTCGGTCCCAGGGCCCTCGTGCTTTTTGTAGGTCCACGGGCTTCGCACGACCCATTCTGCCAACAGTTAGGGCAATTGCATGCCTGCATGTTGTTGCGCAAGTACCAAAAAGTGGGTGTCGACCTGAGGGTGTGCTGAGGGAGAGAGAGAGAGAGAGAGAGAGAGAGAGAGAGAGAGAGAGAGACAGAGACAGAGAGAGAGAGAGAGGGAGAGAGAGAGAGAGGGATAGAGAGAGAGAGAGTACTGTGTGCTAGGCTGTTTGTGGTCGGTAGGCCACAGTGGGAGTATCAGGGTATTCCCCTACCGCCTTGCCAACATGGCTGTCGCCTAGGATGGGAGGACAGTGCTGTGGGATAGAGGCACTGTCATCGCACGCTTATGATGGGGGGAGTGGTATCACAAGGTGCCTCTGTCGATGCCTTCAGCCTGAGAAGGGGAAGCGAGTACTGTAAACTTAGTCGCTGGTCCCTTGGCCTGCCAACTGCAGTCAAGGGAGGGAGGATCAGGTGTCTATGCTCTGCGGCAATCGAAGCACATCTGCTACTGGTGGTGGATGTCGTGGTGTTGCTCTGTATGTTACTTCGGTTGTGCTTAGCTGTGTCTTGGATGGTCGCTCAAGCGTGTCTGTTGCTGTCGTCGCGGTTGTTCTTTGGCATGAGTTTCGGTTGCGCCTTGAATAGTCGTGGCATTGCCTTGTGCGGTGGTGCTTCTTTGAAATGGTGCGTCTTGTTGGCTGCTGCGCGTGTGGAGGTTGACGAGGTATTGCTCGTGCGTGTTTGGTGTGATCGAATTGTGTCAATGTGCTCGTGAAAGCGTGCGTCACCAGTGTCGTGCACAAAGATGCGTCCACGGCTGTCGGTGACGATGTTTTGTACGTAGAAAGTATTTATCGGAGACTCTTGGCGTACTTGAGCCCGGAAGTACATCTGTAGGATAGCGTATGTCTGTGGCGCGAGGCGGTGCATCGGTACCTCTTGCAGCCATCGCAGCGTCATGACGTCCTCGTAGGGCGGGCAGACGATGGACATTTTGAGCATTGGAGGTGGTGGGAGCACGGGTATGGCGATCCTTGCTGTGGGTGACCCTGTGGTAATGGCCTTCGAGTGGGGCGCAGCAGGCGTGTCTGCGGTGGACTTGTTGAGGATGTTGTGGGTGGTCTTTGGTATTTTTTGTTTACAGGTGGATGGTAGGGGCGGTGTTTTTTTTTTGGCGTGTGGTGTATGTGTGGTTGGAGGTGGTGCAGGAGGCTCTGCTGGTCTGTCGATGGTCGCGTTGGTGGTTGTTGGCGTGCCCTCTTTGATTGGTTGGGAGTATAGTATTGGTGGTGTTGTTTTGGCAGGTGGGGCGTGCGTGGTCGGAGGTGGAGCTGGTGGTGCTGCTGGCCTGTCGTCCGTCGAGTTGGTGGTTGTCGGCGTGTCCTCTTCGCTTGTGCTGTAGTTGTCTGCCGGTTGCGTCGTCGGCCTCGTAATGCTGGGGGCCGCCGTCGGGTTGCAAACTATTTGTAGGAGTGCAGCCGTGTCGTAGATATAGACCGCCCAGTCGTACTTCGTTTTGTTGTCGACGTCGTGGCATGTGTTCAGCCATTGTGCTACCTTGTATCGCTGCAGTCTTGTTATGGTTAAGTTTTGCTTGTCCACCGGTCATTCGTGTTTAGAAATGCTGGCTGGTGGTAGTTACAGCTAGATGGATTGCCGCGTTAGTGCGGTAGTAGCCCGCTAATGCGTCCATGCCGTTGCCATATCGGAATAAGGTCTGACGTTTTGTGAGCTTGGGTGGAGGTAAGAAAGTGTCGGCGTGAATGGCGTCCTTTAATGTGATGTAGTTGGTTTCGGTCATGGGTGGTGTTGGAAGGTCGAGAGTGGTGTTGCTCTTGAGTCGGGTCGTAGTAGAGGGTGTGGTAAATATTGGTTCGCATCCTGGTGCAGGAAGAGCTCGTTGTTGAACTTGTCTAGGTGCCTGCTCCACCCTGGTAGCAATAAATGGTCGTTAGGGGGAACTTGTATGTGTAAGTGTTAGAGCGTTCGTGGTAGTACAGCGCGTGGTGCCATCGATCGTCGTTGTAACCGTCCGTGTCCGTGTCGCTGGCGTGGTGGTGAAAAGCTGTTCATCCGCTCGGGCATTACATGTCGTGATATTTGTTCCGTGGCAGTGAGGTGAGGTAGAACTTATGTGTGTCTGCCGCTCCATTCATCTTGGCCCATGCGTCGTCGTTGTCTATGTTGGCGTCGGAGTCTGTGGTTTCGTATATCAAGTCGGGTATGTTTGCCCGAGGATGTCTGGAAGACGTGGGGTGGGGCTGTTGCTGTGTTGTTGGCTGTGTAGGTGGGGTTAGTATCTGTGCTGGTGGAGGTGGCGTGTACTCGTAGCTGGCGTCGGCTCTTGCTCTGTCTTGTTTTGTTTTTTGGGGATTGAGTGTCAGGGTAGGTGTACGCTGTTGTGGTGAGATCATTTTTGTGTACCCTGTGCAGGTGAGTCGTAATTCGTCTTCGTGCTTGACGTGTCTTTTCTCTATGTCGCGGATCTCTGCGAGTCGGCCTTGTACAAAGTTGTGGTGTCTTCCCTCCCCCGTCCCCCTCTTCCCCTCCAGGCCATGGCGCAGGACGAATAACTGCGCGCATTTCAGCCCCGCCGCCGTGTTCCAGCAGCCGCCTCGCGTGGTCAAAGGGCCAGCGATAACCTGTTGTGCTGTCCTCCCTCCCTCCGCCCTCCTCTCTGTCTGGCCGCCTCCCTCCCTCCCTCCTCCGTCCACGCCTCTCGCATCTTCGCCTGCATGCACGTTTCAAGTGGCAAGCTCCGGGATTTCACGCTTGCTTTTGCGTGCTGCGTTGTCGCGGGGGGGAAAGAAGTTAGGTGATGAAGGCTGCGCGTTGCACTATGTATATCAAGGCCCCCACCGCGAAATCGGTTTCGGCTTCGTGTTCGTGTTGTGCGTGCGGGCGAGGCGAACCTGCGTGGGCGGGCGGGAGGGATGAATTCTCCTCTGGTTAGGGCGCCGCCGGGCCAAAACGTCGCCCCCCCCAGCGGGTTATCCAGCGGTGGCCTGGGGTGCCCTGCGGGTGTCCCGCTGGTGTTCCGTCGGTGTCCCGTCGGTGTCCCGTCGGTGTCCCGTCGGTGTCCCGTCGGTGTCCGGTCGGTGTCCCGTCGGTGTCCCGTAGTGATATCGATAGTGAGATCGGTCGTGAGACTGATATAGAGACCGATCGTGAGATCGGTCGTGATTCCGATCGTGAGATCGATAGGGGGATCGATCGTGATATCCATAGTGAGATCGATAGTTTGATCGATCGTGAGATCGAGAATTAGATCGTGAGTGACAGTTATCGTGGGATCGATTGTAAGATCGACCATGAGATGGACTGTGAGATCGATGGTGCGATTGGTTGTGTGATCGGTCGAATGAAACTGATCGTGGTCGTACTGGCACGCGCTACGTGGTGCAAGGGATGTGGTGCAAACCAGGAGGTGCAAACTGTATTGTGCAAGATTCGTGGTGCAGTCTATGTGGTGCATGCTATGCGGTTCAAGTTGTGTGCAACATATGTGATGCGAGCTACGTTGGGGAGCCACTTGGCGGCCGCCGGCGGCCACAGGGCGGCCACGTGCGGCCACGGGGCGGCCACCCGAAATATCTTCGGGCTACCCGCTCAGTGCCTCAGTGAAACAAGCAAGAACCTCTGAGTGCCATCGCTGTTTTTGGAATATCTGTCTATCTAGGAAGGCAGGGCATATGTGCAGTGCAGCCCATGGGCGGAGAATAGACAAGGGAAGGACAGCACAACCGACAGGCGACGCCAACACACGGGATACTCCCGACATCCGAGGCCTGAGCACCAACGAGCCAAGTCCAGCCCCGGCGACGAGAACCCCTCCTCCTTCTCCTTTTCCACAAACTTCCGTCGTTGTATTTCCCAACACTCTTGTGGTGCTGGGTACTCGTTTTGAATAGAGCATTGTGGTCTCCACCTCTTCCTCCTCCTCTCCTCCTCTCCTCCTTCTCTCCTGTTTCCAGTGTTCTTATGTGGTTGCTGCCCGTCTTCACGCGCTGACGGTGCAATGCAGGTTTCCTCCCTGCACTCCACCGACATCCCTTCGGTCATGTACGGCCCTTTCGTCTGTGGCCGCACCTCAAGCAGGCTACTACCTGGTCGTGGATTGGATTACCACCCTGGGCCTCATCCGCATCAACCGGTGGCACAACGTTGCACATCGCCGTTGTGGTGCTCCTCCTCTTCCTGGGCCTCCTCCGCATCATCCGGTGGCACAACGTTGCTCATCGCCTTCGTGGTGCTCTTCTTTCTCCTGGGCGTCGACCTGGTCAAGTGGCGCGTCCTCCTCTGCAGTGCTTGAGGCTGGTGCTCGCGACGTGCCGCTGACGGCAACACCATCTCCTTCGCCTTCCGGGTCTTCGCCCCCGGTCCCTGTCCGCGGCGTACCTTTTACTGTGCAAGCTCTTCGGCGCCGCCGGGTCCCGCCCGCTCCGGCCGCCCGAGGCCCCGCCTTCCTGTGCCCTGTCTCCCCAATTAAAGCTGTGCGTAGCCCGCCGAGCTTTTAGCGGAAGAGGTTCGCTCTCGCCCCGCAGACCAAAAATCATGTTCTTGTGTTCCCTCTCCTTTTCTCTCGTGCCGTCGGGCTGCGATCTGCGCAACTGTCGCCATTTTCGTGGGCTCCTGGAAGGCCCAGCGGAGGTACGTCATACGCGGACCACCTCGGGAC
This sequence comes from Prorocentrum cordatum, assembly GCA_963575745.1. Classification (NCBI taxonomy): domain Eukaryota; class Dinophyceae; order Prorocentrales; family Prorocentraceae; genus Prorocentrum; species Prorocentrum cordatum. The sequence continues at coordinate 223,959 of CAUYUJ010014386.1, read as the reverse complement.
CTCGCCGCCCCGTGGGGGGCTTGCGATCAGCGCAATTGTCGCCACTTTCGTGGGCTCCTGGTAGGCCCAGCGGAGGTACGTCGTACGCGGACCACCTCGGGACCTCGCCGCCCCATGGGGGGTTGCGATCTGCGCGATTGTCGCCACTTTCGTGGGCTCCCGGGAGGCCCGGCGGAGGTACGTCATACGCGGACCACCTCGGGACCTCGCCGCCCCCTTGGGGGCTTGCGATCTGCGCAATTGTCGCCACTTTCGTGGGCTCCTGGGAGGCCCAGCGGAGGCACGTCATACGCGGACCACCTCGGGACCTCGCCACCTCCTGGTGGGCTTGCGATCAGCGCAATTGTCGCCACTTTCGTTGCCTCCTGGGAGGCCCAGCGGAGGTATGTCATACGCGGACCACCTCGGGACCTCGCCGCCCCCCCTTGGGGGCTTGCGATCTGCGCAATTGTCGCCACTTTCGTGGACTCCTTGGAGGCCCAGCGGAGGTACGTCGTACGCGGACCACCTCGGGACCTCGCCGCTTCCTGGGTGGCTTGCGATCAGCGCAATTGTCGCCACTTTCGTGGGCTCCTGGGAGGCCCAGCGAAGGTACGTCATACGCGGACCACCTCAGGACCTCGCCGCCCCCTTAGGGGGCTTGCGATCTGCGCAATTGTCGCCACTTCCGTGGGCTCTTGGGAGGCCCAGCGGAGGTACGTCATACGCGGACCACCTCGGGACCTCGCCGCCCCCTTGGGGGCTTTGCGATCTGCGCAATTGTCGCCACCTTCGTTGGCGAAAAACACGTCCGGGGGCCCAGCGGAGGTTACGTCCCACGCGAACCTCAGGATCTCGCCGCCCTCAGAGGGGGTTGCGATCAGTCGCAATTGTCGCCACTTTCGTGGGCTCCTGGGAGGCCCAGCGGAGGTACGTCATACGCGGACCACCTGGGGACCTCGCCGCCCCCTGGGGGGCTTGCGATCTGCGCAATTGTCGCCACTTTCGTGGGCGCCTGGGAGGCCCAGCGGAGGTACGTCATACGCGGGCCACCTCGGGACCTCGCCGGCCCCTGGGGCGCTTGCGATCTGCGCAATTGTCGCCACTTTCGTGGGCTCCTGGGAGGCCCAGCGGAGGTACGTCATACGCGGACCACCTCGGGACCTCGCCGCCCCCTGGGGGTCTTGCGATCTGCGCAATTGTCGCCACTTTCGTGGGGCTTGGGAGGCCCAGCGGAGGTACGTCATACGCGGACCACCTCGGGACCTCGCCGACCCGTGGGGGGCTTGCGATCTGCGTAATTGTCGCCACTTCGTGGGCTCCTGGGAGGCCCAGCGGAGGTACGTCATGCGCGGACCACCTCGGGACCTTGCCGCCCCCTGGGGGGCTTGCGATCTGCGCAATTGTCGCCAGTTCTGTGGGCTCCCGGGAGGCCCAGCGGAGGTACGTCATACGCGGACCACCTCGGGACCTCGCCGCCCCCTGGGGGGCTTGCGATCTGCGCAATTGTCGCCACAGGCC
>CAUYUJ010014386.1:169959-212459 GCA_963575745.1 Prorocentrum cordatum | reverse complement strand
TTCGTCCCTCCCTTTCCCGATGGCAGCGGACTTCACTGGGGGGGGGGGCTGGGGCGTGCTGACGGAGCGGGGCAGCGGTTATAAAGCGGTTTGCCGTTTAGCCCCCGTGCGCGCGGAGATGGTGCTTGGTGCGTAGGCCTCCGTCGTCGCATCCTCCTTCTCCCCGACGTGTTGCGATATAGTGCCTCAAAGCGTGCTTCGATCTCAAAGCGATTCTCGCTCGATGTGCCACTCCGTCTACGTACGGTGCGGTGCTTAAGCTTGGGTGTCTGCACGAGTCTCTCACTCACTCCGCGATTTCGTCACGGGGTTCAGCAGCAGGGCTACAAGGCGAGGCCAGTTAACATGGGACAACACATGCAGCTGTCGCGTGCTTCTCCCCCCCCGTCTCTCTGCCCTATCCTCCGCTCCCCCTCATCCTCCTCCTCCGCCGCCTTCTCTCTCTCTCTTTTTCCACTCCGCTTGCTGCTCACTCCGTGCGCCCTTCATCCTTCTCCGCTGTTGTCTCGTTTGAGCGTCTTCTTTATCGCACGACTACACGGCATACATAAAGGGAGTATTTGCTACGCCGACCTCGCAACCTGATGCAGTAGACCTCGCAGCTTGATGCGATTGTCCCTGCGTGCGAGAAGGATCTCAAGCAGGATGAGCAGGATGAGAAGGCAGAGCAGGATGGGAAGGGGGAGGAGGAGGGGAGGAGGTAGAATAAGAGGGGGATTACCCCAGAGGGACACGACGACAACCTCGAGCATGATGATTGATGGCGATGCTGCTGCTGCTACTTATGATGCTCATTATGATGATGATGCTGCTGATGATGATGTTGATGTTGTTGTTGATGCTGATAATGCTGATGATGCTGATGATGGTGATGATGGTGGTGGTGATGACGATGCTGAATATGATGTTGATGTTGATATGGATGCCGATGATGGTGATGATGATGATGATGATGATGATGATGATGATGATGATGATGTTGATGGTGATGATGATGGTGCTGTTATTGGTGATGCTAATGATGTTGATGATGCTTCCGGCAATCATGGTGGTGCTGATGGTAAGGTTGTTGGTGATCATGATGATGATGACGACCATGATTGATGATGCTGCTGCTGATGATGATGGTGATGCTGCTGATGATGATGATGATCATAATGCTGCTGCTGGCGATGATGATGATGATGATGCTGATGCTGACGATGATTCTGTTGCTGCTGATGATGATTGTGATGCGGATGATTCTGATGATGCTGATGATGACGGTGATGGCGATGCTGTTGCTGATGCTGATATTCTGATGATGATGATGATGATGGTGGTGGTGGTGGTGATTATCATGATGCTGCTGCTGATGATGATGGTGATTGTGGTGGTGATGATGATGCTGCTGCTGATGATGGTGGTGTTGGTGATGATGATGATGATGATGATACTGATGCTGATGTTGTTGATGATGCTGATGCTGATGCTGATGCTGATGGTGGTGGTGGTGATGATGCTGATGATGCTGATGATGATGATGATGATGATGATGATGATGATGATGATGATGCTGATGCTGATGCTGATGCTGATGATGATGATGATGATGATGATGATGATGATGATGATGATGATGATGATGATGATCGGGGAGGAGGATCCAGGGTAAACGACATGATAACCAGTGGTTTCGGGTTCCTTGGTCAGATTCGTTGAAACATCGGCGCCCCAAAGGATTTCCGACCTGCCGCAGAACTTTTTCTGCTCCTTCTTCCCAGAACTGGGAGTGGAACGACACACGCTGATGGCCCACTTTGCTCGCTGTGCCTCTGAACGTGGCGCTGACGTGGCCGTCGTGGTAGGCGCAGAGCACATTGACCAAGTGGCTGCTCGCATCCAGAGCGAGGCGGGCTTGGATGTCGATGAGCTTCTGGAACTTCCACCAGAGGAGGCCGTCGAGGAAGGCAGTGGTGCATGGGAGCAGGAGCTCACGCGCCCTTCAATTTTTGCGCCGTGTTCTCATGCCGCTTGCCATGCAAAGGCTTGGGGTCGAGGGTCATCGAGTGCTACATCCCAGTGACCTGCCACTGTTTCCTCGCTGATTTTTTCACGTGCAACGGGGTATCCAGAATCAGAATCATATCGCCCGTGTGCACTTCGATTGTATTTCGATTGCAAGCCCTTCCTTGTGGATCTGCAGCTATCGGGAAGGTGCGCGACCGCAGCTATCAGGAAGATGATCAAGAGACGCATGATAAAGGGGCCCGATGAGAGGAAGCAGGAGGAGGTCGACACTGCCTTCAGCGGCAGGCGCCAGCAGGACTAGAAGGGGTGCGGCAGGAAAAGGGAAGGGGGGGAGGATCGGTGGAATCAGGGGTGAGAACTTTCAGGAGGATGCGGAGGAGGAAGAGGAGGGAGTGGCCGTTGAAGGGGGGAGGGCGAGGAGCAGTGGGAGAAGGTCCACGGGTGACCAGCAATGGGATCGGACGATCGCGCCGACTCGCCGATGCATCGGCGACGCGGCTCGACGTGGAGCCCCATGTTGTCCACGCCGACGGCGCAGACGCATCGCCGATGCATCACCGATGCGTCGCCGATGCATCGCCGGTGCATCGCCGATGGGGCGTGTTTCGGGAGACTCTTCATGGGGGGGATCCCATGGGGGGATCGGATCCCAGGGGGGGGATCCCATAGGATCCCCTGGGGATCCCATGGAGAGTCTCCCGAGTGTTAGGAGGAGCGTTCTGGGCCGCCCCGTGTTCGAGCGAGGACCTCGTCGGGGCGCGCCAGGGAGTCGCGGTCGCGCGGCGGGCGATCGTCGCCAGGCTCGGGGGCGGCAGGAGCGCCAGCGGGCGGGATCGCCCGCTTCGGTTCCCGTTGTTGGGCGAGGCAAGCTATCAGTTCTTCGACGGGCAGCGGGACGTCCCATGCCTGCAGCTGGGGCCCGCGCCGCCGCGGCGGCGAGGTGCGGGGCCCGGGTCGTCGGCGCCAAGTTCGCGTGGCTCGATGGCCCCGTCGCCGTCGACGCCCTGGCGCAGGAATCTTTCAAAAACCTCGAGGTGGATACTCCAGATTTCGTAATAAAAGGGAGGGGGTCTGGACCCTCCAAGACAAGCCATTTCAGACCCCCCCCGTGGGAGAACCCTCCAAAACATCGTCCCCAGACCCCCCCAGGCCCTCCAAGATAGCCTGGAAGAGACCCCCCCCGAAATGAGACCCCCCTCCCTTTAATTACGAAATCTGGAGTAAGCTCCATCGTAGTGCCTGCCGTCTGCCTGTCTCAAGACGCCAGTTCGCCCGCCTCCGCATATCACATGTCTCGGTGGCGCTGCGGTCGGCGAGATGCCCGCAGACGTGGCCTGCCTGAAGGTCTCGCCGGCGTTCCTGGCGCGGCTTACCGAAAGCTGTGCGGAGGACGAGTTGATCGAGTTTTTCGATTCAGCGCCGCGCAGCCAGACCTGCTCGAGCTGGCCGACCTTGCCCCGCAGCCCGATGATAGGAATATCGGGATCCTGCTCCGACCCGTCGCGTTCCCCGACCCCGACCCCCGGGGGCGGCCTGGGGCGCGTCGGCTTCCAGCTCTGTCGACGGGCAGATCGACGGGGGGAGGTGCTCCGCCGCCGACGAGCACGAGGGCGGGGGCATGGGAGACGACGAGGTCGACGCAGCTGGCGAGGCTGCCGCGCAGGGGCGGGCAGGTCGGCCGCGTGGCGCCTACGTGGAGGGCAGCCCGGGCGCAGACAGAAGGAGAGTGGCTCGTGGCGGGTCTGGGAGGCCCGTGGCCCTACCCGCCAGGCGCCCTGGGCCACGCTGCCGCTTGCCGCGCCCGCGGCAGGGCCCGCGCCAGCCGCCCACCCCGCGGAAGGCGGCCGCGCGGGGCGCGCGGCGAGGCAGGGGCCTGCCGCGAGCACTGCCAAGAGAGCCGCAACCCCGCGGCGCGCCGACGTGTCGCGCGACGATCTGCACAGCGTCTTTGGGAGCTTCAAGCGCGACCTGCTGGACGCCATCGGCGGCCAACTGAAGGGCCCCTCGATCCGAATCGAGCAGGTCGAGGAGACGAGCGCGTGCAGGCCCGTGGCCTCTCTTCCGCGGCCCCCCCCCCGCCGCTGCGGGGTCGCTCCTGATCTGGGCGGGGCCCTCGGCGAGCGCTCTGGCGCCCGCCCCCTTTGGCCCGGTCAGGCCCCCCTTCCAGAGCTCGCCCGCGGCGCCGCCCGGGGCAGCCGCTCAGCTCCTGGGGGCGCGGCCCGCCCCCGCGCCTTCCCGGTCCAGGGCGGCGGAGGAGGCCCTGGTTGCGGCGTTCTTGGGACCTCCCACACGACAATTCCAGGCCTAACACCTACCGATGCCCCCCGCTGCGCCCCGGCCACGCCCCGGCACCCCCGCCCCACGCGAGCTCAGTTCTTGGGGCCCCCCACGCGACAACTGCGAGCCCGAAGCCTGCCGATGCCCCCCACCGCGCCCCCACCACTCCAGGCATCCCCCACCCCACGCGAGTCGCTTTTCGGACCCCCCCACGCGACCATTTCTGGCCCGAACCCTGATACCCCCAGCCGCGCCACGGCCACGTCCCGGCACCCCCCCACTCCACGCGAGCTCAGTTCTGGGTCCCCACACGACAATTTTTAACCCGAAACCTACCGATACCCCCCACAGCGCCCCCACCACGTCCCGGCACTCCCATCCCACGTGAGCCCAGTTCTTGGGTCCCCACGCGACAATTTCTAGCCCGACACCTACCGATACCCCCCACCGCGCCCCCGCCACGTCCCAGCACCCCCGCCCCACGCGAGCTCAGTTCTTGGGACCCCCCTGGCCCGAAGCTTACCGATCCCCCCCCACGCCCCCACGAGGTCCCGGCACTCCCATCCCACGCGAGCTCCGCTCTTGCGACCTCCCACACGACAATTTCTAGCCAGAAACTTCCCGATACCCCCCTCCGCGTCCCCACCGCGCCCCGGCACCCCAACTCAATTCTTGGGACCCACCCCCCACGCGATAATTTCTAGCCCGAAACCTACCGATACCCCCCAACGCGCCCCCACCACGTCCCAGCACCCCCACCCCACGCGAGCCCAGTTCTTGGGACCGCCCCACACGACAATTCCAGGCCCGAGACCTACCGATACCCCCCACCGCACCCCCACCACGTCCCGGCACTCCCACCCCGCGCGAGCTCAGTTCTTGGGCCCCCCCCACGACAATTTCTAGCCCAAAGATATTTCCTTCTGCGCCCCCAGAAAATCCCCCGCCAGAAAGTATCCCAGCGAGATACCCCAGAGGCTCGCAAACAGGCCACGGTGGCCCAGAAGGCGTCAAAACTGTCCAAGACAGCCCCAAACGGCCAACTATCCCTGCCTAGACAGCCCCAGCAGGTCTCCAGAAACCGCAAGAGGACTCGACGATGCCCCCACCAACTTGTTCCTCCACCTGCTCGTCCTGCCCCGCCCCCTCCTCAACCTCTTCTTCCCGTATCTGATCCTTCTCCTCAGCCTCCTTCTCTCCTCCTCTCCCATTCCGCTCTCCTCGTCCTCCTCCTCGACTGCGCTGCATTGGCCACGAACGCGCAGCGGTTCCCCAGCGAGCGTACCACATGGGCCAGCGCAGCCTCCACCCTTGCGAACTCGACGTGTCGCAGCTACTTCACCTTATGTCTCTTCGCCACCGACTCCCAACTCCTCTCGGCGACCTCGTCCATCCTGCTCTCTTCATGCGCGGAGCACTCGTTGCGCCTTTGCTTCCCATTTGACTTCTTCGTCGCCCGCTCGGCCAACCAGCGGCTGAATTTCACTTTCGGCAGAACGCCCTTGCAGGCTATGCGTTTCCAGCATCCTTCGCTGCACCTTCGCTCCCTTCGACGCAGCGCTTGCACTTTCGGTCGCGATCAGCCGCGTTGGCCCACGTGCGGTCCGAAAAGCACTCACGCCCCTGCTCCACTTCGCACGCCGCGCAAATCTTCGGGCGGCCAACTGCAGCGTCGACGCTTGCACTTGCGGTCGCGATCAGCCACGTCGCTCCACATTCGGTCCGAAACGCATTCACGCCGCTGAGCCCCCCCCCCCCCCCCACACACAACGCATACTTTCGCATTTTTCGTCGCTGCCGTGCCCCGTTCTGCAGCTGCAGCGCCCGCGCACTTGGCACGCGCAATCGACGCTTGGCTGCGTGGTCGAGCTGATGGGTGGAAAATTCGCGCTGACTTTTCGACGCGCCACATTTCGAGCAAACTACCCGTTGTGCTTCCTGGGCACGTTATTTTCTCCTCCTCTCTCACTGCCTTCTTGCTCGTCGTGCATGCCCGCTTTTCGTTGTGGCGGTCCGACTTCTGAAACTTGTTCGTCAGCCGATCTTCTCCGCAACGGGAACACTTCGAGTGCTTCTTCAGCTCGTCGCACTCGACGCACATCCCTCCTTGACATCGGTAATTCCCTGCCCGCTCCCATAGATACGGGGTGAACGCACCTTCGTACCTCCGAATCTCGCAAGCGAAACATTGCCTTCGCCCGGGGGAGTCCACGCAGCGCCGCGACGTCAGCTTCGAGCTGCGGTGCTGGGACGCGTGGAAGGCTCCTTGTCCTTTTCCAGAGATCGCGCTCCACGCATTGCCACGGCGTGCCCCACCTCTTCTTCTTCTTCTTCTTCTTCTCCAGGCACAGGTTTCGCACCCGAAGACCATCAGCGCGACTCCATTGCCCAGGCGGGTACTAGTTCTTGTACTTTGTGGAGTCACGCGCAGTGCATCTGCCTGGCGGCATCAACTTCTTCTCGATTGCGTCCCAATAGAGTGCCTCTTCACGCAATGTCCGCAGGGGCAGGTCGGGCCCCTTTCCGCTCCCCTTGCTGGCAAGGCACGAGGTCAAAGGAAAGGGATATCAGCATGTCCTCGCGGCGCTGCGCCCGCGTCAGTGCCGCGTAACTCGACAGCGTCGAAGTTCCCCCTCCAATGTTCAGATCTACGATGACGCCCTGCTTAAACGTGTGGCCCTGCGCCGCATGTGCCGTTGCGCCGAAGGCTGGGGCCAGCGGGAACTGCCGTCTCTTGATCTTCAGCCGCGGACGAGGGCGACCCTTGTCCACAAACAATTCTTCCTTTTGCGGTGCCACGGGGTACAAGCCAGGAGTTTTCAGACCTCCCATCGTCCACCCGCAAGGAATTCGATTGCACTCCTCGTCTTCGCCTTCGTCGAACAGCACGCGCGCAACTCTCGGCGTCCCCTTCGATATTGTCTCGCCGCCGCGAGTGATTTGATCAGTCTCTCCGTCTCCATCGCAGGCCCAGGACTGCGCCTGGCCAGCGCGTCCTCGGAAGAGGTACTTATCCTCGCTCCGATCGATGTGACCTGTGAGAGCGACGGGCGTGCCTTCCGCGATAGGCAGAAAACCATGCAAGTCCCCTCTCTCCTTGTCGTGGCGCTGGAGCCACGCCATCTTTTGCGCCGGCAGATCTGGCCGCTCGCGCAACGCCTCGGCCGTGGGCGTGCCCCTTCCAGCTACGTAAACAATTGGCTTCTTGTGCCTGCGTGCATACTGGGAAGCCCAGACCTTGTTCGCTTCGTGCTTCACGTCGTTGTTTGGAAACGCACCCGGCGCAACGCGGAATTCCTCCGTCTGCAGGCGCGGGTTGTCGGGCCCATCCACCACGAGACGACGCATTGCACGTTCCGCTGCAAAAGTTGCACTCCTGCTTGCGGATCTCCTTCGGCGCCATCTGGCGCCTTTGTCGTTTACCTTCTTCCGCGCTTGCCCCTTCCCCGTGGTTGTGCCACAACTCCTCGCGCCGGCGGTTCCCACAACTGGCTCGACCGTCCAGCCAGCTTCCTGGGGCGGTCGTAGCCCGACCGTGCAAGAAAGCGTGCGAATTCGACGTCAGCGACCCTCGACGGAATTCTTCCTGTACTTCCTTCAGCCAGGCGTAATCGCATCGCTCGCACTCGTCCAGCTCAGTCACTCCCTGCACCCCGCAGTCGGGCCCACCCCGCAGTAGCGACTGGCCGTGGAGCACGGGGGGCAGAGACGTGTACTTCCGCGCCGCGGAGACTCGCTCGGTGGGCACGTCCTCGAGGAAGCCTCCATCTGGGGGCGCCAGCTGCCAGGGGTCTCCGCTGAGAACGACGTTCAAGCCCCCAAACGGTCGAGGCGCGCCATCGTCGCCGCGCTTCGCAGTGCCAGCGTCGCGGTGACCCCCCGAAGTTTGGCGTCTACTTCGGCTAGGAGTCTCGCGCTCGCCATGCTGATCTCGTAGATGAACAGCCACCTCCACTTGAGCACACGCTTCGCGGTATCGTAATGCAGCTTGACGTCTTCACCTTTTTCTTCGCCTCGTTTGATGGCGGGGATACCGCGCGCATGGTGACTGGTGTCGCCGTCCAGCAGCTGCGCCATGACTGCCTGCGTCGCGGCGATTTGAAAGTCCACCCCTGTCTTCTACTTCATAACTTTCTCAAGCAACTTGTGCCGAATGATGCGCAGCGCGCGTGGTTTCCCTGTCCCTGGGCCGCCGCGCATGGGCTGCCGCAGCGGCTCCCCCGCGTCCGCGTCTCCTCGTCCTTTCCCGTCGATCTCCTGCTGCACCCGGAGTGCGACGGCCTTGGCCATTTCAAACTGCTGCGCATTCACCACCCGTCGCCCCGTCATCAGCTTCTGAAGCCACTCCGCCACGTCCTCCGGACTGCAGCTTCTGGAGCCACTCCGCCACGTCCTCCGACGTTCCTTCCTGCTCTTGTACAGCGCCCCCACCTTCGGCCGCCGCCATTTTGCCCGCCATGGACGCCTCTTTATTCCTCGACCTTCGAGCCTCTGCGATCACCTGGTCCGCGTCGCAGCGCTCCTCCTTCGGCCAGCGGCCGAGCACCTCGCTGAGCGGCGTTTCGCCGTCGCGGAGCCCCCGTGCCTGTTGCGCTGCGGCCATGCCCCCTTTCGAGTTCTCGTAATGCGTTGTGCCTTTCCCGCCCGCCGCCGCGCCTACATCTTCCTCCTCATTGCTGCTGTCTCCATCGCCATCCTTCCGCTTCTTCCCACCCACTCGCGATCTGAGCGCCTCGTCGAGCTGCCCAAAGCCGACGTCCAACTCCTCGTCACTCACGTCTTCGTCGCTCCTCTCCCCCGCCTCGTCCGCATCCCGCGGCCGGATTCGGTGCGCGCTCAGACAGATCCCCACGTGCCGTGCCGCTTCCTTCGTTTTTGCCCCCCCCGTCCAGCCGCGCCACCACGGCAGCGCCCCGCGTGGGTGCGTCGCCGCGCAGGCTCCCTGCAAACGCTACGTTTGGGTCCGCCGCGTCGGGCCTCAGCGTCCACGGGTGGAAGTGCGACATGGCAGTGCGCGTCGAACGCTCCGTTTCTCCTGGAAGTCCGCGCGGCGCGGGCGCTCAGAAAATAGTTGGTGCCATGGGCCGCTTGTTCCGCTCCAGAACCCACGTGTGGCGAAGGTGGGCGCGCCCTTCTGTCTCTGGATGCGGCGCCCAATCCTCGCCCCCGTCTTCCTTTGCCCTATAGTCTTCTCCGGGTGCCAGGTCCTCCTCCTGTCTCTGGTGCCTTCAATTCTGGCGCATCTTGTCCTTGCCCCTTTCGGTCGAGACTTCGTGATGGCAAGGGTGCTCTGCGTCCTGGACTCTCGTCGGATGCGACGGCAACGTCGGCGTCCAGTACGATGCGGACTCGTGCGGGGACAAGTGCCACAGGTCGGGGCTCTTCGGACGGAGCCCATGCAAAATGGCAACGTCTCGAAAGGTCACTTTTCGGCGTCTCTTCTGTCGCATGTCCACTTCGGAAAACTGCGCCTTCAATGCCCCTGTCGCGCCGTCTGCGATGCGCTCCACCAAATCCACGTACTCTCGGCCGTAGAAGGCCGTGGTTGGACACGTCTTCAACGATTCCGCCGCGGTCGCGTCCTCCTCCCTCGTGTACGCCCGAAGGTTGGCTCATTCCACCAGTCCCCGTGCTATTCCCTTCCCGTACGCGTCGCTCATAATTCGATTCGCTACGCGCTTGCCCGCCCGATTCACACTTTCGCCTTCCAGCTGCCGACCGAGTTTCTCGATTTCCTTGCAACACTCTTTTACGTCGTGAAATGCCATGGGCTGCCGCTTCGTGCAGTAGTCGCGCGCGTAACCTGCCTGGGCGTCCTGCGCCATCTGCGCTACCTTGATGATGGCAGCGTCGTTGAGCCTCTTCTCGCGCGCTTTCCCGCGCGTGCAACAGGCCTCTGTGATGGGAAACCGATGCGGCAGCTGCGCGTCCGAGTTGAAGCGCTGCGCGGACAGCGCGCACGGGTGCGTCCCGTTCAGACTCATGATTCATCGGGCCGTGCAAGCTTGCAGTCCGGTTCCGACGGCCAGCTTTCGGCGTGTCCAACGCCGTCGCTAGTCCCGGACACGCCGCGACGGCCCTGCCGATGAGCTGCGCCGTCCGTGGAAAATCTGCTTGGCACAACTTCGGTTTGTCCTTCCGGCGACGCGCCGGCAAGGGGGCGCGCTCGCCAGTCTCCTCATTTTTCAGGTGCACGTGGTTGTGCTTCCTCTCCTGGAGGTATTGGACGTCTTCATCTAAGCGCGCTGACTCCCATGCCACAGCTTCGGCCGCAGCCTCCGCGCCCGTTGCTTCTGGGGCGAGCTTGCGTGTCTGGAGCGCGGGCCTGCGCAGGAGACCTACCTCGGATTTGAATTCTGGCCACGCATCTCTGCCTCCCTCAGATTCTGGGATATCTCCTCCTCCGTCAGTTGCTTCGAATACACCTGGCTACATACGCAGCCTTTGTATTCCAAATACTCTTCAACACTCCGCTTTCCCACGCCTGCTGCGTTGCCCCGCACGATGTCGAACGCCTCGTCCAGCGGCGTATGCTGGTGCAGGCGCTACGCGAAAACTTGGCAGTGCGCGTGGAGCGCACCCGTGGACTTCTGCTATTCGATTAACGCATAGCATGCGTCGACGCGTCCGAACGCGCGCCCTTCTGGAGACGCATGACTCCCGAGGAGGTCCTGTTGCACCTCGGGCACTCCGGGCGCGTGCGCAGACCGAACAGGTGACGGAGTGTCGCATCCACCGCAATGCGGAACCCGTCAACGCCAGCCATAGGGTCTCGTGCTAGCACTCTCCGGCGCGCGTTCCACGAGGGTACTCCAGCGTGCGCCGCATCAATTGGAAGGTTCATGCGCAGGTCGCCGATCTCGGGCGCCACGCGCGGCCAATCCCGACCTCCCGCGAGCCGCGACCACCCTTCGTCCTCCGCGCCATAGTGGACAGGATCGCGTCGGCGAGTGCGCGCGAGGCGAACCATGAGAAGGTTGTGGCCCTCGTTGGGGAAAAGGTCACGAAGATGGGAACGCCGTAGTGGACGCGAAGCGCGTTCGTTTCGAAGCGCATGGCCCGACGTGCCTCCTGCGTCCCTGCCAAGCGCCGCGAAGTGTGCTCTATGTGCGTCAGGAGCTTGTGGGCGGCCTTGCCCAACCCTGGCACATGCCGCACCTTTGTCATGTCCCCCTTGACTGTGTGCCTCCTGTTGTTCACGTCTACATGCTTCCCGTCCAGTGCACGGTAGATCTGTTTCGCCCCTGCTCCTATTTCTTCGGGCTTCAACTGCGAGTCCTGAGCTGCGTGAACCACGTCTTGCTCAGGTTCACGGCCGACCGGAATACAAGGTTCCACGACGAACCCAAAGTGCCAATCGCGGGAGAGCCGGCTCTCCGCGCGACGGCTCATGACGCGCACCCACAGCGGGAGCTCCACACGCGGGGCACCGCTCCCCCGCCGTTCCCGCGGACGCTTCATGAACTCTGGCAAATCTGGCATTCCCGTGCAGTACTTGAAGATAAACGCGAACGCAACCCCGAAATACCATGGCTCGAACTGATCCACCATCGCGTTGCCCGTGCGCACGCGGGGGCGATCAACGCGTTTGCGCTGGCGCATGGCATCCGCCAGCATCTCGCACTCCTCTGCTCCGCGCGAAGACGGGCCAGCGTGAACACCCTGTACCTGGCGCAAGCACGCGCGCTTCCCAGCAGGCTCTCCCTCGTCCTCACTCACCTCCCCGGCACTGGCGCTGGACGAGTCCTCCGCCCCCGCGTGCGCGCAATCCTCATCCACCCGCTGGACGAAACTTCGCAGGGCCTCGATTCGTTGAGCGTTGATGTCGCAAAGGTCGAAACTGCTCTTCTCGCCCACCACAGCGTTTCCCTTCTTGCTGTCCAGTATTTCCCCGGCCTCTTGGAGTCCGTCGGGCCTCGGCACGGGCGTCGCTGCTTTCTGCATTGGGATCTTGTCCAGTGCGTCGTCCAGCGGCATGAGGCGTATAATCTGCAATGGAACCCCTTCCTCGGGAAGTTCCAACGCCTTCTTCTTAACCTCTTCCATGCAAACGTTCCGATACGCACGGTGGCCGCGCGACTTCGCCCCTTCGATGAGGTTCACGACCACCCTTCGGCGAACGAGCGCCTGGTGCACGAACTTCGACATGCTCGCGGCCGTGTCCTCGTCGCCGCCCGATTGCAAGATCACGGACGCGATGCCTGCCAGCTCCGCGCCCGTCCAGGGAACTGACGGCGCCTTCCCCTCTATGGCAGCGTCGTCCGCTGCGTTTAACTGAGCGAGCAGGTCTGTCCACCTGCGGACGCCCCGAAAGCCCCCGCACCCGCAGCGTACGCATGGAGCCACTTCTTAGCGCGACACGCCGCGAAAACTACAGCTGGGGCCCACGAGGCCCCCGCGAGAAACCCAAGCCCATCTTTAGGGTCGGCGGCAGAGGCGGCAGCCTTTAGACAGCATGACTTAAGAAGGCGAGCGAACAAAACAAGAGAGAAAGATATATAGAGAGAGAGGTAAAGAGAGAGAGAGAGAGAGAGAGAGAGAGAGAGAGAAAGAGAGAGAGAGAGAGAGAAAGAGAGAGAGAAAGAGACACAGAGAGAGAGAGAGAGAGACACAGAGAGAGAGAGAGAGAGAGAGAGAGCGGACAAGTAGGCGGACCAGGGTCCGTCCGCGAGGCGCACTGCAGTGCGACAACTCGCAAAACACTATTAGCGGCGGTGCAGCCTTAAGATACGAGGGCGGGCGACAGGCCCCCTCCCCCGGCGCAATGCGTCTGAAGTAAAAGACGGCGGACAGACCGTGAAGATCTCACCTGTCAGACCGCGTGAAGAAGAAGGCCCCAACGTAAGTGGCGACGTGAAGAACGTGGCTAAGGCGGCTTGGCGGACCGCCGGTTGGGCGCTTGGCCGCTGCGCGGCGCGCAGAGACGGGGCACCCCCCGCCCCCGCGCCCAGGCCCCGTGGACGCGGTGCCTCGCGGGCGCACGGGCTGGCGAAAAAAGAAAAGGTGCACCAGCTGGGAGCCGTATGGCCCAGCACAGTGCGCACAGGCCGAGAACCCCAACAGGAGCGGCAAAAGCTAGCCGACAGCACAGCGGCACCAGCCGCTGCCAGCTAACCTTTAGCCCCCATTGGCGGACCTCGAGGGTGACAGAGTCCGCGGCCAGGCGGCGGACGGCAGAGGGGCGCCAGACGCGCTGAGGAAAAGGTGCACGTGCTGGGAGCCGAATGGCCCGCCATGCGCACAGGCAAAGACAGTGCAAGGGTGCAGAGGAGGCCCTCACGGCGGATGCACCCGCAACGGCATGGCGAACATGACATGGCGTGATGGCACGGGTGCGTGGGGCGGGGCTGAAGCCGCCTCCCCCGCCAGCAGGCACGGCACACCAGGGAACAGCGCCCGAGTGAGCAAGGACGGCAGTGGCCGTAACGCGCAGGTCAGGATGAGGGCAAAATGAATGAGAAGCCCCAGCGTTCTTCAAAAGCGTCGGACCACGTAAGAAACTGAAGAAGGAAAACAGTATCAGTGCGCAGACGCTTGAGAGTGGCGCGGTGGATGAGGCCTGCTGTGCGGCCGTGCGGGAGGCCGAGGGCCGCGTCCACGCAGGTTAGGAGCATGTCCGAACTGCGGGCCAGAGTCGGGCGGGGGCCAGGAGCTCTCAGACTCCATAGGCGGAGCTCGATGCATCGGTGGGCAGTCGGCTGCGCGTCGGCCTTTCTCGGTCCGTCGTACTGTGGTCCAGCTTCGCGGAACCAGTGGGTGTGCCTAGCGGGGCGGCGGTCGGGGGCCGCCACAAGAGGCGGCAGGTACGCGGCCAACACCCATGACAAGAGGATCCGCTTGGCCCGGCGGAGCGCAGGAGCCGGAGCATCCTGGTAGGGTGGCTCCTCCTGGGCCTGCGCGGCGCCCCCGCCGCCCCCCTCGGCGGCTGCTGCGGCCTTGCGTTTGGCCCTCAGCCTCCTCAGCCTCCTCCTGTCGGAGCGCTCCTCAGCCTCCAGTCGTTGGAGCAGGTCCTGCTCCTTCAGGTGCGACAGAATCTCCGCGAACTCTCGCAGCGTGTCCGCACCCTGGAAATTTCGGCCGCTAGGGTCGGCGTCCTGCCTCCCAGCGGCGACGCTGCTGCTCACGGGCTTTGCCGCAGAGGGGCCGGCCGTAGGGGGGCCGTAGCTGGGGCCGTCGGCTGTGTACCCGATCGGGTCCCAAAAGCCCACGGGCGCTTGCACCCCGAGGTCGTGGTGGAGGTCGTGGTCGTCGGCACCGTCGTCGCGTGAGTCTCGGAGTCCGACTTCACAGTCAGCTGTGCGTTCAGTCTGGGCGCGGCTGCCTGGTGGGACGGTCAGCGCAGGTGGCCTGCAGGGTACTGCTGCCGTGACGTCAGGGCGCTGCGCTGCTGAGGTACGGTGGCGTGGGTCCACTGCTGGGCCGGGCTGGGGTCCCTGAGTTTGGGCCTTGGTCTGTGCGCCCGCACTGGGGGACGGCATCTCGGCGCGGAGCGCAGGTGCAGGGACGGTCAGACTGGAGCATCTCAGGTGGGCGGTGTCCCCAGACGACAGCGTGACGGTCCAGTGGCCGGGGTGCTCGCTGGACTGCCCCCGTGCGATACCTCGGAGGCCGTTGATGGGGTTGTGGACTTGACCCTGGACGATGACCGCTGTGCCCGCGTGGAGCCGTGGTGGGATCCAAGCGGCCAAACGGCAGTTTACGGCTCGGAGGTGACCGATGGTGGCTGGTTGCGGTCCGAGGAAGCGCTCGAAGTGCTCCCGTACAGTCACAGTGCTAGCGCTGGCAGTGCTGGTGCTAACACGCGAGGTTGCGAGGGAGCCAGGACCCAGGGCAGGTGTGTGAGCATGCGAGACGGCCGAGGCTGGCCCCGCTGCCGTGCTACCAGGTTGTGGCGGGGAGGTCACCCCAGGGCTCGAGGCAGCGTGGGGACCGATGACAGGAATGGCAGGCGTGGTGCCATGCGGGGGGGCTGAAGCCGCCCCCGCTGGCGTGCTACCAGGTTTTGGCGGGGGGGGGTGACTCGAGGCTTGAGGCAGTGTGGGGGCCGATGACAGGAATGGCAGGCGTGGTGCCATGCGGGGGGGCTGAAGCCGCCCCCGCTGGCGTGCTACCAGGTTTTGGCAGAGAGGCCGGCTCGAGGCTCGAGGCAGTGTGGGGGCTGATGCCAGGGCGGCCCTGGGCGGCCGTTTGGTGGCCTAGAGGGCGTCTGCGGTCGACGTCGCCCCCGCGCTGTCGGCGTCGCCGCCGCGCTGTAGCTGCGCTCCGTCGCCGCCACTCGTCGCGGAAGCCGATGAAGAAGGAGTACATGACGTACGTGGCGCACAGGGTGGCCCACGTGGACGGTGACACCACGTTGTACCACTCGATGACCTCCAACCACACACGCTCCACGAGCGCTGCCGTGTAGGCCGACGTGGGTGCCACCTTTGGTGCCGCCGCGGACGACACAGGGCGTGCTGAATCTGGCAGGGTTGGCGTGAGAGTTGTCGTCGGCGGTGCCGGCGTTGGTGCTGGTGTCAACGTTGGTGCCCACGTAGGCGTGGGCGTGGGCGCTGCCGCTGGCAGTGCTGGTGTCGAAACTATGGACGATGTTGCCATGGATGCGAGCGTCGATGCAGACGGCGGAGTTGGCGTAGATGCTGGCTGCAACTCTGGCGTGGGTACCGGCGTAGGCGCGGGCGTGGGTGGTGACGCTGGCGGTGCTGGCGTCGGAGCTGTCGTCGGTGCTGGCCTCACTGTTGACGTCGGGGTGGGTGTCGGGTCTGACGTCGCTGCTGCCTGTGACTCTGGCTTTGGTGCCGGCGTGGTGGGGGCGGCCGCTGGCGCTGGAGGTGCTGGTGTCAGAGCTGTCGTCAGTGCTGGCGTCGGTGCGGGCGTCGACAGGGACGTTGGCGCTGCCTTCGGCTCTGACGTCGCCGTCCAGGGGGCAGGCGTGGATGCTGACACTGCCGATGCTGGCGTCGGAGCTGCTGTCATTGGTGCTGACGCCTCGGCTGCACTCGGGGCCGGCGCTGTCGCTGGTGTCGGAGCTGCGTGCGGGTCTGGTGTTGGTGGCGCCGTAGTCGTGGGCGTAGGTGTTACTTGTGAGGCTGTTTTCGCTGGTCTGTAGTTGTTGCCCCACGGGGTGTCGCAGTGGGTGCCCATGGGGTACTGTGCACAGCACTGCCCTGACACGCTCTTGAAAAGTACAACGCATTTTGTCCCACCTATTTGCTCTGATACGTTCAGTAATACACATGTTACCGTAGACGATGCCGCCGGCGAGTCTGACATGGCTGCCGCCGTCGGCGGCCGCCCGAAAACTGGCACTTCCGATGCGGCCGTCACAGCTGCCGTCCGTGCTGTCGTCGATGACTGTGGAGGGATCGGGAATTGAAGGGGTGCAGGTGCGATCGGGAATTTAAGCGGGTACAGCCCCACTCGGACTGAGTGGCCCGCCCGCCCCACCAGGCCTTGGGCCAGCCTTGAGCAGACTGTGCCGATGCTGTCGTCGATGTTGTCGTCGATGCAGACTGTGCCGCAGACGATGAAATCGACGAGGCAGACGTGTCATGACATGACATGGCGGTCCCACTAGCGTAGGGTGCGCCTGAAGACGGCACCCGCGCCAGCGGCCCTGGGCGAGGCGTCAGGACAGTGGATGGCCGAGGGCTCGTCGAGGCAGGCGTCGATGCGGTCGTCGGTGCTGACGTCGCTGTTGGGGTCGATGCGGGCCGTGGCGCAGGCGTAGGTGTCGACGTGGCGGACATGATACGGCGTGGCATGGCGGTCCCAATAGCCGTGGGTGTGCCTGACGGCGTCGATCTCGTCGTCGATGCCGCCGTCGGTGCCGACGATACTGAGGCCGACCCTGTCGTCAATGCTGGCGTCGGTGCGGACGTGAGCGCGGGAGCCACGGCCGTGTATGCCGCCGTGGATGCAGTCATGGGTGCTGTCGTGGATACCGCTGTGGAGGCCGTTTGGGGTGCTGCCGTAGATGCCGACGTGGGTGCCAACATTGGTGCCGCCGCCGGCGAGTCTGCCACTGCTGACGTCGAAGGCGGTCGCCCGAAAGCTGTCGCTGCCGATGTGGACGTCCCAGCTGCCGTCCGTGGTGGCGTCGACGACTGTGGAGGGATCGGGAATTTAAGGGGGTACAGGTGCGATCGGGAATTTAAGCGGGTACAGCCCCACTCGGACTGAGTGGCCCGCCCGCCCCACCAGGCCTTGAGCCAGCCTTGAGCAGACTGTACCGATGGTGTCGTCGATGTTGTCGTCGATGCAGACTGTGCCGCAGACGATGAAATCGACGAGGCAGACGTGTCATGACATGACATGGCGGCCCCACTAGCGGAGAGTGCGCCTGAAGGCTGCACTCCCGCCCGCGGCGCTGGACGAGGCGTCAGAGCAATGACTGGCTGAGGACTCATCGAGGCTGGCCTCGATGCGGCCGTCGGTGCTGACGTTGATGTGGACGTGGGCGCCTCAATCGATGCGGTGGTCGGCGGTGCTGGCCTAGGGACACCCAGGGTCGTCGGCGGGATGGGATAAATAGTGGGTGGTGCCGCTGGCGGTGCTGTCGCAGGAGCTGTCGTCGGTGCTGGCCTCGATGCAGACGTCGGAGCTGGCGTCGACGCTGGCTGCAACTCTGGCGTGGGTACGGGCGTAGGCGCAGGCGTAGGTGCTGACGCTGGCGGTGCTGGCGTAGGAGCTGTCATCGGTGCTGGTCTCGATGGAGACGCCGGAGCTGGCGTCGATGCGGCCTGCAACTCTGGCGTAGGTACCGACGTAGGCGCAGGCGTGGATGTTGACGCTGGTGGTGCTGTCGTAGGGGCTGGCATCGGTGCTGGCCTCGATTCGGACGTCGGAGCTGGCGTCGAAGCTGGCTGCAGCTCTGAGAGACGATGATGCCGAGGAGAGGTCTGTAGGTCACCAGGCTTCGGCGGGCCTGAAGGCGCCGCCGAGCGAGTGGCCGTACAAGGAGCGCAAGAGTGGCTGGTTGTGGTGCTGGCGTCTCTTGCGGCCGTCGGGGCTGTCGCTGGCAGTACTGGCGTCGCTGCCGTCGATGCTAACGTCGGAGCCGCCGCTGGCAGTGGTGGCATCGCTGCCGTCGATGCTACCGTCGGAGCCGGCGATGCTATCGATGCCGCCGTCGGAGTCTGTGAAACTGCGGGCGGAGCCGTCGTCGCTGCCGTCGATGCGGCCGTCGGAGCCGACGATGCTAACGATACTGACGTCGGAGCCGGCGGTGCTAACGATGCTGCCATCGTAGCTGCCGTCTCTGCTAACGATGCTAACAGTGCTGCCGTCGGAGCCGTCATCGCTGCCGTTGATGCTGCCGTCGGAGTCGGCGAAGCTGTGGTCATTGCTGCCGTCGATGCGAGCGTCGATGCTGACATCGGAGCCGGCGTCGGTGCAGCGTCGTCATGGTCGTCGTGGTCGTCGTCGTCGTCTCCTCCTCCTCTAGCGGGGCTGGGCGAGGGAGGGGGCGGGGATGGTGTCGAATCTGTGCACCCCGCTGGCGTCGCGGCTGACTGCAGTGCCGTCGTTAGAGTTGGCTTCGGTGCTGTCTGCGGTGCTGGGGTGTGGTCCGTCATGGACGTGGGCGTGGGCGCTCCCGAGGACGATGCTGGCGTCAATATTGACGTCGATGCGGGCATTGGCACGGGCGCTGACGTCGACACGGCGGACGGGTCATGGCATGGCAGGGCAGCCCCACTGACGTCAGGTGCGCCTGAAGACTGCACCCTCGCCAGCGGCCCTGGGCGAGGCGTCAGGACAGAGGATGTTGAAAGGCTCATCACTGCAGGTGCCGAGGACATGACATATCGTGGCATGGCGGCCCCCGCAGCCGAAGGTGCGCCTGAAGACTGCACCCTCGCTGGCGGGCACGGGCGAGGGGACAGGGCAGGTGATGACGGTGGGCTCGTCGGGGCTGGCGTCAATGCGGTCGGCAGTGCTGGTGTCGATGCTGGGGTCGATGCGACGACAAGCATGACGGCGGCGAAAATGGTGGCACGTTTGGGGCGGGCCAGCCCCGCCGTGCCCTTGGAGCCGCAGGCGGTGCTGATGGCGCCGAAGATCATGCTGCCGACCTTGACGGCCCTTTTAGGGTGGGCTGGACCCGCCGTGCTGGTGGAGTCGACGATGTTGTTGACGACGCTCCTGGTGCCCGTGCCGATGGTGCGCAGGACCGCGTTGACGATGCCGAGAACGATGCCGAAAGTGGGGCCGAGGACGCACCCGAAGTTCAGCGGGATAATGCCGGTGAAGGTGAGGGCGGTGCTGGCGAGGCCGCGGAAGCGCTCCCGGGGGGGGGTCGGGGTCCGGCTGCTTGTCGCGCACGGCGCGACGACGGCAGGCGTGGGACCCGCCCGACCGCTCTCAGCACCGTCTCCCTCAGCAGTCGGGAGCCCGACCCCCCCCCGATTACCTGGCCGTAGCGGGGTGGGCAAGTGCTGGACGAAGTCGTCGGTGTCGGCGTTAGTGCCGTGTGGGTGGGCGTGGTGGTCAGCTCGGTGCGCGCGCAGCTCAGCGCGCAGGTGGTACACGTCGTGCTCTAGAATGCGGAGATCTTCGTGAAGATTCGCTCGAAGCACGCGTGGGGCGTGGCCAGGTGGTTCAGGAAGGTCGCGCCCGTGCAGGACGGGCACGTAGATGACAAGGTCCTGGTGCCTATGCTCGATGAATTGGCAGTGGCATTCTCGAAGCGGTCCAGGCAGTAGCTGAGGGTGAAACGAACTGCATGTGCGGGCATTGCGGCGCTGGGCTGGTGGCTCCATGGCGGCAGTACCTGCGTATACTTGGGATGGGGTAGGAGGCATCGGCATGACAGTCTCGCCGCGCGAAGGCTGCCTCCTGGGGCTCGCTCTGAGTGGATACTCTCGAGCCGAGACTACAGAGAGAGAGAGATAGAGTGCGAGAGGGAGAGGGAGAGGGATGGATGGAGGGAGGGAGGGAGGGAGGGATAGCGATTAATTGAAGAGCGTGGAGTGGAAAATCCCTCTGCAACACAGAGCGACTTCACAGTCGCAGCCTCTCCTCCTCCACTGTCCTCCTCCTCGACCTCCTGCGTCCGGCACTGCACATCTCAAGCCGAAAGCTCCCACCCCTGGCAGCAGACGGCGCGTAGGAGCTGGAGAAGCGGCTGGCGCTCGCGGCCTTCCTGGCCTCCACGGGCTCGTGGCCCCCCGAGACGGTCCTGCCGCCCCTGGATGGC
Organism: Prorocentrum cordatum; assembly: GCA_963575745.1. NCBI lineage: Eukaryota > Dinophyceae > Prorocentrales > Prorocentraceae > Prorocentrum > Prorocentrum cordatum. The sequence continues at coordinate 191,974 of CAUYUJ010014386.1, read as the reverse complement.
CTGCTCCCCGCCGCGCAGGCTTCTTTGGGTCGGGGGAGGGGGGCCTTGCGATCCGGGCGTGGCATTTTTTTTCTACGCCCTGTCTCAAACCCCAGGGCCATCACAACTCGATCGGCTCGCAAGCTGCCGCTGAACGATGGGGTCTACGGTGTCTGTCGTGATTTTTCGACATGTCGAATGCTCTTCGCAACGTCGGATCTCAGGGATGATGAGGAGGGAAGGGGAGACTGTGGAGGATGTTGGAGGAGGATGCTGTGCGAAAGGCAGATAGGCTCGCATGTGCATCTCCTCGTTGCCTTCCTGCGATTTTCTCTCCCTCCCCTCATCCCATGGCTCCGTAGTTCGTTTTCCAATCATCACCTTTTCCTTGCCGTATTTCTTTCTCCTTTGTCCTTTCTCATGTCCCCTTTCTTCTTTTCCCCTTCCCCCTTGCTTTTCTCCCTTTTGAAAATTCCGGTCGCACAGACGCTTGTCGTCGACCTCGCGCTGTCCATTTACCTTTTCCCTCTTTCCCATTTCGCTTGTCCCCCCCCGTCTCCCCCTGCCGTTTCCTCCCCTCCTCCCTTTTCTCTTTCTCCCTTCCCCCCTCTGTTTTCTTCCGTCCCCTTTCCCTCCTGCCTTCTGCCGCGCGCCGCTTCCGCTTGCTCTTTCCCATTCCCTTTCGCCTCCTCCCCCCCCATCTCCCCCCTTCCATTCTCCCTGCCCCCCTTTCCTCTCATGCCCTCGCCTCTGAATTACCCTCCTCCCTCGTTTCCCTTCCCGCCCTCTCCTTTCTCGTCCCCTTTCCCTCCTCGCTTCTCTCTACTCCGCCATTTTCCCTTCTCCCCTATCCGTCCCTCCCTCCTCGTCATCGTCGTCGTCGTCGTCGTCGTCGTCGTCGTTTTCCTCGTCATCGCTGTCGGTCGTCGTTGTCGTCGTCGTCGTCGTGGTCGTCGTCGTCGTCGTCGTCGTCGTCGTTGTCGTCGTCGTCGTCGTCCTCGTTGTCGTTCGTCGTCGTCGTCGTCGTCGTCGTCGTCGTCGTCCTCGTTGTCGTTCGTCGTCGTCGTCGTTCGTCGTCGTCGTTGTCGTCGTCGTCGTCGTTGTCGTCGTCGTCGTGCTCCTCGTCGTCGTCGTCGTCGTCGTCGGCGGCGGCGGCGGCGGCGGCGGCGTCGCTGCGCGCAGCAGGCACGTGAGGGATCCGGCCCTGGCGCCGACGTCCTGGCGGCGCCTCTCGTCAACGTCTCCGTTTCTCGACCCTTGCCGGCCGCGGTGGTGCAGCGGGCGGCCAAGGGGCTGTTCGTGGCGCCGACGCCTTTGCGGCGCATCTTGCCGCGGCCGCCGTCCCTTCACGAGGAAGGCCACACGCTTTTCGTGCCGTGGGAGCGGCACTACATCCCAGACCCGCGCTGAGCCCAGTTCGGGGTCGCGCCTCCGAGAGCCCTCCCTAGGAGGTCGCTGCAGTTCGCTTTCCCGCAGCCGTACCTCGTGTCTACGCGCTCGCCTCCAGGACCTCCACCTCCTGGAGGTTCGCCTGGACTTCACGCTCCCTTAGGTCTGATTGGACCTCCGAGTCGGTCTGTTCGGAGTATGGCTTCCCCGAGTCCCGCTTCCTTGAGGGTTTCCTCGTAGACCCCCGCCACCCCAGGGTCTTGTTCCTGGTGCGCTTCCACCTCCCGGGGAATTCCGCGGAGTCCCGCTCTTGGGGGCGCGCCTGGACAGGCGTCTCCCGGAGTTCTGCTTCTCGGAGTCTCGCCTCCTGGACAACCAGGACTAACTGCTTGAAGCCTGCCCTCCCAGGGTCTCTCTCGTCGCCCCTCTCCCTCTTCCTCTCCACCTCCCCTTCCTCTCCGCCCTCCCTCGTACCCGCGCTGGCCAAGTCTGCAGAGCCCGCCCGACCGCCTGGCGCCCTGTCCCACCTGCGGGGGCATCGGCCCCCAGGCAGTGGGGGGGTTGCGAGGCTCGCCCAGCGTTTGGGCCGACCCCGAAGGGAGCGCAACGCTCGCCGCGCCTGCCTGGTCCGCCCAGGCCCTCCGGGGTGACTGGGGGGCCTGGAGGAGGCCAGGATTTGTAACAGGCGCATCCCTGGTGGGCCCAAGCCCGCTGTCTCCGCCGCGCTGGCTGGCAGGACCTCCAGGGTGGCGGCGCTCGCAGTGGGGCGGTCGACGCCCCTAGGGGCCTTCCTACACTTTGGCAGTCTATTTGACGGTCCTCCCCTCCGCTCCCCTCCTCCTCTCCCCTCCCCTCCTCTCCCCTCCCCTCCCCTCCCCTCCCCTCCCCTCCCCTCCAGTCCTTCTCCCTTATCCCTCCTTCCTTCCACAATCACACAATATGAATACTGCTTTCTTCTCTCCCCTGGTGACATCCGCCGGGAAATAGTCGCCCCCCCTCCGCGTATTGATATAGCGCCATGCCACGGCATGGTTTTCGGTCCTTCCAAAATCGGCCCCCAAATCTAAAAAACGCCCCCCGAAAAAACCATCGGAAATGATTACACATTCAGTGCCGATTCATTGATTTTTTGGACCCCCTTCGTCCGGCCCCGGGGGCTTCAAAAACGATCCGGCTGGAAAACGCTGATCCGACTGGACCCCGTGAGGGGTCCAGGGGCCCAGCGTGAGCCGATTATTCAAGGAAGCCAGACCATCGAGCCTGGCAGCCCGCCGTACTATTCCCTGACATCCGTCCTCACCCGCCGCAGCTTCCCCTGCCGCCGCCGCCACCGTCGTCGTCTGCGTCGTTGTCGCCGTCGGAAATTTCTGTGCGTTCCCTGGAGCTTCCGAACGTCTTCGGGCCATCCGCCACGCTTCGTGCAGAGCTGTCTGGGGAACCTAGTGAGACTCGGAAGGGGGCCCGGGGAACGAAAGGCAGCGTGTCGAAAAGAAGGGGGGGGCTCACACTATTACAGTACCCCTACCAGACGGCACTTGGCATTCGAAAGCGCCCACATCGGGCAGTCACGGTTGCGCAGTACATGCAGCCTGGATTGGACAGACCTTCTCCGTTAGTACACGGGCCATTTACCTTCTAAGGCATCCGGTGCCATGCCATGGCATGCAATGCGATGTTGCGTTGTGCTCCGCTGTGCGATGCCATGCTTTGCGATGTTACGCTCTGTAATGCAATGCTACACTACGCAATGCCAAACCATGCTATGACATGCTCTGCTCTGCCGCGCTCTTCTACACCATGTTATGCCATGCCATACCATGCATCGCAAACCCTCTCGGGATCATTGCCTTGCTCGACGTCAGCTTGTGCGTATAAAGAGAAGTTCTGCGCCATGGTACGGGTTGGGAGGGAGGGGTATGACGACAGATATGACGCGAGCGCACCTAGCTTGCCTCCCGCCCTCTCCCCCCCCTCCTCGAAGGGACCCGGGCCGGCCTCCCGCCGAAACCTGCGCGGACCGCGAGCTGGTGGTGCTGCTGCTGCAGCTTCAACCGCGGCCCCGGCACATGTCCATCTTTGGGACATGTGGTCACTGGTGCTAGGCGTGTCGGCCAAGGTGTGCCCATCAGGAGGGGTTTTCTCATTGCCCAAGTGGAGGTCGACATTCCACTTGGGCACTGGCGACGCGGCACACCCATCCTTCAAACAAACGCAAAAAACATTGTGGGCGTAATGCCTATTTCAGCCTCTTCCTCCTCCTGCCTCCCTCTCTGAACTCCCTTGTCCGCCGCCATATAGGCTCACAGCGGCCCTTGAGCTATCGTGGCGCGCCGGTGACGGACGCGCCTCAGCCTCCGTAAAAGAAAAGAGAACGTGCTCTCTTCTAGCACGGGTCCCTTCCAGGGATGATGATGATGATGATGATGATGATGATGATGATGATGATGATGAGGATGATGAGGATGATGAGGATGATGAGGATGAGGATGAGGATGAGGATGAGGATGATGATGATATGATGATGATGATGATGATGATGATGATGATGATGATGCTGATGATGATGATGATGATGAGGAGGATGAGGATGATGATGATGAGGAGGAGGAGGAGGAAGAGGAGACCTGGTCGCAGTGGGCCTGGACACGATGGCAGTCACAGGAGGCTAGTGGCCGCATGGACGACGCAGCCTTGCCGCATGCGTACTGGGCTCGACAGTGCGCCAGAGGTGCAAACGTCTTCCAAAATGCCTGGCGCGCTGGGGGCGACTCCGTCCAGCCGCTAGCCACTTTGCATGAGCCAGAGCGCGCGCGCCCACAACGTCACAAGTGATGGCCTACTGGCCGCCCGAATGCTGCGTGGCGTTCGGTTTCGTGCACGGGCCTGCATGCACATAGGAGGATCCCCGTCACATGGTGAAAAAGTGTCGTGGCAAGACGAGGGAGGGTCGGGAGAGTATGTCTCGAATTCGCAGGGGTCTCTTCCCCCATCCAGGGGGCGCGCCGTGCTCCGTAGAGCGGGCGCGCGGCCAGCGACACTGCGCGAGTGCCGCCAGTCTTGACGTCAGTTTGGCGAGGCCGTCGAGCGTAGAGCTGGCCTGGAGGACGCAGCTGGCTCTGGTGACCCAGTCGGATAGCGGGGGCAGCTGCTGCCAGGGTATCTGTGCCGACCGGGGCTTCGGCTCCGTCCAGGGCTGGGTGCTCTTCTTGGCCGTCTTTGCCACTCCTTCTCGCTCAGCAAAAAGAGTTCCAGAGAGTTCCTCCGCTCCTTCGGGCCCCTCCTTGCTTCCTTCTCCCCTCCTCCCTCCCGCCCCTCCCTCCCCTCCCCCCACCATTCCGAGGCTGTGCCTGCTGCTCCTCCTCCTCCTCCTCCTCCTCCTCCTCCTCGTTCTCCTTCTCCTCTCTACCTCCTGATCTCCTTCTCCTCATTGTCGTGGTCTTCCTCCCCCTCTCCCTTCCTCCTTCCCTCCTCCTCCCTTCTCCTTCTCCTCCTCCCTTACTTCTTTCTTCTCCTCCTCCTCCCTCTTGCCTCCCCATTCCTCACTCCAGACTCACATCTTTTGCCCCAACCAGACCCCAACGAGCCCGCTCTCGACGAATACGTTTTCGGATTCGGTCTTGGCCTTTTCCCACCGATCCCTGCTGCGGCTACGCCATGGGCGGCGCTCCCCCCGTATAAGCTCACGCGATAGCACCGCGGGTGCTCTTGTTTCACAGGTCTCTTTGCATGGAGTTCCAGCCCGAGGGTTGAGCCCTGCTTCTGCTGCTTCCCCTCCTCCCCTCCCTCCTTTCCCCCCCCACCCCCCTCCTTCCCCGCCTTCCCCGTGCTGTTCTCCCCCTCCTCAGCTCCTCCTCCTGCCTCCTGCTCCTCCTCCCTCCTCCCCCCCGTGCTCCTGCTCAGCTCTCCCCTCCCCTCCCCCTCGCGCTCCCGCGGCTGCCTCAGCTCCTCCCTGGGGGGCCCACCTCCGGAGTGCCCCCGCCGCTCCTCTGGCGCGCCCGAGGCCTTCGCCAGGCAGAAGTACCCGCAGTACCGGGGCGCCTTCCAGGGGCGCCTCGCGGAGGCCCCCTGCGGGGGGCAGAGGGGCCCTCCTCTCTCTTCTAGTTCTCCTCCTCCTCCTGCTATTCCTCCTCCTCCTCCTCGTCTTCCTCCTCCTCCGCAATCTGGCTCCTCTTTTTTTAGTTCCTCCTCCTCCTCTTCCTCCTCTCCTTGTGGCTCCTCAGAGCCTCGCCTGGCCCCGGGCGGAGAGGCTTCTCGGGCGCGCTTCGAAATCCCAACTTCGTATTGTTTTGACGCACATCGGCGGCGAGCGAGGGGGGGAAGTGAGAAGGAGAAGGACTTCTCAGAAGGCGTCGGGACTTCTCAGAAGTTCAACTTCTGCGAAGTTTTCCGTGTCTTCGGGCAAGGCTCAGAAAATTTCTCAGAAGGCCGGGGGACTTCCGAGTTTTCTGAGAAGGCGTCCTCCTTCTGACTTCCCCCCCCCTCGCCCGCCGCCGAGACAAATCGACGGAGGCACTCTGCACGGGTGCATTCGACATTTGCATATGAGTGTGCTGGTGTCCCTGGTCGGCTTCGTTGAGCGACGTGCGTTTCGCCGGATACATTCGGTCGGTTTTGGACGTCGATTTGTGGTTCCGCCCAGGTGCACTCAGAATGTAGTGCCGCGCGCACCCGTGGAGTGCCCCACCAGCTCTCGCTGTCAATCCTCGGGAGGAGGGCGAGTTGAGACAGCGGTAGTTGGTCTTCGTGGGACCCCCTCGTCGCCATGGCTGGACGCGGCTCGGGAAACTGGTGCGTTTGGATCCCGGGATGGGGTCTGGGGGTCGATCTTCTCGACTCGCCCTGCTCCGACCACGGAGGAGGGAGGATGAGGATCATGAGGAGGAGGGTCAGAGTAACCCCAGGGTGCTACAGTAGTGTTGCAAGACGTCCCCCCTCGTGTCAACTTCCGTCTTCGTAAGTTCTACAGGCTTTCCCTCCTGCTGCGGAGAGCGTCGCCGTGAGCGACGAGAACCCTACGGGCCTGCCGTTCGGACGCGAGCCCCGTTTGGAACAAGGGAAGTGGCTTGCCTCTTTCTTGCGGGGCACAAGGAACATGCCGAGCCACAATGCCGTTTTGAACTGCCCAGCGAGAGCCCCGCTCGAGAAGGAACTGCATTCTGATTTTGTTGTTGTTGATGGTGATGATGAGGAAAACGATGCTGCTGCTGATGACGATGATGATGATGCTGATGCTGATGCTGATGCTGATGCTGATGATGATGATGCTGATGATGATGATGATGGTGGTGGTGGTGGTGGTGGTGATGATGATGATGATGATGGTGGTGGTGGTGGTGTTGGTGATGATGATGATGATGATGATGATGATGATGATGGTGGTGGTGGTGGTGGTGGTGATGATGATGATGATGACGACGACGATGGTGGTGGAGATGCTGATGATGGCGAGGATGATGACGAGGCTGACGATTTGACGACAGGTTGGAGGAGGAGGAGGAGGAGGAGGAGAAGGACGAGGTGGAGGACGAGGAAGAGTAGGACGAGGAGGAGGAGGAGGACGAGGAGGAGGAGGTGGAGGAGGCGGAGGAGGAGTAGGACGAGCAGGAGGAGGAGGAGGAGGAGGAGGAGGTGGAGGAGGCGGAGCAGGAGGATGAGCAGGAACAGGAAGAGGAGGAGGAGGAGGAGGAGGAGGAGGAGGAGAAGGAGGAAGAGGAGCAGGAGGAGGAGGAAGAGGAGGAGGGTGACGAGGAGGCGGAGGACGAGGAGGGGGGGGGGTGGAAGGATGTGGGGGGATAGGAAGAGAAGGCGCTGGCGCATGCCATTGCTGTCGAGGGGGTTCTCGGCTGGTCAAGCCGAACCTATATATGTGCTTGTTGAGTCCCGCAGCTGTCGGGGAGGGGCTCGCCGTTGCGACCCCGCTGCCCCTGCGGTCGGCATTGTTTTCATGCGATGGCCAAATCGGCCTTGTGCCAGAAGACCTCCTCCCTTGCCCTGCCTCTTTCCACTCGGCATCGCTCGGACGAGTGTAATTTTTCTTCAGCGAGGCCAGCGCCAGATGATCTGGCCCATCTAGGAGCATCTTGGATCATCCAGCGATGGAAAGCAAACGCACGACTCCGAAAAATGCACGGGGATTGGACGTCTGAGCTCTGGCCAGTCCAAGTTCAATCTTCAGCCTCATCCTCATCGCAATCCTCATCTGCATCAGCAGCATGGTGAATCCTCATCCTCGTTTTCACCACCAGGAAACTAGGTACACGTGGTCACACGACGATGCCAGCCTGGACGAGAGTTGGATGCACATGTGGCCGCATGTCGTTCCAGCGCTCGGCCATTATGTGGCCGGGGACGCTGGTCCTCTACGTGTGTATCCAGCGCTTGGCCTTTACATGTTCAACGTGTGAATTCAGCCATGCGTATTTCCAGCTTCCTGGTCGATCTCCTTCCTGTTCCCCATCCGCATCCGCATCCGCATTCTCATCTACATTCCTATTTCTATCCGCACCCTCTTCCTCATCCTTATGCTCACCCTCACCCTCTTCCACACCCTCATCCTCATTCGCATCCTCGTTCTCATCAATTTCCGAATCCTCATCCGACCGCCTCTCCACCCGTGGCTACAGACTCCCGACATCATGATTCATTCATTACGTGCACCCTGGAGGTCTGGACCCTTTCCTGGGGAGTGTATTTCCACCTTGAGCCATTTTCTGGGCCCGACGCCCAGCAAGGGCCCGAGGAAGCCGCGAATAGCAAAAAAAAACCTTCCGTCGCCCTTTGTTTCATGACCCGAGGGGGTCTGGGGCCCTTCTTCGGGCCAACGTCGGGGCCTCCCACCCTTTCGGATGCAACTCCTGGGATGTCAAATTCTGACTTTGCCCAGGTCCGACATCCCGTTTCATCTGGCTCAGCCCCGCTAAAATCGGGCTCCATCCCGCTTCATCCGCGGCCCCATCCGGCGCAGCAGCCCCACGGTGGGGCTTACAGTCGGGGCGCTGAAGAAGGAACCCTTTTCGCTGGGGAGGGGCTCGGTGTTCCTTGATTGTTTCAAAGTTTGCCTCGGGTTTTCCTGCGGTTTTCCATCGGAAATCGAGGTTGAACTTATGGAAGATAGGGGCCTCGTTCCTTATTTAGGGCTCCTTAGGTCAACGCCTCGACTGTAATCCGCGGCCTCATCTGGCGCAGCAGCCCCACGGTGGGGCTCACTCCGTAGTCCTTCCGACGAAGACCTCCCAGTGGTTGCCTCCCAACGCCCGGCCCACCCTGCCCGCCGGGCCAGGGCCAGCCTCGGGGCCCCCGCCCCGCCAACCCTCGGGGGCCAAGCCTCGGGGCCAATGCCTCGCTGCCCCCGCCGCCATGCCAGCCCGGTTCGGCAGCAAAAAGCATGGGAGCCTGTTGTGTCCTCGCAAGGTCCCCGCCGCGTGAGCGTATTCGTTCCTTCCCCTCCTCCCGCGGCCGCTCCCTTCTTCGCAGAATGAAAGACGGAGTGAACATGAACTTTTGGCGCTCCGCGCGGATTTCTTGGATGCGCGCTTAGGCCCCCCCCCTGGCGGCGCCTCCAGCGCCGCCCCTGGCGCGCTCCGCGCGCCAGGGAGGGCGGTCCAGCGCAGATCCAAGAAGTCCGCGCTGACCGTCGAAAATGTATGTTTATGCCGTTTCTCGTCTTCTATCAGTTCCTTCACTTCCTCCCGCGGCCGCTGCTTCCTTCCTTGCGCCTGCCTCCCCTCTGGCATCTGTACAACTCGCAATGCCGCCACCCAGCCGTGCGGACTGCCTCTGCCGCGCTGTGACGCAAAAGGATGTCCTTGTAACTCCGTCTTCTGAGTGCATTCGCGTGCGCTAGCGTCTGGCAATCGATTAGGGCGCGCCGATTTTCAGCGTCGCTGCAGCGCCAGTTCGTGAGAGCCAGCAAGGTGGCATGGGAGGCTCGCAGGAGTTGCCACAGACACCTGGTGCTTCCCTTGGGCCCGACCGTCGGGCCGGATGAACGGGGGGCGACAGGGGAAGGGGGGCTCCGCAGTCTGCCGCCCGAGCCTGGTTCGGGTCCCGCCGCCGGGCGCATGCCTCGACGCAGCGGCGCTCCGGCGCCGGCGCCACGCGAGCGGATTCGCGAACCCCGCCCGGTGTCGGACGGGGCGAGGGCGAGGGCAGATCCGTTCCAGAGCGTTCCAGAACGCTCTCAGTGCGTCTTGGAGCGCTCTGAGAAGGCCGCGGCGCCAGAGGCATCGTCCAGAGCCGCCAGATCCCGGTTCTTGATTCATCCTCACTTGGATTTGTCCTCGTCCTGGCCTCGTCTTAGGCTACGGCCCCCCCTGCCCCTAGTTCGTCCGCGCCGAGCCGACCTGGTGCTTGCCTTGGGCCCGCTTCTCTCTGGCCCAAGTCCGTTCAGAGTCGGTCCCCAGACCCGTCCTGGAGTCCATCCCGCCCGTGGCGAAGAGAAGCCTTGGGGAGGCCCCGTCGGGACGAAACACGTCTGGGAGGGCCGCCGATGTCTCGATTTCCACCTGCCGTCTTGTTCTTGTTCTGTCAATCCGCGGCCCCAGATGTCCCGATCGCTTCCCTGGTGCCAATTTTTTCCCCCCCTGGATCCACTCGATGTCCCCAGGGCCCGACACATGGCCCCCAGAGGCCGAAATCATGGAACATCGCCGGTTGAACAAAGATCACATCGTCGGAGATTTGGTTCTCGGCGGGTCTCTGGCGGCCGTTCGGTGTCATCAGGGCACGCCCAGAACGCCCTCGACGAGGCGCAGCTGCTGGAAGCGAGGGCCCACTCCTTGCGCGCACAACTCGGCCCGAGGAGAACTCGAGGACGACCCCCTTCCCTCCTCCCCCCTCCCTCCTCCCTCCTCCCTCCCTCTCCCTCCTCCCTCCCCTTCCTCCCTCCTCCCTCTCCCCAGTGCTCTCTTCCACGCTCCTCCTCCTCCTCCTCCTCCTCCTCCTCCTCCTCCTCGCCCTGCCCCGGGAACCCACGATCGGCGGCGAGCACGGGGGGGGGGGGAAGTGAGAAGGGGCGGGCCTTCTCAGAAGGCTCGGAAGCCCCCTGGCCTTCCGATAGGTTTTCTAAGCCTTCCCCGAAAACATAGAACATTTTCAGAAGGCGCGAGGACTTCCGAGAAATCCCGCCGCCTTCGGCGAAGGCTCTTCTCCTTCTCACTTCTCCCCCCCCCTCGCTCGCCGTCATCACGAGCACGCCCCAAGTCCTCTCACCTCGAACGTCCGACAGCCTCGGGGGAGGAGGAGGAGGAGGGGCAGGAGGAGGATGAGGAGGAGGAGAGGGAGGAGGAGGAGGAGGAGGAGGAGGAGGAGGAGGAGGAGGAGGAGGAGGAGGAGGAGGAGGAGGCGGAGGAGGAGGAGGAGGAGGAGGAGGAGGAGGAGGCGAGGAGGAGGAGGAGGAGGAGGAGGAGGAGGAGGAGGAGGAGGAGGAGGAGGAGGAGGGGAGGAGGAGGAGGAGGAGGAGGAGGAGGAGGAGGAGGAGGAGGAGGAGGAGGAGGAGGAGGAGGAGGAGGAGGAGGAGGAGGAGGAGGAGGAGGAGGAGGAGGGGCAGGAGGGGAGGAGGGCAGGAGGAGGAGGAGGAGGAGGAGGAGGAGGAGGAGCACTAGCACGACTATCGAGCTCATGGGGATATTATGGAGCTCACTCTGGATCTTGGGTTTCTTCGGGCCGAACACGGTGCACTCCCCCCCAGCTCTGGCCATTTTTTGCGATAACCAGTCGGCTGTCAACATATCCTTGGGTTTGGAGGTCCCGTCGGAGAACCAGCACCTGGCCTGGCTTACATACCATATATACCAGTGTGCGCTCAGGAGACACGGCACTCTGCTTTTGCATGTATGCGGTCACTCTGGGCACCCTTGGAATGAGTTGGCAGACAGTCTTGCACGGTCGGACCGAGCGGCTGGGTGTTCACCCCCGCCGGCCTTACGCGAGGCACTCAGGTACACGAACGACCTCGAATGGTGGTGGCTAAAGGAGGCACCTGCAGCCACAAGAGAAGCGTACCCTATAGGCCCCGACAACACCTTTCGGTATCCTGGGCGCCCTCAAGTGTCGGTGGAGACGCTAAGGGATACTATGGGTTCCCAACCCTCGCAGAAGGCGACCCCCAAGTCTTGCCAGTTCAGTATCAGCGTGAGGCTTGCCACCTTCAACGCCAAGACAGGCAGGGACGCGGAGGCCACGGCGGCAAGGCGCGCCAAAACGTCGGGAGAGGTTCTCAGGCTGCAGTTTGCTCAAGAGCAGTGCCACATCATTGGGGTGCAGGAGGCGAGGAATCCGTCGGGGGAGAGGTGTTCTGCTGGATACTTTGTGCTTTCCTCGGGATCCGATGGTGGCAAGAACTTGGGTGTCGAGCTTTGGGTCTCACTGCACCTACCCTACGGGCGACGTGGGGGCGAGGAGCTTTTCTTTGAGCAGAAACATTTTAGACCGTTGTACGCTACCCAGAGGCACCTGGTGGTTGGCTGTTGTGCCCCACTCTTTAGGAAGGTCATCCTGGTTGCCCATGCGCTGCACAACGGAGACGAGTATACCTCGCAGCAGAGGAAACAGTGGTGGCGGGACCTCATTGGGATCTGCCATAAATGGAAAGTACAGTTGGCCTTCCTGGACGCGAATGCCAGGCTCGGCAGCATTGTGTCTGAGGCAGTGGGCAGCGAAGGATTCAGGCAAGATGAGGACGAATCGGGCGGGCTGCTTCATGACATGCTCTTGGAGACGGGCTTAGCTGCGGCTAACACGCTAGTCCCCTCTCTCAGCAAGGACTCGTACACGTTTGTCTCGACGAAGTCTGAAACACCACACAGAATAGACTACATTGCGGTTGAGCAGGACATGATTCCCGCATTGGGGCAACATCAAGTACGATATGATATTGATTCCTTTTGCACTGGCAAGGATCATTATCCTGTCTTCATGCGCTTCGAGTCCCAGGGCTCCACCAAAGCAGCGCAACAACAGAGCGGCTACGACGCTAGGGGCACCCAGGACCCTGATAAGGCAGCAGCCTTCAGGATGCACCTGGCAGCGTTTCCCACGGTACCTCACCAGGTCGACATGAATCAGCACTTGCACGACATTATTCAATGCATGTTCGTTGGTGCACAAGCTTGCTTCCCTAAGCCCGCACGTACTCCGATCAGGCCATATGTCTCAGAGGCTCTTCTGGGCATTATCATCTTCAGAAGGCAAGTACGGCAGGCGTGGCGTCTCTGGGGTAAGCAGGACTCTAATGGGCTCAGGAGGCTGGTCGCCGCGGCGCTGGAGGCGGGGGCCCCCCAGAACATCACCGATCTCGAGCTGGACCTCCTGGTCTCTGGGCTTTTCCAGGCTTTCGCTGAGTGGGATAAGCAGATCTTGGCGGCAAGCGAGCTAGCCGCACACATGCTTGAGTTCCTGGTCAAGTCGAAGCCGGCCCTGAGAAGGGCCTTGAAGCTCTCGCGCAATGAACTGCTAGACGACCTTGCGCAGCAGTTGTGCAACGCTAGGTCCTCAAACGAGAGTAGAGTGGAGTGGAGAGTGCTGTACCAGCTGCAAAGGTTTGGGGGAAAGCGCTCCAAGTTCCAAGTCGACGGGCTTAGGATACGACGAGGTTCTCAGGGCGAGGTTCTTGCCACATCTGGAGATCTCTCGGAGGCCCTCACTGATTATTTCACTGTGATTGAGAATGGGCAGGCACTCAGCTGGGAAGAACTGGTTGAGAGATACAACTCCCTCCCTGAGCTGGGAAATGTGTATCCCAGGGAGTTGGACATGATCACCCCCTTCCGCAGGCTTAAGCACGACATCATGAAGGCAGCCAAGAGGAGAGGTGCTGGGCCTGACGGGCTAAGCAATGATCTTTTCCAGATCGCTCCGCAAGAATGCACGCAGATATTGCTGCCGTTGTTCGTGAAAGTTGACATGGCGTCCAGGGAGCCCCTGCTGTTCAAAGGAGGTTGGCAATGTGATCTACACAAATCTGGGTCCCCCGAACCCCTGGAGCACTACAGAGGCATCCTGCTGGGATGCCACACGGCGAAGTTGCACCATGCCTTCCTCAGGAGTAAACTTCTAGAGGCAACGATGAACATGCTGTCGGTGGTCCAGCAGGGAGCTCTCCCTCAGCGAGGCACTGACATTGCATCCTTGCATCTTCGGTCGGCCATGTTGGCTGCCAAGGCTAGGAAGCGCACATACTTGTCGCTGTACACCGATCTAAAGGCGGCATTCTACTCGGTCATCCGAGGGTTCGTTGCCAGAATGGCCCAGAGCAGTGAGGACATCCAGAGCACGCTTACGGGCTTGGAGATACCTAGTTGTCTGGAGCCCCTGTGCCATGCCCTAGTCGCCAAGCCTGGAGCCCTAGACGGACTGAGAAGTAAGCACCTTCTGGAAGCAGTGGTTGACGTGATGGAATGCAACTGGTTCCAAGTGCGGGGGAGTACCAGGGTCGTCTCCCCCCGCCTTGGTACGAGGCCAGGCATGCCACTAGCAGACCTCCTGTTCATCATAGCCTTCGACCCAATCATCATCGCGGTCAACAGTAGATTAGCATCCCTGGGATATCTTCAGAGGACTAAGGATGTGGTCCCGTCTCAGAGGATTTTCAGAGGACGTGATCACGCACATGTAGAAGAAGACGTATGGGATCCTGCCTTCATGGATGACCTCGTCAACGGCATCGAGCTGTTAGACGCTAGGCTCTGGAAGGAGGCGGCCATCGCCCTCGTCACGATCATGTACGAAGAAACCAAGTCTAGGGGGTTCACCATGAACTGGACGGCGGGCAAGACGGAGCTCATGGCCTTCTTCAGTGGCACAGGTTCCAGGAAGGCACGAGGGGAGTGCGCAGCCTTGGCTGCCACTGGCCTTCTCGTCCCCTCCTTAGGTGTCTCCCTGTGCCTCACTAGAACCTACAAACACTTGGGAAGTTACCAGGGCCATCAAATTTCTCTGGGACCTGAGCTGGCGCACCGTTGTCATCAGCAGCGACGTCCCCTAGGGGTACTGAGGCGCACTGTTTTTCCCAGGAAGCAAGTCAATGTAAGGGCCAAGTTAATTTTTGTTACGTCTTTGTGCACGTCGCACCTTCTGTTTAATGCCCTCACCTGGCACAAGTTAAACGTGAAACAGATGGCGACCCTTGCCCACAACTATTTGAGGCCGTTTAGATTGGCGGCTGGGCTTGGGTACGACACTGGCTCTGGCAAGGTTGCTGCAGACCATAGAGTTTTTGCCAAATGTGAGATCTTGCCCGTCGAGCTGGTACTGAGGCTCAGGCGGCTGCGATTTCTTCCCAGGCTTCTCAAATCGGCGCCTGCGTGTCTGCTGGCGATCCTGGACGAGTTAGCCTCTGTGCCTGAATCATGGTCCGCATTGTGTTGCGATGACCTGATATGGCTCAGCAGACACGTGAATCTGGACAGGGCACTCTTACCGTCAGGGCCCCCTGCTTGGTGGCTGTGGCTCCTGAGGTCTAGCAGCAACAAGTTCTGGAAGCGAATTTGCAAGCAAGCTGAATCGGCTGCCAGGGCCAAATTTTTGGACGATCAGCGCCATGAAGAATTCAAAGACGGGTGGCGAAAGTGTTGCATCACAAAGGGTCTTGCGCTCCCGTCGTTTCTGCGTCCGCCGTCGGTTCTCGCCTTGTATCCCTGCTTGGACTGTGGGGCGGTGTTGGCCACCAAGGGCGCTTGGGCCTCCCACCGCTCGAAGTGCCACCCCCACCTAGATCCCGCCCCCAGTTGCGCCTCAGGCACTGTGTGCATGGCTTGCGGTCTCAACTTCCACACGCATCTTAGATTGCTTAAACACGTTCGGCATGGCTCATCGAAGTGCCTGGCGGACCTTATGGCCGTCATCGCACCGATGAGCCCCGAACAACTGATGGCGGCTAAGGCGGAGGACGCGGAGCTAGCACGCACGCTTCGCGAGAAAGGCCACTATGCGGAGTCCGCGCAGCTCCCGCCTGTCCTCACGATGGGACCTAGGCTGAGGGGAGCGGCTGCCTCCAAGGGCCTTCCCACATGCATGCCGAGAATTTCGTGCCAACCAGTATGCATCCAGGAAGAGATGCCCACGCAGGCAGAGGTCCACATGCCTGTGGCCCCTGGCACTAAATACATAGTGATCCTCCGTGCAGCTCCCAGGAGTCAAGGTGACATCCAGGACAGAGCGGAGAAGTCCAGTGCCATGGTGGGCATGAATGTTTTTGTTTTGTCTATTAATATTCGCGAGCGTTTTCAGGACTCCACTGGGGGACTCCATAAGGAGCTATCGCTCATTAGTGATCTCATTCTTGCTGGGCGTGTCATTAGACTCGTGGCGGATTTCTTCCTTTCCTCGTGGGACCCCACCCCCCGCTGCAAAGTCAAGGGCGGTGAGTGCAGGCCTTTAAGGAGTTGCGATGAGCCTTGGGGAATTTCTGCCAGGTCGCCCTCGGAATGGAAGCAGCTGGAGCTCGACAATGCCGGTTTGAGGGCGGCACTGACGCTCGCGCTGTGCGCGGCGTCCTCGGGCCTAGCGGTGTTGCTCTTTCTAAACCCACCTGCTCCGCAAGCCAATCTTCCCTGCATGTGGAAGGTCCCCGAGGTCAGGTTCCTATGTTCTCTGCAAGATACGTCCCCGACGGTCACGTCGAGATGTGAGCCCATGGGGGACCGTCAGTGCCTGTGCATGAATGCCATGCCGATCATGGCCCCTACTGACAGCAGCCAGATCGAAGTCTACGCAGCTGCTGTCATCACGCAGGCAGCCTCACAACGCTGTGCCCCCACGCCTCCTGGGGATGCATGGCCGGAGGCGTCAGTTGCCCATCTGTACGCCCCGCTCGATTTGTATTGCGAGTCGGGTTGATGCTGGCCATTGCTGCTCTCCTCGTCCACCGCTACACTTGCCGCCTACCTCACCGCTGACGTATGCATGCGTGGACACCTCAGACATTGGTCCCCTAGGGCTGCGGGAAGAAGAAGGAGGAGGAGGAGGAGGAGGAGGAGGAGGAGGAGGAGGAGGAGGAGGAGGAGGAGGGGCAGGAGGAGGAGGAGGAGGGAACAGGAGGGGCAGGAGGAGGAGGAGGAGGAGGAGGAGGAGGAGGAGGAGGAGGAGGAGGAGGAGGAGGAGGAGGAGGAGGAGGAGGAGGAGGAGGAGGAGGGAGGAGGAGGAGGAGGAGGAGGAGGAGGAGGGCAGGAGGAGGAGGAGGAGGAGGGGCAGGAGGAGGAGGAGGAGGAGGAGGAGGAGGAGGAGGAGGAGGAGGAGGAGGAGGAGGAGGAGGAGGAGGAGGAAGAGGAGGAGGAAGGAGGAGGAGGAGGAGGAGGAGGAGGAGGAGGAGGGGGAGGGGGACGTCCGGCCTTGCCGCGGGGGAGGCGCTGCGGCCGGGCGCCGGCCGGGAGGACGCGGCGGGCGCGCTGGCGGCGGCCGCGGCCGCGCGCGTGGCGGGGCTGCCGCAGCTGGCCGAGGTGTGCGCGCAGCTCGAGAAGGCCGAGGCCGAGGGGGCCGAGGGCCCCGTCGGCTGTTGGGGGCAGGGGTCTCCTCCTCCTCCTCCTCCTCCTCCTCCTCCTCCTCCTCCTGGTAGGGGGACGCATCCCAGATATCGGGCGTCTCGAAAAAATCGAGACAGAGTTTTTCCATAGTTTTGTGGGCCTCTCGGGGCCCTCGCTGGGCCTCGGGACCGTCAAAAAACGACTCGGGATGAAAAACCGGTCCCAGGGAAGTGGTCGGGAGGTCGGGGGCCCGCGTCTCGAAAAAATCGAGACGTCGGATGTTTGGGATCGACCCCCAATCGCGCATTCCTCCTCCTCCTGATTTGCCGTAGCCATTTTGGCTCAAGCGCGAGGCGGCGCCGCCCGTGGCTCTGGCGCGCGCCGCGATGGCCGGGACGGCTTCCCGCCGACGGTCCACTGGCGGCCGCGCGCTGGCCCTCTTTGCGGCGCTGCGCGCGTCCCGCCGACGGTCCACGGCGGCCCGTGCCGCCTTCGCCGCGGCGCCGCGGCGGCGGCGGCGGCGGCGGCGGCGGCGGAGGAGGAGGAGGAGGAGGAGGAGGAGGAGGAGGAGGAGGAAGAGAGGGAGGAGGAGGAGGAGGAAGAGGAGAAGGAGGAGGAGGAGGAGGAAGAGGAGCAGGAGGAGGAGGAGCAGGAGAAGGAGGAGAGGAGGAGGAGGAGGAGGAGGAGGAGGAGGAGGAGGAGGAGGAGGAGGAGGAGGAGGAGGAGGCATCAAGGCCTGCCCTGGCAGCCGAAGTGGAGCGGAGCGCTGAGCGTTCCAAACTGGGCCCCTCCTAATCACGTCTCCGCACAACGTGCAGACAGGGTTCTCGGCCATGCCTCCATGAACACGTCGCACCAGGTGGAGCGTCGACCCCGCCTGGTTTCTACACTCCTCGATCGTGCGCCCGTCGTCCAAGAGCACGCAGCCGCTGGTCGTCCACAGGGATGCTGAGGATATGAGCCTTCACGGCGAGTATGGTGTCCGTGGCCTCCACATTCATAGTGAACGTCGCCCCCGTCAACAGCCTCACGATGATCTGCCTCTGGTGACGCGGTGGCACAACGTCAGGTGCAGCGTCGGCTCTTGCTCGCTCCAGGATTTTGTAGCCCTGGATGTCCTCCTTGTCCTGGATCGCCGTGTCGCTTCCACCAGGATCAGCGGGACGCCGAAGACGAACGGCATCAGGCGCAGCGTCGGCTCCATCCCCTCCCCGGTCATCTGCTGCGCTCGTCTGCAGCGCCCGCAAAGCCTGAGGGCGCGTGTCTCCCTGCCGGCGCCACCAGCCAGCAACGTTAGATGGAGCGCCTGGCGGTTGCGAGTTCTCATCCTGGGGTCCCGGCGTTTCGCCCTGCCCATGTCTCCGTGGCCGCGCGCGCATCTCTCCCTCGCCAGTGGGGGTTTCGGCCCTGAGGCTTGACCGGAGGTTGGACAGAAGGGCTTGCTGGGCATGCTCGAGACGCAGCGCTGGTCACCGAGAGCCAGCCAGGTCGGCGGCAAGGGCGACGGCGTCACCTCCGGCCTCAATGACCCGCAGCCCAGCGGCCATGCGGTGATGCTAGGGGACGATGAGGGTGATACGGCGCATGCAGGGGGAGGTAGGACGGGAAATGGTAGGAACACGCTCACTCTGTCATCACATCTCGTCGCAGCTCATGTCAGTAAATCCCACATCTCGCGCCACGAAGGCGTCGTTTTCCCTCGCTGTTCCCGTGCTGCTGGGAGCTCAGTGGCGGCCCCGTGCTGGCGCGGAGATCGTCGAGCAGCGCCGCGCTGCTGGCCATCAAACGCCCGCGTCCACGGCCAGACAGGTCCATGTGGAGCCACCTGCTGCGGTCCCTCCCACGGGCTGCCCCCGCGCACTCAGAACACTGGACCATGCCCATCCTCGCTGTCCAGCATGGTGGCATACCTCCAAATGCGATTGGCACGATCTCAACACCATTGTGGCGGACAAATGCACCGAACGGAAGTCGTCTCCTGGCAGCGGGAGCAAACCACGCGGCCCGCCCAGGCGCGTCGCCGCCGCCGGACCAAAAAACCTCGTAAGAGGTGGCACAAGCGGCTCCACTCACGCTGCACGTCCACCTCGGGGAGTGCTGCTGGTGCCGCGAGGAGCCGACTCGGCGATAGCGACACAGGTGCGTCGGGCAGCGGGTCTGTCCAGATGCCCCCGTGCTCGAGCACTTGCCAATCCGTGCACTTCACTGCGCGACGGTCTGGGGGGAGCGTGAGGTTGGCGAGCGTGTCGATCCAGACGCCGAGCCCCCACTCCGACCTGACCTCCACGGCTGCGCGTGCGCCCTGCAGAACGACGCGGCGAGCGTGGACTTGCGCATGGCGCTGGAAATCGAAAGTGACGCCAGCGCTGCCCCAGCGGAGGCGCAAGCTACCGATCCACCCGTCGAGGAGCCAGCCTGCCGAAAGCGTGCCCCGCAACAAAGCCCGAGTGACGATCCGCACGGGGAGTGGTTGGTCAGACGCCTCTGTGAGGCTGCTGAGGAGCTTCTCCAGCAAGCCGAGGCCAGTGACCTGTCCCAGATCAGCGCCCCGCAGGCTGTCGAGGAGGCAGTCGTTGCCGAGCAGGTCCAGTGCCCGGAACTGCCAGGCTGAGCGGCGGAGAGAACACAAGTACGGGTCGTGGATGGTGACGCTGCTGGCTTGCACTCTCGCTGCCCATCGGCCGGACAGTGACCGCAGGTCGTGGCCCTGGGAGTGGAAAGCGAAGACGGCGTGCTCGAGGAGTCGCGGGGCCCCTGTGTCGCACGCCTGTCTGTCAATGGACCCCGTGTGACTGAATCTGCAGCGGCCGATGGCATGCCATGGGCAGCCCAACCCATGCCTGCACAGCACGGTCCGCCGGCTTCCCTGGCCAAGGGCCCGCTTAGGCGACGGGCGACGGCCTCGCGAGTCGAAAAGCGTTCCCCGAGCAGCAACGCCGGTCCGGCGGCGGGAGAGGGCCTGCCGCCAAGCACGCTGGATGGCCAGTACATGCACGGCGTCGCGGCCAGCCACGTCTCCAGGCTCTCCGTCGGGACACCGCCCGCCGACTGCAGAGTGGGCCTCCTCGGTCTGAAGCGGTACGGCGTCCAAGTCACTCTGGGGCGGCACGGCACGTACTCTGGAGCGTCCGCGCGCCTCCGGCGGGCCCACTGCCGGCGAGGTGCGCGTCGCGCCCCGCGCTGGAGGCGCCTGCAGTCCGTGGTCGTCAGCGTCGCGAAGCTCTGGGTGAGGTTGAACGGGTGCGACGCCACGTTGCGGGTGATCACGGCGTCGGCGCTGGCAGCCGTAGCCGGGCGGGAGGCCCCCGCGGCAAGCTGGGCCCGCAGCACCACCTCTACGGCAGCCATCCTCTGGGCAAGGTCATGCTCAAAGGACTCGCCGAAAGAGCCTTGGCCACACGACTGGGCGGCAGCCTCGACCTTACGCTGCAACACTCTGACAGCAGCGGCGACGTCGTTGAAAGAAGCGCGTCGACCCATGCCGCGTGCATGCACTGCTCACGTAGCCATCAGAAGGCGAAAACCCACCCCCACCCCCAGTCCCGACGCCCATCCCCGAGCCGGCGATTCAAGGGGTCGGGCCTGGGGGTTGGGGGTGGGTTTTCTCCATTCTTGGACCCCGAAAACCCACCCCCACCCCCAGTCCCGACTCCTTGAATCGCGGGTTCGGGGATGGAGTCGGGACTGGGGGTTGGGGGTGGGTTTTCGCATTCTCAAGCCAACAGTGCACTTTCACAGAGGAGGTGCGCGCGTGCAAACACACACAAACACAAACACAGACACAAACACAAACACAAGCATAATCACAAACACAGACATCAACACACAATCACAATCACAATCACAAACACAAACACGCACACGAATACAAACACAACCACAACCACATCCACAACCACAACCACGACCACGACCACGACCACGACCACGACCACAACCACAAACACAAACACAGAGACACACACACACATCATCATCCTCACGCTGCTCCCTGAGAGGAACGCTCTGGGGGGACCGGCTCAGGGGGAAACGTTGACTAGGATTCGGTCATAAACATCGCCGATACATCGGCGACAGGCTCCCGACAACGAAAACGCACGCTCCTGGGCGGGGAACGCCATCGGGCCCCTGTCGGCGATGAATGCGGGATCGGGGGTCGATGGGTACCCCTGAGCCCATCCCCCCTAGCGTTGCACCCGAAGCCCCCTCCCACCCGAGCGCTGCTCTTCGCTCCTGCCCGTCGCCAGGCCGTGGAGGACTACCCCCCGACGCCGCCGCCGCCGCCGCGGCGGTGAGTCTGGCCTGTGTGAGGGCGCGTGTCGAGGGCGCGCGCGAGAAAGCTGCCGCTGCCGAGGCGAAGAGGAGGAGGAGAAGGAGGAGGAGGAGGAGGAGGAGGAGGAGGAGGAGGACCAGTGTAAACCCAAGAGTCATCAACTGTGTTCGAATAAACCCTCCCTCCAAGCTCCCTCTCTTCATAGGCCCCTACAGTGGTTCATTTGCACCGGAGGAGCTGCCACGTTGGAAGACACCCGCTTGAAGACCCTGAAGCATGCCAAAATATTGTTCCCGGGATTCAAAAGCCACGGATCAACTTGACTGTTGCGTCTTGACGATCATGAATTGCGGCAGAACGCCATTTCTGGGACTTCAACTCCGCGTATCAATGTAACTGTTGCACTTCGTGATCTTAAACCGTTTCTGGTATGGTGATCATGGGAACCCGTGAAACTTTTCCAAATTACAAAAAACGAATGTGCGCGGCGCTGAGGCGAGAGCCACATTTTGAAAAGGGACCGCCCTCAATCCGTGAAACATTTGAACATTTTTAAAACGAATGTGCGTGGCGCTAATGCGTGAGCCACATTTCAAAAAGGAACAGCCCTCAATTCGCGAAACTCTTGCACATATTTAGAACGAATGCGCGCGGCGCTGAGGCGAGAGCCACATTTTCAAACGACCCGCCCTCCATTTGTGAAACTGTTGCCATTTTTTGAAAGCTTCAGGGTCAGAAGTGGTGAGGAGCTCTCAGGCGAAAGGCCCGGGCCGCGCTAAAAACTGGCCTTTGCGACAGGGAGAAGTTACGTGTAAGGAAAAGGAATGGAGGAGGAGAAGGAAGATGAGGAAGAGGAGAAGGAGCAGCAGGTGGAGGAGGAGGAGGATGAAGGAGGTGGAGTGGGATGGGGGAGGGA
>CAUYUJ010014386.1:139959-167459 GCA_963575745.1 Prorocentrum cordatum | reverse complement strand
GACGGGGAAGGTCGTGACCCATGCCCCTCGGCAGCCAGCGGGCGCCAATGTACACGGGGCGCTGTTCGAAACGTCGGCCTATTTGATTCAGATTGAGATGCTGTAGCCGGCGTTTCGGGGGAGCGCGTCGATTTCGGCCATATCTGGAATGCACTGATGGCCAGCCTGTGGCAAGCTCACTGCGCTGCTCCGTATGGCCAATTTCTTGGCAGGCTTGCAGTCCAGAGCTCATGCCAGCGACAAAGCGTGCAAGCGGGCCCAGGCGGGGCCGAAGGCAAAGGCGTGGGGGTCTTTGGAACTCGCGCCTGGGCGCTGGCCTTATCGTCATACTTGTTCGGACCCAGTAGACATTCAACCAGAGACACGAAGGCACTGCTCCTGGCAGTTGGCGCCAGATTCTGGGCGCAACGATATTGGGAAGCCACCAGGGAGGGCCGAACAAGTGCACGACGGAAACGGAAGTCTGGTTTCTAAGTTTTTTGTTTGTTTGTGTTTCTAGCCCCTGGCCGAAGGAACTGCACCATACAGTGGAGGCCCCTGCCAAGAAACATCCTGCTTGCCTCCAGGGTGCCCTGGGTTTCTTTGGTTTCGATGGTTTTGCGATGGAGATCGTGACGTTCCCACACCAAAAATCAATGGACGTCCTGGGGTCTCAGAGTTGGGTTTCTTGTGGAAGGTTTCTTGTGGACTGACCTCCGCTGTATATGTATGTATGTATGTATGTCTGTCTGTCTGTCTGTATGCATGCATGCATGCATGCATGCATGTATGTATGTATGTATGTATGTATGTATGTATGTATGTATGTATGTATGTATGTATGTATGTATGTATGTATGTATGTATGTATGTATGTATGTATGTATTTATGTATATTTGTATGTATGTTTGTATGTATGTATATATGCATGCATGCACGCATGCATGCATGCATGCATGCATGCATGCATGTATGTATGTATGTATGTATGTATGTATGTATGTATGTATGTATGTATATATATATATATATATATCTGAAGCGCTGCTCGGTCCTCTGGTGCCTTTTCTTACCTCGCGCGAGGAAGCCTGGTTGTCGCCAAGGGTTTTCGCAGAGGCGCTATGCCGGCTAGAGGCCAGGGCTTCGGCCGCAGCGCCGATGGGCAAGCCCCAGGGCGAGATGGGCCTTGCCCCGCGATATATCTGTTGACGAAGGGATTGCAGCTGTTATGACGATCAAACAAATCCCTAACTATGGAGGGGTACCCTCATATTCTTCATGTTTGGGATGTTTTTCGTTTGGGGCATCTCCATAGGGGTCTTGTGCCTTCGGCTAAGGGTCTCGTGCTTTTGACCTGAGTCCTTGTGGCCACGTGCCGACAGTAAGAGGAGGACGGGGCAGGCGTGCCTGCCGGAGCCATGTGTGCACGACCAGCCCCCGCAGCGCGCGGCGCCCAGTGCTGGCGCGGGCGCTGCCCGCGATCGGCTCGCTGCAGCGTCGGGCTGTGCGCTGGCGCCGTGGGCCTGGATGCGCTGAGGGGCCCTCTGGTTGCGGCAGCGGCCGCCCCTGCGGCGCCGAGCCAACCCCCTTACGCGGATTCGGTGCCGTTCGGGCCGCCGCTGGACGCGCTGCTGGCTGCGGCCGGGCCGCTCGTGGGCGCGGAGCAGGCCAGGGACCTGCGCCAGCTCTCCTCGGATGCCGCCCACGCCCGCAGCTGCCTCGAGCCCGTGGAGCTCCTGCGGGCGGCGCGGCTGCTGGCAGCGTCTGCGGCCGCCTCGCTGAGCGGCGAGGCCGCGGCAGCCGCGGCAGTCCCAGCAGGGGCAGCGCGAGGTGCCATCGCTGACGACCACGGGCAGGTCCTGGCTCTACTGCACAGCTCGGTGGCTGTGGCCCGCGCGCTGCTGTCTCTGCAGGCGGCGCTGCTGCGGCACCGCGCAGAGTGCTTCCCCTGGGGCTTCCGCAGGCCCTTGCTCGACGGCCTGCTCGAGTGGGCATCGCTCGCCCGTGCAGCTCAGGCAGCGCAGTGGTGCGCCGTCCACTACGGCGACGCGGCTGGTGGCTGCTGGGGATCTCCTGGGGCCGCGCGCCCGAAAGGCGCGCCGATCCGTCCAGCCGATGGCGGCCCGCTCGAGCTTCTGCGCGCGATCGCGGAGCTCATCGCTGGAACGGGCCCCTACGGCGCGGGCCGCTGCGGCGACGCCGGGGCGTCTGAGGCAGCAGCTGACGGCCAGCTGCCCTCCGTCCAGCCCGACAACCTCGGGAGGACCGGCGTCTTCGACAACCACGAGTGGCTGCGCCGGACCTCGAAGAAGAAAAGCATCAGCACAAACTTTCGGAAGTCCGCGCTAGAACCCCCTGCCTGGCGCTCGGAGCGCGCCAGGGGCGGTGCCCGAGACGCCGCCAGAACCGACGCAAGACATCCGCGTGGACCTCCGAACGGTTTCTACTAGTGCCCCTTTGCTGCTCCTCCAGAACCGCGTTCGGCGGCTGGTTTCTCGACCGAGGGCTGATGGCGCAGGTCCTGCGGGAGATCCTGGCGGGGGCCGGGCCCGTGCAGGAGGACCCCGGCGACGGCGGCGTGCCCGTCCTGCTCGACCTGGGGGCGGGCGCCGGCGGCTACGCCGCCTTCCTCAACAGGACCGGGCTGGTCTCCGCCCTCTCGACTACATGTAAGAGTGACCCTTCGCTGGAGTGGACTTGGGTGCGGGCTTACCCGGGACACCCCCCTCTCGTTGAGTGCGATGCGATACCGGCTGCTTGCGCTCTTAGATTTGGCCACTTTGCGCCCTCTAGATCCGCGCACGAAAGGTCACTCTTGCCCAGGGTCACTCTTGCGTGTAGCCGAGCCCTCGCGTACGACGCGACCCCGGACGTCGAGTGCCTCTCAGAGGGCCAGGTGCGCCACCTCGACCTATCCGAACCGCTGCCTCGGCGCGGCGCGCCGGAGCCCGCCGCCTGGGTGCTGTGCCTCGAGGTCGCGGAGCACATCCCGCCTGCGCGCGAGGAGACCTTCGTGCGCAACCTCTCGAGGAAGAAAATGGCAGCGCAGGCGCAAACTTTCGGACGTCCGCGCTGATGGCTCGGATCTGCGCTGGACTGCCCTGGAGACGCGCCTCTGGCGCGCCAGGGAGGGGGGCCTAGCGCAGATCCAAGACATCCGCGCGGACCTCCGAACGTTTATGCTTACAGTCGGACCGAGGTAGAAGATCGAGGTCGGTTCGGGGAGGGTGCCCTAGTGTTCTCGTTTGTTGGATGTTCCTGTGCATCCTGGGGAGGGTCCCCTTGGATGTCCTGTCTGTTTTGGCCGACGGAGGGTCATGTTCTTGTTCTTCTGGCCTAGGTCCGACTGTATGCCGTCTTTTGTTGCTCTAACCTCGGGTCTCTCGTGGGCCACGCGCTCGTGCTCAGCTGGGCGCCTCCGGAGAAGTGCGGCCTCGGCTGGGGGCACCTGAACTGCCGAGACCCGCCGGCGGTGGAGGGGCTGCTCTCGAGCATCGCAGGGCTGGTCAAGGAGCGCGGGCCCAAACGGCGTAGTGACCACACCGCGCGGTCAATCAGTGGGGATTCGTGGTCACCGCACTGTTTTGGAATTCGCGTCGTTCTCCGAGGACGTCTCGAGCAACCGGGGCCTCCGAGGCCCCAAGACCGTGCGGTGACGGACCGCGCGGTCAGGTCTCTTCCCAGACATCCGGCCGCTCCAATTTCCAGTTTTTTCAATGCGTGGGCCCTGGAGGCCTGGACCACTTCCCTGGGACCGGCTTTTCGTCCTGAGTAGTTTTTTCGAGGGCCCTTGGTGGCCGAAAACGGCTCAAAACTGGCCGCTCCGATTTTGTCGGATCGTCGGATATCTGGCAGCCTCCGAACCGAAGGTTTTTTTCAAATTGGGTCACCAGGTCACTGGGTCAAGTGACCCACACAGCCGGGTCACCGTGTCACCGGGTCAACTGACCCACACCACAGGGTCGCCGGGCCACCAGGTCACCAGGTCGGCTGACCCACACCACCGAGACACCGGGTCACCGGGTCACTGGGTAACCGGGTCACTGGGTCACGGCGTCACCGGGTCTACTGACCAACACCACCGGGTCACAGGGTCACCGGGTCACCGGGTCACCAGGTCACTGGGTCCACGGGTCACCTAGGTCACCCGGTCACCAGGTCATGGGCCACCTGGTAACAGGGTCACTGGGTCACCGAGTCACCAGGTCACCGGGTCACCGGGTCACCAGGTCACCGGGTCACCGAGACACCATGGGTCACCGGGTCACTGGGTCACCGTGGCACCGGGTCACCGGGTCACTGGGTCACCGGGTCAACGGTTCACCGGGTCACCGGGTCACCGGGTCACCAGGTCGCTGGGTCACCGGTCACCGGGTCACCAGGTCACCGGTTCACCGCGTCACGTGGTCAGGGTCACCGGGTCACCGGATCACTGGGTCACAGGGTCACCCATTGCAGTTACATGTTATTGGGTGGGTCAACGGATCACCAGGTCACCGGGTTACCGAATTACCGAGGTTGTGGGTCACTATAGGTCACCCCGTCACAGTGTCATTGGGTCATTGTGTCACGGGGTTTTGGGGTCACCTGGTCACTGGGTCACCGGGTCATTGGGTCACTGGGCCACCGGGTCACGAGGTCGTTGGGTCACTGGGTAATGCACTGGGTCAATTGACACCACCAGGTCACTGGGTTACCGGGTCACCGGGTCAACGGGGTCACCGGGTCACCAGGTCACCGGGTCACCGGGTCACTGGGTCACCGGGTCAAAGGATCACTCAGTCACCCGCGGGTCACCAGGTGGTCACTGGGTCACCGGGTCTCGGGGTTATCGGGTCACCGGGTCACCAGATCATTGGATCATGGTCACCGGGTCACCAGGTTGCTGGGTCTCCGGGTCACCGGGTCACCGGGTCACTGGGTCACTGGGTCACGGGGTCACCAGTTCATAGTGTTACCGAGTCACTGCAACGTGTCACGGGGTTTTTGGGTCACCAGGTCACTGGGTCACTGGGTCACCTGGTTTTGACCACGCCACCGGGTCACCGGGTCACCAGGAATTTTTGACCCACGCCACCGGGTCACCGGGTCACGGGGTCACCACCTGGGTCAGCGGGTAACCGTATCCCTAGGTCATCGGGTCACCGGATCACACAGTCACCGGGTCACCGGGTCAATCGGTCACTGAGGCACCAGGTCACCAGATCATTGGGCCACCGGGTCACCGGGTCACCGTCTCACCGGGTCACCAGGGCACCGGGTCACCGGGTCACCAGGTCTGCAGGTCACCGGGTCACGGGGTCACACGGACGTCAGCAGATGCCAGGTCAGTTGGTCACCGGGTCACCGGGTCACCGGTTCACTGGGTCACCGGGTCACATGGGTCGCCGGGCCACCAGTTCACCGGATCACCGGGTCAACGGGTCACCGGGTCACCAGGTCACCGGGTCACCGGGTCACGGGGTCACCGGGTCACCGGGTCACGGGGTCACAGGGTTACCAGGATTTTTGACTGGGTCATGCAACGGTTCACTGGGTCACCAGGTCACTGAGTCACCGGGTCACCTGATCACAGGGTCACCAGATCACAGGATGTCTTGGTCACCTTGTCAACGGGTTACCAGGACACCCGGATTTTTGATCCATGCACTGGGTCACCAGATCACTTGGTCACCGGGTCACCGGGTCACTGGGTCACCGCGGGTCACCTGGTCACCGGGTCACCAGATCACCGGATTGCTGGGTCACCGGGTCACCGGGTCACCGGCTTATTGGGTCAGCGGGTCAGCAGGTCACCGACCCAATGAGCAAAAGCCTCTAGTTCACATCCACGCGGATATTCGGGTTGGGATTTCGAGGTCACCGCGCGGTCCGTCGCCACACGCGTATGATGCCCCGAGAGGACGAGGAGGGCACCCTTCGCCTGCGCGCGGCGGCGGAGCTGCCCTGGCTGCGAGGCGGCGTGCTGATGCTGCGCCGCGGGCGGGAGCCGGAGGCCCGGGGCGCCCCCAGGGGTGGTCGGCACGTAAGAGTGACACTTCGCCAGAGCGATCTCTGCTCACCGAGCGGGTTCCACTACTCGTAAAGTGCCTGCTCGCAAACGTCCGAAAGCATATGTTCGTCTCGTTGTAATGGATCGCAGATCCCTCGCGCCAGATCCAGGCTCTTTGCGAGTACTTTGCGAGTAGTGGAGCGCGCTTCTTTATTTGGTGCGGGCACTCTGGGGTCCCCAGATGGCTGAATGCGATGCGATAGCAGCGGCTTCCGCGCTCGGGGCGGGCATCTCAGCGCCCCCCCTTACGCCGCGCACCAAAGGTCACTCTTGCCCAGGGTCGCTCTTGCGTGTAGCCCAGGTGGGAGCCTGAGGGGTTTCAGACCTAGGGACCCAACGCTCCACAGCAATTGGAGCCGTACGTTTTTGGCCGTTTTCGGCCTCTGGGGGCCCTCGCCGGGCCTCTGGGCCGTCAAAAAACGACTCTGGACGAGAAGCCGGTCCCAGGGAAGTGGTCCAGACCTCCAGGGCCCACGCATCGAACAAATTGGGGCGACTGGAGGGAAGGCCTGACGAAATCGGAGGCGACGATGAGGTGAGGGCAATAGTCCAGGGGCGGGCATGACACGTCTGCGCCCTGCCTCACCGAAGGCATGCACCATCGGCGCCCCTGGATATATTTCTTGCTCTCCCCTGGGCTATTCAACCCCATCATTGCCCTAGAGGGAAAGCCCGAGGAATAGCCTGAGGGGAACCCTGAGGGGAACCCTGAGGGAAAGCCTGAGGGGAACCCCGAGGGGCTCCATGAGGGAAAACCTGAGCGAAAGATTGAGGGGAACCCCAAGGGGAACCCTGAGGGAAAGCTTGAGGGCCCCCCTGAGAGCAAGCCTCATGGAAAGCCTGAGGGGAATCCTGAGGGCAACCATGAGATGAACCATGAGGGACTCCAGAAGGAACACATTGACGGGAACCCCGAGGGAAAGCCCGAGGGAAAGCCCGAGGGGAGCCCTGAGGGAAAGCCTGAGGGAAAGCCTGACAGGAACCCCGACGAGAAGTCTGATGAGAACCCTGAGGGACTCCATAAGGGAAGCTCTGAGGGGGGCCCTGAGGTAAAGCCTGAGGGAAAGCCTGATGGGAACCCTGAGGAAAGCCTGAGGGAAACCCCGAGGGAACGCCAGAGGGAAAGCTTGCGGGAAGCCCCGAGGGAAAGCCTGAAGGGAACCTTCAGGGAATGCCTGAGGGGAACCCACATGGAACGCCTGAGGGGAACCCTGAAGGGAAAGCCTGATGGAAAACCTGATAGGAACCCTGAGGGCAAGGCTGAGGGAACGTCTTAGGGGAATCCAGAGGGACAGCCTCAGGGAAACCCTGAGGGGAAAACCTGCGGGAAAGCCTGCGGGAAAGCCTGAGGGGAAGTCTGAGGGACCGCCTCATGGGAACCCTGAGGGAAAACCTGACGGGAACCCTGAGGGTAATTCTGAGGCAAAGCCTGAGGAGAACCCTGAGGGGAACCCAGAGGGAAAGCCTGATGAGGCACCCTGAGGGGAAAGCCTGAGGGGCAGCCTGAGGGGAGCCCTGAGGGACAGCAGGATGGAAAGGCGAATGGGAACCCTGAGGGCAAGCCTGATGGTGTATTCTGAAGGGAACCGTGAGGGATAACCTGAGGGGAGCCCGGCGGGAAAGCTTGAGATAAAGCTTGGGAGGTACCCTGACGGAAAAACTGAGGGAGAGCCCAAGGGGAAACCTAAGGAGAAAGCCCGAGGGGAACCCTGAGGCACTCTATGAGGAAACCTCTGAGAGGGGGCCCTAATGGAAAGCCTGAGGGACAGCCTGAGGGAAACCCAGAGGGGGAAGCCCGAATGGAAGCCTGATGGGAACCCTGAGGGAAAGCCCGAGGGAACGCCCGATGAGTTGTTCAGCATCTTCCTCTGCCGTCTCTGTGCCGCCGCCGCTGCCCGCTGCCGTTTCACCACACTGTGCTTCCATAGCTGTAACTGAATTCCTTTAAAGGACAGGACAAGCTGGCACCGCGGGCCAGATGCACGCGCGTGAAAAAATGGAACGCGTCGGGTCGTCGCCGTGTCGCCGTGTCCTTTCCCGTGTGCACATATCCTTTACATGCCAGCTTAACGGATTTTTCCATTATGCCGATACGAGAAGCCCAGAGCAGTAGTAAAATACATCTTGCTTAACCTTCACGCCCCACATTTGCTGAGGATCCTGTTCCTCTGGCAAATAACTGGTTACTCGCCGAATTAATAATGATTGCATCCGATGCGTAGATGGACACGAGTGAAACTTCCGGCGTAAATATACAGTCTGCCACAGCCGATTGTTCGTCAAGTAACACCGTACCAGACTTCGTGGGCCAGCCATCCCCGAACGTTCTTCCAACATCGCTCATGGATGAACCGTTCGTGCAAGTTCTGGGAGACGCCTCGGCGTTGGTTCAACCGGTAGCTCAAGGCAGCAACGTCGAACATGATCCTCGTCCGCCACGGGTTGAGACGACATAAATTTTTAATTTTCGTCGGCCAAAGGAGGAGGACATGCCGCAGTGACTTTGATGGAGCACGTAAGAGATGCTACCGGGGAAACCCCAGTGCTGAAGCAAACTAAACGTACTAGTCGAAATCAGCATGGAACACGAATCGCCGATGCAGGTTTGCAGTTTAACTGGGAGCTCAGCAGAAGCTAGAACTAGTTCCGTGATACAGGAAGTTGAGGGGGCACATGATTAACCCATGTCGCCGCCTACGTGTGCTGGGCGCCAGACGTTCAAATCCCCGTTGATGTTTAGATTTCGTGGGGTCGAGAAACAGCCAGGACACGCGTGACTCGTCGTCGGGTCGCATCTCGATCAGGGTAGCTTGTTGGGCACAAGGATCACGATGCCAGACCGCGGCAGAAAACGCATGCCCTGACGGTCCGTGCCTTCGCCTCGCTTATATGCGTTACTAACTGCAGGCTTCCGTAGAAGCGGCGAAGAGCTCTGAGCCAAGTGTGGAAGTTGTTCTCCAAGGGCGGCCAAGGCTGCTGCAATGATACAGCATGTCAAGGAGGAAGCGTCTGCTGCGGAGCAGAAGGCAACCCTCCAGGAGCGAACTGCACTTGAACGCATGAGGAGGACGAAGGAAGACATTGGCAAGCTGGGCGAGGACATTCGCAGACAACAACAAGCAAACGTAGACCTAGAGGCCGTGCGTAATATTCGATCTCACAATGAGTTGGCTAAGCGAGAGGGCTTTTCGGCGTTGCAGGTTCAACCTGTGGTGCCCAGTGGTTGTTTCAAACCCATCGGCCAGCTATTCCTGATCGCAGGTTTAACCTATGACTGTGTGGGAACATCTGCTGACGTTGCGGGCTCAGCCTGCGACGCCAGGGCAGCCGAGCAGCCAGATTCTGGGATTGAGCCTCCGAAGCGAACTCAGGAGCGTGCGTCCGCCGTCGCCGAGCGAGGCAGCCATTGCACCAGCCTTGGCGGGTGGTCAGGCAGACAGGGCTACCTCCCTTCGAGTAGGGCGTCCGCGAATGATTGCAGCTTCGAGAAATTTGGAGATCTGCCATTTTCGCGCGCTGCCATGGCATGAGAATTGTGCTCAATGCTCCATTTTGTTGTGCAAGGATCATGTCGATCTGGCGACCGAGCGGCGAGGGGTGTGCATTCGGGAGAAACTAGAAGCAGAGGCAGAATACAGTGCATGGAGATTTGATGAGGAGCGTAGACGATCGCGGCAATTGCAAGCAGAAGTGAGGATGGCTACCCTCGTAAAACATCAGACAAACTTGCAGGAGGCAGCCCGGAAAGAGAAAGGGGAGGCTCGAAAAGGCCAAACAGTCCTATGAAGAAATGCGGAATCGCCGGATGACTCACCTAAACCAAAGGTCGCCGATTGGACATCTCCCGCAGCCTTAGAGAACTTATTCGCAGGAGTGCAGAGTTTTCCAGAATGGGTGGGCCCGCCGCAGGATCCCGCGCGGCGGGGGGGGGGAGGTGGGGGCAGTGGAGATCCAGGACCGCCGGCCTCTGCCCGCGACCCTTTGGACTATCGGGGACTGGCGGGAAGGGCCGCGGAGATCAAGTTGTCGCCCATGCCGCAGCCAACGATGCTTCGCGACTCGACCCTACGCGCGGCGAGGATAATTTCTCCCGCGTCTCCAGATGCGATGGGCGCCCAATCCTGGATTGCTGAAGCTGTGAGCCCAGAGGTGGATTCTGTGACCCCCGGGGGCTGAGGGGGATGCAGAAAAAAGGATCTGCCGGCGCAGCAGCCGCGTCTCTTTGACCAGGTTGACGAATCGCGCTTATTCGCGAGGCGGGGGATTACGCGCCCAATCTGCACTCGACTGTCTGCGCGCACGGAGCGCGGCAGGAACTACTTTTTCCAGACCTGTCATCAACGAGAACCGCCCCGACGAAGACTTGTATCATTTCTATAGCGAACGGATGTCTCCTTATCGTGAACATCACGGGGGGGAGGGGGGGGGGGCGGGGGGGGGGCGGGGGGCAGGCCGCCCCCGGAGATGGCAGCCTCGATGCGTGAACAGTTCCACGGTCACATGGAGCTTGTTCCCAGTTTGCAACCAGCAGTGTCGCATTGCGAGCTTAGCGACGCAAAGTTCTGGACTGATGTCGAGACTTGTGAATGGTTGCTGAGCCACTTGCAGGCGCGCATGGGGAAAAAACGGGGCGAATTGAACTTCGATTTGTTGGGGGGGCAACCGATCAACGAGGTCGTCATGAGAGCGAAAACGCCGTTCCAGGCCCAGCTGCGCACGATGACCCTTTGAGGGGGCCGCTGGCGCAGTCAGCGATGGCCGGGTGAAAATGGGCGCCGCGTGTATTTTTTCCCGGGCGGGGACTTGCCCGAAGAAAAACCAGGGGTGCCTTCTCAGGTGCGAGGGGGCCAAGGCTGCCCCTGCTCCGCAGCCGGCTCAGCTGGGCGTGCCGGCGAAGGATGCTCGGCAGGTAAAGTGGGGGGAATGGGGCAAACCTGAGAGAAGAAACGGCAAGGGCAAGGGCGACCTCCGAGATCGATCGGCGACGCCCGGCCCAAAGGGCTCGAAAGATTCGCCTGCGAGCCCCATCGAAGGAGCAGCGGGCTGAAGTTGCGTTCAGTGCGACCCCCCGCGCTGTAGACAGCGCGGGGGATCGGCGTCGCTGGGGGCCCTGGAGAGGGGCGAGGGGGAGGGTGGTCTGTTGGCGGCGGGGGGGGAGATCGGGTGGACAGGCCGACTCTGCGGCGGCAAATGTCGCCGCGGCGCGCGCCGCTCCCGGATCTGACGCCGGCGGCGAGAAAGGGGGCCAGACAAGTGCTGGCAGCAAAGGGGGTGGCAGAGGCATAGGCGATAGTCCTTGCTGGTCCTGGGCCGAACGCCAGGAATGCCTTCTCGGGGCATGGGTGGCATTGGCCGCCGGGGGTCGATGGTTTAGCCGTCGATCTCCCTGGGGGCGCCGCTCGCCAATTCAACTTTTTGATTATGGGTGTTCTATTCATCCTGTGCGTATGTTGCGCCCTCTCGATCGGTCGCCAGTTCCACCGAAACCTTGCGTCGAGAAGACGTCCCAAGATCGAGGCGATAAGCTGCCGTGATGCTTGCCCAGCCTCATTGAGCCCGCGTTGAGAAAGGGCCCCCTTCTTTTACGCAAGAGATGGAATTTCCCCAGGGAGCCACAGTCTCGAATGACTCTTAAATCAAGATCGTCATCACTTACAGCTACGTTGAGAGCCTCAGAACTTGAGAATGAGGTTCGGGAAATGCGGCTTGAGCGGGGGCGTGGATATGAAAAAACAGTGCCGCCGTAGGCGACCGAGGGACTGGCCGTATTAGCCTTGGTTCGATGTGTTTCATTGATGGCGCGGGCTGTGGTTTAAACCACATAGCGGAAATATTCATGAAGCGTGCCGGCGCTGTGGGTAAGGAGGGGGAATTATCCCCGGGCGTTGCCGTGAACGCTGCTGGGGGCTTCAGGAGGGCCCGAGGCGCAGTCTGCGTGGTATGCAGCAAATTCAGAGATGGTCACCTCATGTTTCGGTCATGCCAGAAAACCCGAGCCTGCTTTCAGCGGGGGGGCGGCGCATCGTGCGCGGTTCAGTTTTTGCAGGCCTGCGGGTCAGACTCCATATCTACTCTTGCCTAATGGACATAGCGTTATCCTGGCCGTTGACAGTGGAATCCCGTATCCGACGTTGTCATGAAGAGAGGCGTTAGGTTAGTGGAGCTGCGCAGTCGCCCAGGAAGCCGTTGCTCTCGAGAGGTGGAGTTGCGTGGTGCCAGGCGCCGTGGTATTTCTAGACGATGTAGAGGCTGCGGGCGGCCCCCCTGCCTGCTCCGTTCAGACGAGCGCAACCGTGGATATGCGCGCGCGAAATTCGATTGCCGCCCGCAGCTACGAGGGCGCGCGACCTGCACAACCGGACGGACCATCGCCGCTAGGTGTAGACTCTGTGGATGTCATCTCCTAGCTCTACTATTCGCTTCAGACCGCCCGTGAGCGCGCCTGGGCGTCTAGTGAGACTGATGTAGTTGTTGACGCGCATGCGGGCAGCTCGTGGAGAGCAATATCGGGGAATTTGCCTCGCGGTGTTAAAAGTGATTGTTTCGATTCTACACCCGCCCCTGACGCCCCTGAGGTGGGTGTAATTGGCCCAGGTCGCGATGATTTAGTCGACGTTGCCGAGCCGCGGGCCGAGCCCGATGATGCTGGAGTTGAGATGACACATGTAGAGCGTCTCAAGCAGGGCGCAGTCTCCATCAAACATCTTCTCACTTACCTCCCAAAGAGCCCATGTTGTCACGCGTGCAAATGTCCGAGGCTCTGCGCTTGCAGCCTCGAACTATCCAGAACAAAAGGCTTCAGTTCCCCAGGCCGTGCTCTGACCACCTTGCTTCGGGCACCTTGCCACCGTGGATCACCTGGCTGCGGCGGGCGGGCTCTCGCAGGGTCTCCGCGGGGAATCTGTGCGCGCGCGTGGCGAATCGCGAGCGGTTCTAGAATTCATTGCTGCGCAGGGTGTTCATGACATGCTGGCTGTGCATGTCCATATTCTTTAGTGAACCTCACGGCCCCACGAGAAGAGTTAAACCATTGTTTCACAGATGGTGCCCTGGAGCTTGCGCTCGCGCGCCGGGAGCTTAGGATTGCGCGTGAAGCCACCGTCTAATGCAACGAGATGCGTGCAGCCGTTGCCGAAACGTCGAACGGTGCTGTGCAGTTGGGTGCGCGCGCATTGCTGGCTGCCGCTGGCCTTCCGCCCCCCTTTTTGACGTGTGCTGTTAGCAGACATTACTGTCTGTGCCATTATGAGAGGCAAGATAAGGGGCGGAAGTCCAATTGGCGAGCCCGTTTTGGTTTACAATTTCAGGCACCTCTCGTGCCCTTAGGTTCTCTGACCCGCTACATGCCCCTCCTGAATCTCGATGTGGAGTGGTCAAAACAGGGATCGTCATGCTTCCAGGGGTCTACTTGGGGCATGTCCACAAAGCGGGGAAAATGGTAGGACCAGAAGGTTATGTCGCGCCCCTCGAGTGTCTCAACGCGGCGACTGGGCGAAGACCATATAACGCCAGGCTGGTTGTCGAAAAATCAGAACCAGTATGCAGCCACATTCTCGACAAGACAGCTGATTATCGGCTGCCTCAGTTCCTCGTGGAGGACGCGCGCGAGATAGCCGTCTCCGAGGTTGCCTCGGCGACCGCGCCGCCCGAAGACGCAGCGGATAGCTCCTCGAGCAAGACGCCCGCGGCCGCGGGCAGCTCAGCCGCGCGCGCGCCCGCGGGCGGGGGCGAGTTGACTGATCGTTCAACTCCGCCGCCGCCCCTGTCCGCCACAGGTGGGGGCGGCGTGGCCGCGGCTGATTTTGATTCTGACGCCGGCCCTGACGCAGGGCTTTCGACGTTGGCGGAGGGGCCCGTGGATGTCGACAGTACCCCCAGAGTGACGCCCCTCCAGAGAACAGAGGGAAGCTCGGACTTCGCTGTGTTCAGTGCGAATTGGAGCGACAAGCGCACTTTTCTTACATATGCCGTGGTTTTGATGGTGTTCCCAAACCAGGGCAACTGCTCGCTCGCGCAACGCAGAATGTCGACAACGTGGAGCACTTTCAGGATAAACGTGTTAAGACATCAACCCAGAAACTACCAATAGCAGGAGAAAGGAAAACACGCCGCTTGCTTGTGGTTCTGAATTGCGATCCCACATATGAGCGAGGCACGCGCGTCTGGGTTAACGACCCACGCTACGGAGGGCATTTCTTGAGGAAGAATCCCGAGTCCACGCATCCGAGAATTCATCCTGGCAGTTGGTTCAATGTGAGCAAGGGCCCCAATGGTGAACGTAGCCGTGCCATAGAAATGTGCACCGCCGAGAAGTTCGGATCCCTTCCATGCGAAAGCACGAGGCCATGTTTGGCGTTGTTACGTGATATTGGTTTTGTCGTTGGGAGACGCAGAAAGGGCCCGCCAGCGGTCGCCGGCGAACAAGCGCTGGACTTGGGATCCGATTCGGTATCCGAACTTGATTTCGAAGACGAGAAGACATGGTGGCATCAATCATGGCATGGAGGAACGAGTCTCAGGGGCGGCGTCGTCGCTGGTTCGACCAGTGGTGAGCTTTCTCTGGTGGCACCGTTTCCAGACAGATGGGCTCGCCCGGCCGAGTGCCAGGCGGCCGCCGCGCAACGGCGAAGCGTGCTCAGGATGCCACTCCAAACGCCATCTTCTTCGACCTGAGCTCTTAGAGAGAAAGAGAAATTTGACCTGCAATATTGTTTTATCCCTGTCGCGACACAGCGCAGATGTTCGCCTGCGAGGACCCAGTCGCCGGTTCAACCGGCGACATAGGGGGTTCTTCTTGCCGCTCAGCCGACGCTGCTGTTGCGCGTTCGGTCGCGATGTCGGTGGGCGCAGTCAAACGAGAGGCCCGAGAGGCGCTGCGCGCTGCGTGCGATAGATTTAGAGCCATTGGAACTTGGGATGAGAGCGGCGTTCGCGAGTATGGCGACACGGTCAGTCGGCCCGATGGAGAAATCGCATTTTGGTTGTTCCTTCGCCGGTCTCACAGAAGAATTCCGAGTTGCCCGAGGGCCACATGGGTCGCAAATCTACGGGGCGAGTTGTTTTGGATGGGTCTGATGTCAGGGATCAGAACGAGGATGTTGTTCTCTTCCAGGAACTGTCCAGCAATCCTGCCGCGATGTTCGCGAGCAAAGCGGACGATGCATATGGATTTTTCGAGGGCCATGGAATGCGACGGGCAGGTGTCGAATAAGCGTATGCGCAATCGAAGCTCGGCGGGGCACCCACGTGGATCTCGCTGCCTCGAGGAGCATCGCACGAGTCCTCGAGGGGAATGCGAACTCCTGTTTGCCTTGTGATCCCATCGTTTACGGTGTTCCTGATTCAGGGGTCCATTGGCAACAGCGCTGTGAGGGGGGCGCCTTGTTTCCAAGGTCTTTGTTCAATGCAGCTCCCGGCGGAGCTGTTGCTGCCGATCTGGAGCGAAAGTGTTTCTGATCGTTTACGCTGCCGATTTCAACGCGTCCGGCCCCTCGCGACGCGCGGAAGAAGGCTGGCGAATGATGTGGGAACCATCCCAAGGATGTCCGAAAGGGATTGATATCGATCCGCCGCCCAAGGTTGGGCGCCATCTCGTCTGCGAGCATCGCGTCTACAAAATGGCAGCAGCATGGCATCGGGAACTTCCTGCCAGCCTTGACCCGCCTCCGCCGAAACAAAAGAAGATGTCAGAAGACGGTTCGGGGGGCGAAACAAGAGGTGGAGAAGACGAGTAGGGGGTGGGTCTCGGACAGTCGCCCGACGTCCGCCCGGGCCCTGCTTGCTGCGGCATGCCAAGGAAAGTGCAGGCCGTGAATTATGATATGATTGGTTTCTTTGAGTCATATGTTCATGTTTATGCGCAGCTCACATATGGACTTTAGTGCTTACCCATCAGCAGATGCGTTTTTTCGGACCCGAACTAGCCGACCTGGAGGATGGCCAAGGGGGACATCGGGGATATATTTTTCCACGGGCAGGTCAAGCGTTGGAAGAGGTGTTCAACATTTCTGCCCCTGCGGGCCTTCCAGATCAAGAAATAGTGCCGGCGGACATGTTCCACGGGGCCCGGACGTCATGTTGCGACTTGTTGAGGGCAGCTCGACATGCGGCCAGTTGCGTTGCCGAATGGAAAGCAACGAGACATGGGTTTGTTTCGTCTCATATGTGGCTTCAAGATTCTACGCCATCATCCCGTGGTTTCGTGGGTCAGGAATAATGTGTCTGAAGTGCAAATCCGACAATGCTCCGACGCAGGCCTTGCCAGTGATGTGCGCACTCATCGCAGCGCCAGTTCAGGCCGCCAGGTAATATGGTTGCCCTACACTGGGGCAAACCAGAACATGGCTTCTCGAAGGCAAGCCTTTGTCTCTCACTGTGCGCTGGAAGCCGAGATTGTCGCGGCCGATCTGGCCTTGCGCATAGAAGTATTGGTCTGTCTCCCATTGTGGGAGCTGCTCTTGCAAAGGACCCCCGAGTGCATGTTCATGGGGGATGACCGGGCTGCGTGCAAAGTTAGCAAAGCGGGGGTTCCCCAAAATCGATGCAGCTCCCTCGGGCCCGCAGAATTCACGCCGCCGCCGTTCCCGAAGGACTCAGCCGAGGCACTGGATTTGCAGTCCGAGCGCGCTCAGTGCGAAGCGGCGGGCGTTGGAGCGAGGCAGTTCGCAGATCCGATTTCTCGGGCCGGAGTGTCGTATTTAGTTCTCGTTGTTTCGCCGAGGTTTTGGGGGATAGCGGCGCGCCAAGATTATCCTTCGTCTGTATTCGAAGACGGCTTTTTCCCAGGAGCCCGGGGGGGTTCTCGAGCCCGGCATCGGCCTCGAGACGGCAGCGCGGCCCGGAGCAATGGTGCAGGGCAAGGAAATGAGCGGAGCGAAACGCGCTGGCCAAGGTGAACTGGTCATAGGAAGGCTAGCTATGTTGCCTCCGCCCGTCGCAGGCTCAACCAGCGGTGCCGTGGCTGCGAAAGCTGAACCAATGACCGCTCCCAGCTCAGGTGGGGGGAAAGGGGGATCAAGGTTTCTGGGGAAGCTCCGACAGATAAGAACCGAACCACGAATGATTGCTACTTGAGTTTGTCTGTAGCGATCGCAGCGGCATCGGTGATCGCGAGAACCCTGCGGCATCGCATGTAAGGGCATCCACTAAACCGAAAAGGAAGACGTGATTTCAAAAGCGGCAGAAGAAAAGGCACTCGATGATGCCGATGCATTCAAAAGCAAGCGCATGTCTCTTTGGGCCTCTATGCCTTGCGCGGGAGGATCTCCGTGGCAGTGCGTGAGCCAGTTTGCTTGCTATCCTGCAGGCGGCCATGCATCTTTGAGGCGTTTGAGAGGGATCCAGGCCGCGTTTCGACAACTGTTGTGAGGTTTTCGTGAAGTCGTGGTCGCTGTTCTTGAATGGGGAGGTTGTTTGTCTGGAGTGGCCTTCCGCGTGCAAATGTCGGCTCTGCCCCCCAAGTGCGTGAATTTCTCAATGCCAGTCAGGTTCGCAAGTGCAAGGTGTGCGGGTGCGCGTGCGGATTGAAGGACATGCAGGGCAATTGCATAGACAAAGCTCTGGGCGATGGCTTCTTCATCGCGTATCGTCGCGGAGGGAAATTGTCGGAAGTGTGACGGTTCTCATGAGCACGTGGAAGGTGGGGGGGATAATTTGCAAGCTGGCGGAGAATTGCACATGCGCTTTCGCTCGCCAAGTGTGCCATGCTCTTGTGTGAGCGTCTCATGACTCCCGCGCTTCCCTCTCTCGCGCACCTCGTGCCACTTCTGCCGCTGTTGTTTTGGCTCGGGGGCGCGCGGTCACAGCGACTGTCCGCCCGCGTGCCTTGCCGCCCCCAGGGCGGCCGCGATCGACGCGTCCTCCTTGCTGCGGCGAGGCGGTGCCTGTCCGCGACAGCTCTCCTGTCAAACCCATGTGGGGGATTTCCGTGCCCAGCGAACGCGTGGGGTTTGTTTTTTTTTTGCGGCGCCTGTTCCGCGGGCGCTGCTCAAGAGCAGGGCCAGATGGAATCGGTCTGGGGTGCCTGGCAGGTCGGGGGAATTTTCGGCTCAGCCGATTCGACGGGGTGAGCCTGCGATCGAGCCTCCAGGTTACAAGAAGAGGAAGATCAAGGAAACGGCGGATCACGGGTTCAGCCGGCGGCGCGCCTGGCCGCGCACATGACCCGAGAAATGTTGAAGGGTGGGCCCCGATCGGGCCTCGCGCTGCAGAGCCTTCGAAACTCAATGGGTGCGATCACAGGTTGTCCTTTCTGGTGCCGAGTCCCAGGGAAAACTGGGAAGCGTGTGTGAGTGAGAGAGAGAGAGAGAAGGTTCTTTTGTGTTAGCTGCACGAGCCATGAAGGTCCAAGTGCATGCGCGTGCCATTGCGGTGTCCCTGCCAGCGCCGCTGATGCAGGGGACATCGTGCCCCCCTCCCGTCGCCGCTGGCCCATCCGATGGTGCTGGCCAAAGTGCTGGTC
This sequence comes from Prorocentrum cordatum, assembly GCA_963575745.1. Lineage (NCBI taxonomy): Eukaryota > Dinophyceae > Prorocentrales > Prorocentraceae > Prorocentrum > Prorocentrum cordatum. The sequence continues at coordinate 148,967 of CAUYUJ010014386.1, read as the reverse complement.
CAGGCGGCGGTGCGTCAGGGCGCGATCCGCCTGATCAGCCGCAACGACCGACGGGCGGCGGATGACCTCCTCCTCCCCCCATTCCCGGTTCAACCGGGAATGGTGGAGGTGGCCCCCCGCCTGGGGCGGCAGAGTTGATCGCCAGGATCCCGTTCATTGGCAATTGGCCCGATCCCAATTCCATATCCAGTGGTTCATGGAATATTTCACAGTGGGTGAAGACCATGGATAAAAGCGTTACGGTTTACCGAGGGGAGAGGGAAGTGTCAAAATCGTCTTCTCACGCTTTTGACAGAATAGAGTAATCTTGTGAACGAATACTTCACCTTGTACTTTTCGTCGACGAACCCGCCCCTTGCTCAATGCATTCCAGCTCTGTCGTTTGCCAAGACATGCCAAACCGTTAGTGTGACGGTCGAAATGAACGCGCACGGATGGGTACCACATCTATGCGATGCTTCGGCGGCTGGGGTCATGGCTGGACGCGTGCGCGCGGCTAGATGTCGTCGCAGGTGCGTTCGGTGGTGGCGGCGGCAGAGCCGCGCTCTGGCGGGCCAGCGCGGTCCCCTGCGAGTGGAGCGCGTGCTTCTGCAGCATGTGCGTTGGAGATTCTGGCTGATGCGGGGCAGTGTGTTGTCCCGCCTCTGCCCGGGTTCCCGGCGTCGTGCGTGAGGCCCTTGACCACGGCGACGGGGCACCTGGCGGGCATCTTGGCTCCTCAGGGGGCACCGATTTCGTCGGGGCGCTTGTTGGCCGCGGCGCCCCTGGAGGATTCTATGTGGGCTGGTTTCTTGGAGCTGGTGATCTGGGCCGAGATGGTTCAGTGGCGCAAGAACGATGGGTTTTATGCGTCGGGTAGAATTACCGTCGTTGTCGTCGTCGTCGTCGTCGTCGTCGCCGTCGTCGTCGTGGTCATTGTCGTCGTTGTCGTCGTTGTCGTCGCCGCCGCCGTCGCCGCCGCCGTCGCCGCCGTCGTCGCCGTCGTCGTCGTCGTCGTCGTCGTCGTCGTTGTCGTCGTCGTTGTCGTTGTCGTCATTGTCGCCGCCGCCGCCGCCGTCGATGCCGTCGCCGCCGTCGTCGTCGTTGTCGTCGTCGTCGTCGTCGTCGCCGTCTTCGGCTGCAGCGCTGCCGCAGGCGGTGCCCCGACCGGCGGCGGCCGTGGCCGCCGCCCGCGCGCTCTTGCGGCAGGCCGTCCGCGAAGCTTGGGGGGAGCTCCCGCGCCTTGGGCTGGCCGCCGCCGCCGCCGCCGCCGCCGTCGTCGTCGTCGGCGGCCTCTGCGGCGTCGTCGTCGTCTGTGGCGTCGGCGTCGCGGTCGTCGTCGCCGTCGTGGTCGTGGTCGTCGTCGTCGTGGTCGTTGTGGTCGTCGTGGTCGTCATTGTCGGCGCGGTCTTCGCGGTCGTCGTGGTCATCATTGTCGTTGTCGTCGTCGTCGTCGTCGTCGTCGTCGTCGTCGGCGGCGGCGGCGGCGGCGGCGGCGGCGTCGTCGGCGGTGTCGGCGTCGTCGGCGGTGTCGGCGTCGTCATCGGAAATGGACAACGGCGATGGAGATGGTCCAGGTCCTCCATATGAGGTTCGAACAGGTGTGGTCGGAGGATCGAGTCGCATCTGCGGTGCGGGTCGGTTTGGAGATAATTCTGTTCGATCTTTGGATGCGGTTCGGCTCTCGGAAAACATGTTCCCTGATAGCGACGCTCCCGCTCGAACGCGGGTTTGGGTCGAAATTTGGGTTGTTGAGAGCCCTGCGAGACGCCCTGGAGGCCCCCAAATGCAGGGACGGCGCTCTCGCTCGATAGTTCCTCGCCGCAATTCGCTCAAGTTGGTGAGTTGACCGTGGGCGCGGTAGCTTGAATGACGGCCATGGCGGCGCGGTGCGCAGATAGAGTGCTCTGCTGAATGTTTCTGCCACGAGCTGGTGCCAAAAGAATTCCCCCCAAAAGGGGTCTGCTTTAAGGATTTAGCGGTCGGGTGCAAGGAAGAGGGAGAAGCACATTAGCCAAATCAGTTTGCTAGAGCGCACGCTCGCAATCTGGTCGTCGTAATTATCGTCGTGGTGGTGGTCGTCGTCGGTGGAAGTTGAAGATGGAGATGGTCCAGGCCTCCCAAATGGGGTCCGATCAGGTGGAATCGGAGGACCGTGTCGCATCGCTGACGCATCGGCGATGCCGCTCGGTCGGGAGCCTGGTCTTTCGCTGACGTCGCCGATACATCGTCGATCCCTCGCCGATGCATCGGCGTCGTCATCGTCGTCTTCGGAAATTGAGGATTGAGATGTCGGCCACGCGCAGAAGGTGGTAGGGAGAGGGGAAAGCTTTTTTTGAAGCATCCCTGCTTTTCAGCTGGCGGGGGCATTGTCTATAGATGTAGGGCCGGCGCTTGCTAAGAAGCAGCCTTCTTCTAAGAAGCCTTCAAAAGACCACCAGCTCGCACGCAGATGACACATAAAACAACCCTCAAGATTTGCGACAATTGCTGGCCGCCGCGCCTGGATCGCCTGCCGCTGACCCCAAACCCTAGTCGACGAGGAGGAGGAGGAAGAGGAGGAGGAGGAGGAGGAGGAGGAGGAGGAGGAGGAGAAGGAGAGGAGGAGCAGGAGAAGGAGGAGGAGGAGGATGAGGAGGAGGAGGAGGAGGAAGAGGAGCATGAGGAGGAGTCGATCTCCGTAGCCATGTTGGCTCAAGGCTAAACGTGCGACGGTAAAACGACATACCTAATCACGATCAGCTTTGGCTCGACCCCGCAGCGGGCTCGAGCGAGCCATTGCAAGGATAATATTTCTCGCACCAGAAAGTAGCGTGGCCCGTCCTCCGCGCTGAAGTGCTGCCATTGTGGGGCGCTCTTCTCGGCCTGCTGCCCATCCTGCTCAGCATGATCATCGGGAGACCTCTCGTGCGAGGGGGGAGCGATCCCAGTCGAGGAGCAGCGGCGGCCGACCTGCTCGGCGGAGGACCCGCCCAGCTCAGCATGCCGCTCAGGACCGCACCCGGGCTGCTGGAGTAGATCGAGCGGGCCCCAATCATCACCGACACCATGGCCGCGCAGAGCAAAGACATGCCCACCTTCGCTTCGCAGGACGCCACACCATGTCGCCGACCCTTCGGCGCAAGCCGCAGCAGCCCGCGGCATGGGATCAGCCACGCTCGCGAAGGGGAGGAAGCTGGTTGCCATAGGGTGGGCGGAGATAACGAACTCAGGGCCTACGTGGACAAGACCCGCAATGAGATCCTCAACTCTGTCTCTGGCGTGCAGGCGACGGCCACGCAGCTCGCATCCCAGGTGGTGGAGTCGCGTGATGAGGAGGAAGAGGAGGAGGAGGAGGAGGAGGAGGAAGAGGAGGAGGAGGAGGAGAAGGGAGGAGGAGGAGGAGGAAGGGGGGAGGAGGAGGGAGGAGGAGGAGGAGGAGGAAGAGGAGGAGGAGGGCTGAGGAGGAGGAGGAGGAGGAGGAGGAGGAGGAGCGGGGAGGAGGAGGAGGAGGAGGAGGAGGAGGAGGAGGAGGAGGAGGAGGAGGAGGGGAGGAGGAAGAGGAGGAGGAGGAGAGGAGGAGAGGAGAGGAGGAGGAGGAGGGGTAGGAGGAGGAACAGGAGGATGATGAAGAGGCGGAGGAGGAGGAGGAGGAGGAGGAGGAGGAGGAGGAGGAGGAGGAGGAGGAAGAGGAAGAAGAGGGGGAGGAGGAGGAGGAGGAGGAGGAGAGGAGGAGGAGGAGGAGGAGGAGGAGGAGGAGGAAGGAGGAGGAGGAGGAGGAGAGGAGGAGGAGGAGGAGGAGGAGGAGGAGGAAGGGGAGGAGGAGGAGGATGATGATGATGATGAGGAGGAGGAGGACGAAGAGAAGGAGGAGGATGATGAGGAGGAGGAGGAGGAGGAGGAGGAGGTTGAAGGAGGAGGAGGAGCAGGAAGAAGCGGAGGAGGAGGAGGTGGAGGCGGAGGAGGAGGAGGAGGTGGAGGCGGAGGAGGAGGAGGAGGAGGAGGAGGAGGAGGAGGAGGAGGAGGAGGAGGAGGAGGAGGCGGAGGATACGAAGGAGGAGGAGCAGGAGGAGGAGGAGGAGGAGGAGGACGAGGAGAGGACGAAGAGGAGGAGGAGGAAGAGGAGGAGGAGGAGGAGGAGGAGGAGGAGGCGGAGGAGGATGAGGAGGAGGAGGAGGAGGAGGAGGAGGAGGAGGAGGAGTAGGAGGACGAAACGTAAGGGGAGGAGGAGGAGGAGGAGGTGGAGGAGGAGGAATATGACGAGGAACAGGTTCACATACGAATCAACACTCAGCTGACTGCGTGCAGTTGTTGTTGTTGTTGTTGCTGTTGTTGTTGTTGTTGTTGTTGTTGTTGTTGTTGTTGTTGAACATTATTAATTCTAAAGAATAATTATTGTTGGGCCCCCTGGTGCGCGCCCCCCCTGCGCCGCCTAGGCCGCAGCTACATTTTCATCATTTTCGTGAGGAAGCCTCAGGTAATTCGAGGTGATCAAGATCCGGTTGTTTTGTTGTAATCCGCTTTCCCTTGCAAAAAACAATATAAAATGACATTTCTTGTTCTAATATAATCAAATTTCAAGAATCCCTTGCAAAAAATAAGGTAAAGTGGACATTCGCGCGCGCAAGACGAAATCCTTCCAAAAGCTTAGTGTTCGGAGCGATTTTAACATAAAAACATCAAAAAACCAATGGTTTTTCAACAAAAAAATGTCAAAATCTCATCCCGCGCGCTCTTGCGGATTCGTAGGAAACCCAACACTTTTTAAACATTTCTGTCAAACGGGCTTTTGCGAGCAACTTTTTCGAACTTCTGCGACAACGGTTGCGCACCTGCCAGGGCCATCATCCCTGTCAAATAATACCATGCGGGACACATTCGTTTTTTCTTCGCGCGCGCACGCCGAAATCTCCAAAAACCATTGGGTTCTGTGGGTGTGTACCCCACGCCAGTGTAGTAGCCACGGTCGTCCGCACGCCACGAAGTGAAGTGTCCCAACGTCATAGGGCGGGAAGCTGGGTTTGGGTGGTCGCGAAGAGTCGTTTGGATATTTGGTAGAGCTTGTAATGCCCCCCCACGAAGTGGGGGTATTGCCTGGTGTCGTATGAAAACCCTGGCACTGGGGAGAACACCACGCGTTCGGGTAAAATGATTGTTGTTGTTGTTGTTGTTGTTGTTGTTGTTGGTGGTGGTGGTGGTGGTGGTGGTGGTGGTGGTGGGTTCAACGCCACGCCGATTTGGAGAAATGCAATTGAAGTACTCGTGTGAAAGTCGCTGGTTTGGCACACGTTTCTTCGTGCGCCCCCCCCCCCCCGCGACTTTTCTGGCACATGTCCCGCGCCTGGATGCTGAACGGGCCCTTTTTTGCGAGTGATGGAGGATGGTCGGAGGACTACGGTTGTGCCGCCAGGGTGTGTTCCCGTTCCATTTGTACGTACTCGTTCTGGCGCGTGCGCCCTTCTTTTGCTTCCCTCTGTCAGCCTCCTTACTCTGTCGCACTGCTCTGCTCGCAAGACCCAGTCTTGAAGCAACGGATCACTGTGGCTGTTATGCGCGCGCCTGTTCACGCTTCGAGCATTTTCAGTTTGTGAGGCTACACGCGCACAAGGCTTAGCTCGCGAACGGCACGCGCGCGAACTATCAGAACCTACATCGAATCATGTGGATGTTGCAAGCGAGAACACGAATTATGAGGGTAAATGCACGGTCGAGAAGGGAGAGCCTGATGCTGATGATGATGATGAGGAGCAGGGGGCGGAGGAGGAGGAGGAGGAGGAGATGGAGGGGGAGGAGGAGGAGGAGGAGAAGGGGACGGGCGACACAGAGGGCGGACGGGGTGTGCAGCCTATTATGAGGAGTAAACGTGGCTAATGTGTCGTCGTCCATCGTAGGGTAAGTTGGAAGAGCTTGCTGGCTGAGGGCTTCAGCATAGGTCACCATGGGAAATAATCATTGGTTCTACAGGGGAGATCTCCATACTTTCAGATTGGTTGACGTGTGCTTGATATTTTGTTTTGCTCTGCCACTAGTCACACCCATCGAGTTTCTGAGTGAGCCCGAGATGCTTGGCTCACCTTCCCGTGCTGAATTGTTCGTCTCATCACACGTCTAGGCCTTTCCAGGCTGTGGGCGCTAGATGAATTGCTCGCTCGCTGAGGATGAGTAAGCGCGATGCGTGATGGCCCTACGTTGGTGCGCCCACGGGTCTTGTCACGCGCAGGGGGCTGGCCACTGACGGCTTGTCCCTGTCTAGCGCACGACGTCAACCTGATTGTCTTTATCAGCTTTGCTTCGCATGCAGGGCTTCGCTTGCGGAATGCTGGGGCTTCCCAAGTTGCCATTGTGTGCCTATCCCACCTGGTCGAACATGGGCACCGTAATAAATTCTTCAGATGCGATGTGTACGATACTATGTGGCTAATGTACTGTCTTCGATTGTAGTGCATTCCCTTCTCGCTTTAGCTTGCTTCATAAGCTTACCGTCGCGAACAACGTGTAAACGGACTTCACGGCTGGCAGTGTGGGGCACCTAGCTTGCGTAACCTGCGTGGCTTGCCGTGGGGCCAATGTTGTCAGCTTACTGTGATAGCTCTGTCTATATTGCCCAGCCTGCCAAGGACGCTTAGCCTGCTTGATTCCGTGTCCCAGTGCGTATCATCTGGATCGCCACGTGTACCTGTTCGATGCGTTCGAGGTTTCTTGGCGCACATTCTGCTCAGCTTACTTCGGCCCACCTCGCGTAGCTTTCGGGTATTGGGTTGCGGAACTGTAGTAGCCAGATCAGTTTAGCTTGCTTTGATACTCCTTCGAAACTTGATCTTTGTATAGGACAGCATCATCAGAGACCCATGCTGTGACCAGTCGTCCTCTTCCAGATCGGTCGAACACTCTAATGCAGTCTAACAGTTGTGCCTCTTGCTTCCTTTTGCGACCCTCGATAGCGCACATGTTAGTGTCTTGCTACAGCGGGGCTCGCAGGTCCTGGACGGAATGGTGGTGCCGCGGTTCCCATATGTGACTGTGGCGACCAGCGGCAAAAACTGCATATTGCAAGCCGCGCGCACATGCTATCAGGTGCGTCCGTGTGTGCATTGTAATGCGTGTTGGTGGTAGTGAATGAAGCACGTTGTAGTCTTTGGGGGGGGGCCAGCCGACTATGCAGTTGGACGCACACCTATGGCTAAGGCTCGGTGGGCTGGGGACGAGTCAGTTGTAGGGTCAGGCCTTTGGGACCACCTCAGGCCATGTAGGACGTACGGAAGCCGAGCCGCGCTCCCGAGGCCTCTGACAAAGTCACGCGTGGATCTTTGGGAATGTCCCGAAGCGCTCCGATATTCCAGACATTTGGTTTCACAATGCTGAATTGCCCATAGCTCGAAGGGGCCTGGGAATGCCCCACTTCGTGCCTATTGGCGCGGTGGCGGATCATGGGCTGCCCTGGTCGGATAGGGTCTTGCAATAAGTTTGGAGGATTAGTGGGGTGCATCTCTTGGCAAGGCGCGATTCGTTGCCATGTCCTGGGGCAGAGCTGCCAGATTGTTGGGTAAGGTTTTTTTCCAACCATCCTGTGGTGTTGGGTCCTCGTTTTGAAGAGACAGCGCCCCGCGTTCACTCCCGCTGCTCCCTCCCAGCGCCCGCATGCGGTTCCACTCCCATTTCGGCACACCCCTCAAACGTTTCGTGGTCCCATAAGGGGCTCCTCCGAAGGTCCTAGCGGCAGCGTCCGCATGCGGTTCCACCTCCATTTCGGCACACCCCTCACACACGTTTCGCGGCCCCATAAGGAGCTCCACCGAAGGCCCCAGCGGCAGCGCCCGCATGCGGTTCCACCCTCATTTCGGCACACCCCTCACACGTTTCGTGGCCCCATCGGGAGCTTCACCGAAGGCCCCAGCGGCAGCGCCCGCATGCGGTTCCACCTCCGCGTCGGCACACCCCTCACACGTTTCGTGGCCCCATAGGGAGCTCCACCGAAGGCCCCAGCGGCAGCGCCCGCATGCGGTTCCAACACCATGTCGGCACACCCCTCACACTTTTCGTGGCCCCATAAGGAGCTCCACCGAAGGCCCCAGCGGCAGCGCTCGCATGCGGTTCCACCCTCATTTCGGCACACCCCTCACACGTTTCGCGGCCCTGTAGGGAGCTCCACCGAAGGCCCCAACGGCAGCGCCCGCATGCAGTTCCAGTACCATTTCGGCACACCCCTCACACGGTTCGTGGCTCCATAGGGAGCTCCACCGAAGGCCCCAGCGGCAGCGCCCGCATGCGGTTCCACCCCCATTTCGGCACACCCTTCACACGTTTCGTGGCCCCACAGGGGGTTCCACCGAGGGCCCCAACCGCAGCGCCCGCATGCGGTTCCACCCACATTCCGGCACACCCCTTACACGTTTCGCGGCCCCATAGGGAGCTCCACCGAAGGCCCCAACCGCAGCGCCCGCATGCGGTTCCGCCCACATTCCGGCACACCCCTCACACGTTTCGCGGCCCCATAGGGAGCTCCACCAAAGGCCCCAGCGGCAGCGCCCGCATGCGGTTCCACCCCCATTTCGGCACACCCTTCACACGTTTCGTGGCCCCACAGGGGGTTCCACCGAGGGCCCCAACCGCAGCGCCCGCATGCGGTTCCACCCACATTCCGGCACACCCCTTACACGTTTCGCGGCCCCATAGGGAGCTCCACCGAAGGCCCCAACCGCAGCGCCCGCATGCGGTTCCGCCCACATTCCGGCACACCCCTCACACGTTTCGCGGCCCCATAGGGAGCTCCACCAAAGGCCCCAGCGGCAGCGCCCGCATGCGGTTCCACCCCCATTTCGGCACACCCTTCACACGTTTCGTGGCCCCACAGGGGGTTCCACCGAGGGCCCCAACCGCAGCGCCCGCATGCGGTTCCACCCACATTCCGGCACACCCCTCACACGTTTCGCGGCCCCATAGGGAGCTCCACCGAAGGCCCCAACCGCAGCGCCCGCATGCGGTTCCACCCACATTCCGGCACACCCCTCACACGTTTCGCGGCCCCATAGGGAGCTCCACCGAAGGCCCCA
>CAUYUJ010014386.1:102459-127459 GCA_963575745.1 Prorocentrum cordatum | reverse complement strand
TCAGGATACGGTGAGGGTGCCAGGGTAGGGCCCGCCTTCGGTTTGGTTGTCCGTCGAGGTCTACGGCCCTCGTGGCCTCTGGCATTTGGCGGCCGCGCTCGTGGCCCGCCTGCTGTCGATTCGTTTGTCCGTGGTCCCTGGCCTAGCGGTCTTGCGTGCTTCGTGAACGCGTCCTGGCACACAGTGAGTGGATTTTGTTGCGCGCTACGCTTGGCCCACTGCATTGGTGGCCTTTCGTGCTGACGACTGCAGCAGGGTTCCTTGCTTCTGCGGCTCTTGGCTTCACCTCGAGACGTATGCCTGATTTCTCTGCTGCTGTCTAGGCTCTCTTTGCAGGGTGCAGTTCTTCAGAGGAGGGTGGATAAAGGAGGCAGCGAGAAGAAACCGGAGCGTTGACACTGCATGAGGGTGATATGGAGGAGGAGGAGGAGGAGGAGGAGGAGGAGCAGGAGGAGGAGCAGGAGGAGGAACCCCAGTGTAAACCGAAGAGTCATCAACGATGTTGGAATATACCCTCCCTCCGAGAAACTCCAACTTCGTAGGCCCCAACAACGGTTCATTTCCACTGAAGGAACTGCTTCGTCGGAAGACAACTGTTTGAAGACCCTGGAGCATGCCAAAACATTGTTCTAGGGACTCCGACGCCACGGATCAACCTGACTGTTGCGTCTGCACGATCCTGCATCGTGCCAGAACGCCATTCCTGGACTCCAACACCGCGAATCAACGTAACGGTGGCGCCCTCATAATCCAGAATCTCTCCAAAGCGCAATTTCTGGTACGTTGATCTTGGGAATCCGTGGAGCTCTTGCAAATTTTCAAAACGAATGTGCGCGGCGCGATGGCGAGAGCTACATTTGTAAACGACCCGCCCTCAATCCGTGAAGCTCTTGCACATGTTGGGAACGAGTGTGCGCGGCACTGAGGCGAGAGCCACGTATTGAAAAGGAACGGCCCTCAATCCGTGAAGCTCTTGCACATGTTCAACACGAATGTGCGCGGCGCGAATGCGAGAGCCACATTTTCAAAACGACCCGCCATCAATCCGTGAAGCTCTTGCAACTGTTGAGAACGAATGTGCGCGGCGCTAAGACGAGAGCCACATTTTGAAGTTCACCCGCCCTCACTCTGTGAAACTGTTGCCGCTTTTTAAGCTTCAGGGTCATAAGCGGTGAGGAGGCCTCTGGGGAAACGCCCAGTCCGCCCTACAAACAGGCCTCGGGGTGCGACAGGGAGAATTTATGTATAAGGAAAGGGAATGGAGGAGGAGGAGGAGGAGGGGAAGGAGGAGGAGGAGGAAGAGGAGGAGGGGGGGGGAGGAGGATGAAAACGACGCTTGAATTTTTGACGCTGAGTCAAGTCGCGAACCCTTGCGGGCGCCCCCTCAACCCAGGCTGAGCCGCTAGCAGAGCCACGGAGCCCGTACAATATTTTCATGTTCTGCGCCATGGACGCGCTGTTGTAGTGGCAGGGGCAGTCCTCGGAGCAGCTCACAACTGCGGGGCAGCTGGGGTCGTAAACGATCGGCAGCCCCGTGTTGATGCCCGGCATCTCATAGCACTCCGCCGTGCTGCTCGGTGTTGCTGGAAGCTGCCGCCGCCGTCTGCCGTAGCGACAAGGGTAGTTCTCGAGGCACTGCCACCACCAGCACCATCTGACAAGCAGTTGACGCCTGCGGTACAAGCCACGCGGAACGTGGTCGTGGTTGTGGTTGCACTTACGGTGGTTGTGGTTGAACCATGCGAATATCGACAGGGGTAGTTCTCGGAACAGCCCACGCCTGCGGGGCAGCTGGTCTCCCAGGGCGCGCACCTTGTTTTGTTACAAGGGAAGCAAGGTGTCACCAAACTGCGCCCCTGGCCCCCGGTTTACAACAAAACAACGGCTCCCGCCGGATATTTCGTCACAATTTATTTCCAAATTGCGCTCTTGCGCGGACCTGCTCAAATTAATTCATGAATCGCGCTCTCGCGTGGGACTTCCCTGCAGTTTATTCAGACGCCGCGCCCTCGACACTCAGGAATCACGCTCTCGCTTCGGCCTTTCTTACGGTTTACTTGGGAATCGCGCTATCGCTAGAGATTTCCTCGCGATTTATGCAGGGCGCAAGCTTCAACAACCCGCCTGCTCGACCTGGCCGCCTGGGCCCGCCTTCCCGACCCGCCTATTAGGGTTGCCACGTCTTTTCTGCTCCTAGCCCCCCTCCTGCTACTCCCTCCGTGCGAAGGAGGGAGGAGGAGAAGGAGGAGGCTGAATGGATGGATGAGGGAGTGAGGAGAAGGAGGATGAAGAGGAGGAGGGGGAGGAGGAGGAGGAGGAGGAGGAGGAGGAGGAGGAGGAGGAGGAGGAGGAGGAGGAGGAGGAGGAGAGGAGGAGGAGGAGGAGGAGGAGGAGGAGGAGGAGGAGGAGGAGGAGGAGAAGGAGGAGGAGGAGGAGGAGGAGGAGTTGGAGGAGGACGAGAAGAAGTAGTAGGAGGAGGAGGAGGAGCAGGAGGAGGAGGGCAAGCAAACGGGCCAGAGGCCTCTTGGATGCCTGTCGGAGCCTTTTGGGGTATCTCTTGGGCGCTTCTTGGTGGCCTCTTGGGACGTCTTGAGTCTTGGGGGTCTCTTGGCGGTCCTGGGGGGCTCTTGGGCGTCTTGGGTGCCTCGGGGGGGCCTCTTGGGGCCGCTTGGGGTCCTCTTGGGGGCATCCTGGGGGCCTCTTGGGGGCCTCTTGGGGCCATCTTGGGGCCGTATTGGGACCTCTTGGGGCCTCCTGGGCATCTCGTGGGGCCATCTTGGAGGAGATCGATCAAAGAAGAGGGGAGCTCATCTTAGCGTCGACCCCAGCAGAGGCCAAAATGGGGCCAAAGCCTCAGTAAAACCAATGATTTTGGCTTCCTCGCCGAGGCCGTTTTGGACGCCCTGACCGCTCGTGCCCTGCACAGGTTCAGGGGGGGAGGTAGGGGTGAGGGGTAAACCCCTCCCCGAAGGGGAAGAATGGGGTGGAAGAGGAAACTCTCTAAACCACCTACGCCCAGAGGGCTGGTGGGATTATTGCTGATCTCTGGAAACGGTTCTGCGCTCTCTCGCCTCGACGCTGGCTACATTTTCTCTGAAAGCGAAGCTCCCGCGCAAGCGTTGGCTTGAGTGTAGATGTGTGCCCTTGGAGGCCCGGCTACAACGACATCGACTCCCGCTCGATACTTCCTCACAATGTACCCCGAGACACCCTGGCCAGAGATGCCCCCCGAAGTCAGGAACGGCGCTCTCGCTCGAGACTTCCTCGCAAGTCAGTCAAGTTGGCGGATGCCCAGCCACGACGGCAAGAGCTCCCGCTCGATACTTCCTCGCGATTTACCCCGAGAGCCCCTGGCCAGGAAGGCCCCCGAACTCAGGAACGGCGCTTTCGCTCGAGACTTTCTTGCGATTCGGTCACCTGACCAGACCTGGACCCCCCGACCGCGAGGAGGAGCATGTGGAGCGCGGCTCACGCCACGAACTCGTTCGTCACGAGGGGGAAGAGCCCCCACGGCCAGGCAGATGCGCCGGCGCCCGCCGCGCGCGCTCCCGCACGTCCAGCTCACGTAAACCTCGCCCTGCCGCCCCAGAGCGCCGGTGTCCAGCCATCTCCGACCCGCCCTCCTGGCGCACCCGCCTGACCACCGGCAGGTCGTCCGCCCGGGAGTCGTCGCGCAGCAGCAGCAGCGGCAGCAGCCGCCGCGGGGGCCACCGCCGCTGCGCAAGGCCGCCCCGTGCGCCTCGCCAGGCGTGTCGGCGCCCATGCGCGCCGCGAGGCCGCCGCGTGGCCGCCGCCGCCGCCTCGGGGCCGCAGCGGGCGGGCAAGCTGCCAGGGCAGGCGCAGCGGGCACGGGGGGAGCCGAGCGAGGCCCTCGGCGGCGCGGAGCAAGCGAACGGCCTCGCGCTCCACGCCGCCCGTCAGCCCAGCAGCAGCGTGGAGCGACAGGGTCGCCCCACGGGCGGCCTCCAGGGCCGTCTGCCTCGTCGGCGGCGGCATCGACGGCGCTGCGGGAGGCGGGAGCGATCCAGCGAAGCGAGCTTGAGCGATTTCCAAGCGACATGGTTGGGACATCTATTCCCGTCTCCCGAGCGGCGATTGGATACCAAACTATTTATCGAGTCGTATTTTTCGAGGACATGTCTGGCGAATGTCCAGGCTGCCCTGCCGACCTGCGTGAATGTGCGCCTCGCTCCTTCCCTCGTCTCCTCATTCCTCGCCTTTGTCCTCCTCTCCTCTCCTCTCCTCTCCTCCCCTCCCCTCCCCTCCCCTCCTCCCTACTCTCCTCCTCTGCTACTCTCATCCCCTCCTCCCTCCTCTCCTCCTGTCCTCCCTCCTGTCCTCCTCCACCTCCTCGAAGGCCAGCCACCGTTCTAGCCCGAGTCCTCCCCTTCCTCCCCTCCTCTCCTCCTGCCCTTTCCTCCGGCCCTCCTCCGCCCCTCCTGGGCACGGAGGGCCCGCGCGCGCACAGGCCCCGATGGTCCCGACGGCGGCAGCGGCGCCGGCGGGAGCTCGGAGGGCTCGGTGGCATCAGGACCTCGTCGCCCCTCGGCCGTGCCCATCGCTCGTCGGGCACATGGCCAGGAACTCTGGCTCAGCGTGTCGCACCGCCGGTCGCCATGGAGGGGGGGGTCCAACGCCGATCGCAGGAATCAAGGCGGGTTTCTGATCGTTTCTGTCTGTGCAGTTTTTTTCCTGCTACGCGCTCCGAGGGCGGTCCAGTCGTCCGCGGCCCTCTCCCCCCTCTCCCTCCCAGCCTTCCTCGCCGCCTTTGTGCCCAATCCGCACCGCAGCAGCCCTGCCGTAGCCAGGAGGGCGACGACGTCGACGATGACGACGATGACGGTGGCGGTGATGATCCCGACGAGCGAGCGAGCATGCATAAGCGACGAGCGCCCTGGGCGACGCGACGAAGCTGCTCGTAATGCGCCTCGCTGGCGGAAGGCGTATCATCATGCGCTTGCGGCGCATGGCAGTTGATCACAACAAGTTGGAATCGGCCATGGTCTGTTCCATCACTGCCTCCATCCAGCCGTAGCTCCGCCAGGCGAGGGCCATGGCCAGCCACATAGTACCCGAAGGGTCAATTCACGCTTGACCCAAAACTGCACGCCGTAGTCGTTGCGGGTGTGGCGGGCCCCTATGTTGTAGATGCGGTATTGTAGAGTCTCCATCTGCTGATCCCATGCTAGACGAGCCTCCTGCACACAGATGACATCGAATCGTCGAATTCATGACGAGCGAACAACTCGTCGAGGATGAGCATGCGTACCGCGACATTCAAGCCAGCCTCTCGGAGTTCAGGCTCCGAGTCTTTCAATTCAGAGGGTGTTAAGGGATACGCGTAAGCAGGCGCAGCTGACCAGCGCAGCAGGTGCGCGCCGAATTCGAAGACGCAGTCGATGTGGTGGTCCTCACGCCCCGCCGACCGCTGCTTGAGGCGGTCCGGAAGGCGTTTCGTGGTCCTCCTGCACCGCTTCCGGCGGCTGCTCCTGGACGACCGGGCCCGGCAGGGGGTGGAAGTGCTCCAGCTGCTCCTCCGTAAGTTGTGGTGTCTCCTGGTAGGACTTGCCGGTGCGTCGCCTCCTCTGTGGCGGGTCTGGATGCTGCCCAGGGTGTGGGTATTACTTGCGGATGCGCGACCAGTCCCAGCCGGTTGCCGCCTGCTCCTGGTCCCCCCCTAGGGTTGGCAGGGGGCTGGAGCGCTGTATCGAGCGTCGTCGCAACCTTCTTCATGAGCGGAAGAAGGTGAGCCGGGTCGATGTGGCCGCCGTCGCGTTGGAGCGACTCGCCTGCCAATATGACCTGCTTGGGCTTGAGCGCCGCCTGGGTGAGCTGTGGCGCCTGCGGGAGCGCCTTGCTCTTGGTCACCTTCAGCTCGGCCTTCAAGTTCTCCACGTTCTGCGACTCTGCAGCCTGGTCGCTCCTCGTAGATTTGAGCTTCGCGATCAGGTCGTTCTCGGTGTGCTGCAAGCCTTCGAGGCGCTTATCCGAGCGGGTGATCGCCGCGGAGAGTTCCTCCAACCTTGCCGTCGGCGGCTTAAGCTCGAGGATCTGCTTCTTCAATCAAGGTCTCGCCCTCCGCTGCAAGCAACTCCGCTTGCGTAGTGGCACCGCCAGTGGCGAGGACATCCCGGGCCTCGAACACCCCCTTGAGCCTGGCCTTGAGGGCGGCGATGTCGGTCGAGGCTGAGTCCGCAGTGGCCGGTGTCTGCGCGACAGGCGGTGAGGACGCGCTCGCCGCGTCCCAGGAGCCTGAAGGCCTGGCGGCCCCACAATTCATGCACGCTTTGTTGGCCGCCCAATTCTGCACCTGGCACGTGCAAGTTCAAGACTTCGCAGGCATGGTTCAGAACGCCTGTGGCTCCACAAGCGCTGAGGATGCAGAGGAGCGCCTTCGCGGTAGCTGGCGATGACTGGCCCGCGCGGCGTGAGGCGAATGGCTTGAGCCAAATGGCTTGAGCCAAAATGGCTTAATCCAAAATGACGGTGATGATGATGACGGTGACGATGTTGATGCTGATGCTGATGCTGATGCTGACGATGCAGCTGGCTGCAGCTGCTGCTGCTGATGATGATGATGATGATGATGATGATGATGATGATGATGATGATGGTGGTGCTAACCCTGACTACGCTGACGATGAAGATAACGATTGCCCTGATGAGGATGATGAGAAAGTGCGCGCCCGCATGCATCAAGGCATCCGATCAGGCATCCTGACGTGGTTTTGACGTGCGCGCGCGGAGTCGTATGGTATAGCTTGACAGAAGTAGTGGGCGCGCGATGGTGGTTGAAAGTTTTCGACAGGTGCGCGCGCGTGCGGCCTGGGTGATCTCGCGTGACTGAATGGCTAAAACCCAATGTGTCTCAGAATTCAGCGAGTGCACTCGCGCAGGATCCATGCAATGTGTATGGACAACCTCATGGTTCTGAAGTCTTGTTCGCATTTTTTCTGGACAGTGCTTTCTTGCACTTAGGGGTTCTTGCTTCTCTTCTGAGCAACTCGGCCTGGTTGTCGGTCCGGCCTGCTTGTGGCCGCCCGTCGCCCATTTTCGCCGCCATCCTTGGTCACGATTTTGGGTGTGCGAGGCTCGCACTATGCTTGGCATTGCAATTGCATTGCGTCGCTTTGCTTCCTTAGCATTGCTTAGCACTGCACTGCAATGCTTTGCATTGCTTTTCGTTGCCTTGCATGGCTTTGCGTTGCCTTGCATTGCTTTGCATTGCTTTGCATTGCTTTGCATTGCTTTGCATTGCTTTGCATTGCTTTGTATTGCTGTGCATTGCTTTGCATTGCTGCCTTTGCGTTGCTTTACATCGCTTTGCATTGCACTGCGTTGCTTTGTTGCCTTGCTTTGCGTTGCTTTGCGTTACTCTGCATTGCTTTGCATTGAATTGCGTTGCCTTACATTGCGCTGCATTGCTCTGCAGCGCTGTGCACCAGATTGCCCCATCTAGATTCCACAGCATTGATTGCACCACCTAGATTGAGCCGCGTGGACGCCAAACAGTGATTCGCTACAATCTATGCGGCGGAGTCTAGGTGGTGCAAGGAGGAGTTCATGCAGACCGGAGTAGGGATCAAGCAGCAGCCCGACAGGAGCTTCCGCATGGACCAGAGTGAATCTGTGAAGACCATGGAGGAGGCCATCCTAACTCCCGAGCGCAAGAAAAACAAGGAAGCAGAGACCACTGACCGGGAGAAGGGCCAGCTCAGGGCGATCCTGGGCGCCGTCGGCTGGCGCTCGGAGCAGTCTGGCCCAATGCATTCCGCTGACACAAGCCTGCTGCTGAGTACCATTCCCTAGTCCACGGTGCAGACCATCAACGAGACGAACAGGCTGGTCGACCGAGTGCGAGAGTGTGCTGACCTGCCGTTGGTGATCCATAGCCACTCACAGGCCCAGGTTCTGGTGCCGATTGAGTGGTCCGACTCGTCCGAGTCGAACCGGCCCGACGGGAAGTCCACCAAGGGCCTGGTCGCAGGCATGGCCCCTCTGAAGATCCTCAAGGGTGACGAGACCGACGTGGGCCTGGTGTCTTGGAAGTCGGGGAAGATCGACAGAGGATGTCGCAGCTCCGTCGCCTGTGAGACTCGATCCGCGGTGGATGCGGAGGACGAGCTGTTCGGTATCAAGTTGCAGTGGCTCGAGATGCTAGGCAACACCATCGACTGGCGCAACCCGGAGGACACACTTGCCAAGTTGCCAGAGGCCGTCGTGGTGGATGCCAAGGGCCTGTACGACAAGCTCCAGACCACAGTCTGCACCATCCGTTGTAAGGAGAAGCGGACTGATGTGGAGGCGATGACAGTGAAGGAGGGGACCCAGGCCGCCAACAACTGGATGCTCTGGGTCCACGGCGATGCCCAGCTAGCAAACTCCCTGACCAAGGGGCACGAGCCAGGACAGCTGAGGATGTACTTCTGTAGCGGCCATCGCTGGAAGCTGGTCTACGACGCAAGGCAGCAGGGATCCTTCTATTCGAGAGTGTTCCACAGGAGGTCGTGAGGAGCTCAGGGTCATCGAGGGGGCCAGCCTCTGGAGCAGCTAATCAGGAGTTTCCGGAGTACGAGTCAGATGAAGATAGCATGCTCAGTTTGGAGGACCCTTATCCGTGCAGATCTGGTTCGGAGCAAGCCTGAGCATGGAGATGAGGTTTATAAGATGAGTGAGTGAGGTGCTTCGTAGGGCCAATCCATATGTGTGCTGCTGCCCTTTTTGGCCCTAGCGCCCCCTCGCTTGCGCCCAGAGGCGCGGATAGACATGGAAACTCGACGAGTCGAGCTTGATCTTGAGGAGCTCAAGGAAAAGAGCTGGAAGAAGATGCCACTGCACAATTCCGTATACCACTTGCAGCCTGGGCCCGAGGCAGTGTGCGGGCGTCGGCCGCAGGTCGTTGCGCCGCTCGGGGGGCCGCGCGCGCCCCTCTTTTCGTTGCGGTTTTGCCCCGCCCGCCCTCCTGGGGTGCGCTGCGCCCGCGCGCCGCGGCGGCCGTGCTGGCGCGGGGCCGCGCGCGCCCGGGCGCTGTCTGAGGCCGCGCGCGGCGTGGCGCTTACTGTCGCGGCGCATCTGGGGGGTCCTCTTGCGTTCAGCATGGGATTTTTAAGCGTGGATGATAGCGTGGATCGTTTTTGATAAACGAGCGCGCGCGCCTCGCGAGATCCGGCGAAGATGAGGGGTGGTCGAACCCAGCATGGCTGGGATATAATGAACCTGCGTGTAGGGTTTTTGATGAACGATGGGGCAAAATCATATTCACGCTGGATTTTTCGGGTGGGCTTATAACCCAAAGGGGGGGGGGGCGAGTCTTTTTTTTTGGGGGGGGGGATGTTGTCAACTCCATTGCTCTCGTAATCACCCGGTTTTCAGAAGAATTTGCAAGGGCGCGAGCGCAGTTTTTCTGGTGCGAAACCGTGTGTTGTTATATGTTTTCGGGGCAATCGATTTTGACTTCCTCACGAGACCCATTGTTTTTGTGTGGTAGGATTTCGGCATGCGCGCGACGACGACGCTCGCATGCGCACTTCGTCCCATATGTTGTGAGGGATTCTTGCGACAGCACGCGCGCAAGGGCGTTCTTGCGATGCCGACATACGCGCGCGCGAGAGGCCCCTCTGGTATAATGTTATAACAATGTCGGGGAACTCTTAGGTTTTCAAAAGACTTCGCAGGAGCGCGGGCACAGTTTTTCTTTGAACGTCTCAGTTGCGAAGCCAGTGTTTTTTGTATGATTTCGGGACGCTCGATTTTGATATCCCTGCGACATAATTTGCTTTTGATGGATTTCAGCATGCGCTCGCGACGGCGTGCGCGTGTGCACTTCGTCCAGTTGTTTCTGTGTTTTTTGGGTGATATGCATATGTATATATATATATATATGTGTATGTATACGTATATGCATATGTATATGTATATGTATATGTATATGTATATATATATGTATATATATATATACATATGTCTATGTATATATATATATATATATATATTTATATATTCGGTAGCAAGTCATGGGAGCCTGGTGTACCCTTTCAATTCCGTCTTTAGCGTCGGTTAGCGTCGATTAGCGTCTGGGGGTCGATGAGAGAACGCCGATTTAGCGTCAGTTCGCGGTCAGCGTCGATTTAGCGTCGATTAGCGTCGACTAGAGTCGATTAGCGTCGATTCGCAAGAGCCGACAAGATGGTATGGGAGGCTCCCATGAGTTGCCACCGAATATATAGTGCCGATCGACGAGTGTGCGCGCATATTTTTTCCAGAGGATGAAGGGGGACATACCAGTGTAGCTGGGATGACGCGAGTTCATATCCAGGATGGACGATGGGACAAAACCACATGTACACTGCAATACGAAGAAAAAAAGGGTTCGTTCAGTCTGGGGGGGATGGGGCAGACCGTAATATTTTTCAGAAGGAAATCCATATGGCGCAACGTATGGGGTGCAACGCGCTGCAAAACAATGCGAAGCAATGCGCAGCAATTCGAAGCAACGAAACGCGACGCACAGCAACGCAAAACAACGCAAAGCACAGGCAACGCAACCCAACGCAATGCGAAGCAATGCAACGACATGGCAACCACCGCAAATCAATGCAAACCAATCACGCCGATATGCATGTCTTACCAGTGCCAAGCAACGCAACGCAAATGCGACGCAATGTAGAGCAATGCTAAGCACGACGTAGCAATTCAAAGGGATGCGTGTCAACGTAAAGCAGAGCGACGCAATGCGATTGGGAAACAGCGCAAGTGCAATACAAAGGTGCAAACACTACAAAATACAGCAAAACTGTGCATCACAATGCAGAGCACTGCAAACCAATACAAGATAGTGCTCAGCAACACACATCAAAGCCAAGCTATCCAGAGCATTGCAAAGCAATGCGACACAGTGCGGACTGGTGCGAAGAGGGCCTAGACGACGCGATGGGCGGCAAGTGGGCGGCGAAAGCGACCACAAATCCGCCAGACTGCCGCGCAGGCCCAGACGACGGGCGGCGACGAGGCGGCCACGGGTCGACGACGGTAACCACACGGCGGCGGACCTGACGCGCAGGTCCAGACGACGGGCGGCGAAGAGGCGGCGATGGGGCGGCGAAGGCGACCACGCAACCGCCAGACCGACGTGCAGGCCCAGACGACGGGCGGCGACGAGGCGGCGACAGGTCGGCGATGGCGACCACATAGCCACCAGACCGACGCGCAGGTCCAGTTCCCGAAAAAATGGAAGAGAAGGCCTAAATGCAAATACTGCAGCACTAATGTGCTTGGAATGATTCTGGCATGTGCGCGCGCGTGTGGACTTTGGCGTATTTGTTGGAAGGTTCCCGAAACATGTTTTTCGAGACAAATGAGTGCGCGCGCATGGTAGAATTTGACGGATCAAGGGGGGAGGGCGGCGGGAGGGACCGGGGTGGGGGTCGACATTGGCCTCTTGGCATGGTATGACCTCGTATGGAAAGTGAGCGATGGGGCCGACTCGTATGTAAATTGTACGATTCCAAGTGGATCCTGTCAAGCTGGGGGGGGAGACGGTGGTGGAGTCCAGTTTTGATAAAACTGCTGAATCTGCGTACTCCAGATTTCGTAATAAAAGGGAGGGGGTCTGGACCCTCCAAGACAAGCCATTTCAGACCTCCCCCGTGGGAGAACCCTCCAAAACATCGTCCCCGTGGGAGAGCCCTCCAAGATAGCCTGGAAGAGACCCCCCTGGAAATGAGACCTCCCTCCCTTTTCTTACGAAGTCTGGAGTAGTGCAGGCTGCCAGGGCACCTGCAGGGCGCCCACGAGCGGGCACCGGGCGAGAACTTGGCATACGCCTTCCGGCGCGGGGCACCCACGAGGCGCCCGCGGGCGGGCACCGGGCGAAACCTCGGCACCTCCCCCCCCCTCTTTTTCTATCCTCCACACTTGCACAATCTGAATATTCAGATCCTCCTTTTCTATCCTTTTCTATCCTCCTTTTCTATCCTTTTTTTATTCAGGCCCAGGACCCTTCGGAGCCTCCAGAGTGCCCCCCCCCCCAAAAAAAAACAATCGCACAATCTGAATACTACTCTCCTCTCTCCCCTGACGACGTCCGGAAAACATCTGGCCCCCCTCCGCGTGTGTTTTTTTACGCAGGATTCCCGGGCCATGGGTTTTCGAGTAGTTTGTTTCCAGATGTTCGGCTTCCGCTCCTTCCGAATCGTGCTCCCGCTGCAGCGCTGGCCTCATTTCCGCGCTTCGCTCGTTCCGAACCGTGCTCCCGCTGCAGCGCTGGCCTCATTTCCGCGCTTCCGCTCGTCCCGAATCCTGCTCCCGCTGCAGCGTTGGCGTCATTATGTCCAGTGCCATGCCACGGCATGGTTTTCGGTCTTTCCAAACATGCCCCACACTCTAGAAAATGACCTCCCGAAACAACCATCGGAAACGATTCCACATCCAGTGTCGATCCGTTGACTTTGGGCCCGCAGAAGCCCCCCCACTTTAGGGCGCCGCCACGCCATGCTATGTCATGCTACGCGTTTATCTTCAACACCATGCTATGCCATGTGATGCTATGACGTAATGCGACCTCCGATTGTGCGAATAGAGAGGCGACCTACGCCATGGTAAGGGATGGGAGGGAGGGGTAGGACGTCAGATATGACACGAGCTCACCTAGCTTGCCTCCCTCCCCTCCCTTTCTCCCTCCCTCCGCCCCCTCCTTTCCCCCCCTCGCCCCAGCAGGACGGGACGCCCCCGCGCTTGCGCAGGGCCCAGAGGCGCCCTTCGACCCAGAGGAGCTGCCCGCGGCGGCGGTACAGCTCGCCCAGGCCACCGCTGCGCTGCCGCGTGGGGAGCCACTGGCCCAGACGGACGAGGGAGGAATTCCGGGAGGAGAGGGAGTAGGAAAGGAGGGAGGGAGGGAAGGATGAGAAGGAGGAGTAGGAGTAGGAGTAGGAGTAGGAGTAGGAGTAGGAGTAGGAGTCAAGCTAGCCAGCTCGAGCGAGTCAAGCATGGCATGCCCAGTCCCACCCGCCCTCCCACAACATAAGAAGCAAAGCTGGCACAACTGGGGGCCGAAGTCACACCGGCCAGCCGGTTTGGTACAGCTGATGCGGCCGCGATGGCGGTTGCCGACGGGAACTGGCGAGCGCGTGTTGAATGCCGCGCACGCATTGCCAGACGAGTCGAGAATGGCCCGGTACACCGCAGGAAGCCAGAGGTGGCCGGAGGAAGCCCGACGGTCTGACAGGACACCCCAAAGCATTTTTGTGAAAAAGCATTGGGTTTTTGATGTTTTTATGTTGAAATGCTTGCAAACACACGGTGTTCGGTAGGATTCTGACATGAACGCGCGAGTGTGCTCTTTGTGGTTTTTTTGCACAGGATTCGCGGCCTGGGTGCATGACAGAGCATCGCGAGTGCACCGCGCGATGACGTGAAATCGCTGGATTTGACCGAATTCTTAAGATTCCTATGGTTTTCCTATGATTTCAGCAAGAGAGCCCGGGCGGGAAATTTGTACAATTTTTGTGAAAAAGCATTGGGTTTTTGATGTTTTTATGTTGAAATGCTTGCAAACACACGGTGTTCGGTAGGATTCTGACATGAACGCGCGCGTGTGCTCTTTGTGGTTTTTTTTGCAATGTATTATCGCCGTGGACGACAGGACGTCCATGTCGAGAGGAAAAAATAAGAAACATGTTGATTTTGTATTGTTTTTTACAGGTTCGGATGGGACCACCCGGATGCGGCCCCTATCTGCGGGCCTGAGGGGGGAGTAGGAGTATATTCTAATAAGGAATAAGGATAGGAGTAGTAGTAGGAGGAGGAGGAGGAGGAGGATGCGGAGGAGGAGGACGAGGAGGAGGATGAGGAGGAGGAGGACTAGTGCAACCCCCAGAAGCGTCAATCATGTTGCAATAAGCACTCCCTTTTGGCTTCCTTGCCATAGGTCCATCGAAGAGTTGTTTTTCATTCCGGGAAATGGCCCATTATATGACACCTGTCCGATAAACCACAATTGTGCCAACATGCAGTTCCTGGGACTTCAATTTTGTAGATCAGCGTGGCTGTTGTGTCATGACAGATCCTAATTCGCACCAAACTACAATTCCTGGGACTTCAACTCGCCGAATCTGACACGTATAGGTCGGCCAGAAAAATTCCTGGGATTTCGGCCATGCAAATCTTTGAATCTGTAGCAGCCTTGTGAGACGAATGTGTGCGGTGCTGAGGCGAGAGCTACATTTTGAAAAGGACCTGCCCTCCATCTCGAAGCGGATGCCAACGTTTGAGACACATGTTCGCGGTGCTAAGGCGAGAGCCAACGTTTGAAAACATGCCGCCTTCCATCCGTGAAGTCGCAAGCTTTTTAGACGAACGAGCGTGGCTCTGAAGCGGCAGTCGCACTTTGAAAACGACCTGTGCTCCATCCGTGAAGCCGTTGCAAAGTATTGCGGCGGCGATGGTGTGCGGCGCTGAAGCGACAGTCCCACTTCGAAAACGACCTGTGTTTCATCCGTGAAGCTGTTGCAGACTTTTAAAGTGAATGTGCGCGGCGCCAAGGCGAGCGGCACATGTCGAACACCAGCCGCCCTCGCCCTCCATCCGTGAAGGTGTTGCGAACTTTTAAGTCGAGTGTGCGCGGCGCTCAGGAGATAGCCGCATTTCGAAAAAGGACCCACCTTCCAGCCGCGAAGTCCGTGACCCTGTTGCAACTTTCAAGCTTCAGCGCCATACGTTGCGAGGAAGTCTCATGCGAAACGCCCGGCCCGCCCTACCGACAAGTTTGGGGACGCGACAGGGAGGAGCTAGTTTTTTTCGGAAAAGGCGTGAAGGAGGAGGACAAGGATGAGGAGTGAAAGGAGGGCCAGTGCAAACCCAAGATCCATCAACGATATTGCAATAAACCCTCCTCCAAGTTCCCTCTTCATAGGCCCATGCAAGGGTCCGTTCTCACTGAGGGAAGTGCTCCGTTGGAAGACAATCGTTTGAACATCCGAATTGTGCCAAAACACAATATTCCTGAGATTTCAACGCCGCGAAGCAAGTGACTGTTACGCCTTGGCGATCCTCAGCTGCGCCGAAATACCGTTCTTGGGCCTTTAACACAGCGAATCAACGTGAGTGTCGGGCCCTGACCCGACACTGTGCCAATACGCGGTTTTTGAGACGTAAGCTATGATAGTCTTTGACACTGCTGCAATCCTTAAGATGAACATGCGTGGCGCTAAGGCGATAGCCACATTTTGAAAACCAGCCGTCCTCTATCCGTGAAGCTGTTGCAAACTGTTTCGGCGAATGTGTGCGGCGCTGAAGCGACAATCACATTGTCAAAGCGGGTCGCCCTCCATTCGTGCAATTGTTGCAAAGTTCAAGCTTCAGAATCAGAAATGGTGAGGACGGCTCAGGCGAAACGCCCGGCCCGCCCATTCGACCGGCCTTGGGTTGCGACAGGGAGGAGTTATTATCAAGGGGGAGGAGGAGGCGAAGGAGGAGGAGGAGGAGAAGGATGAGTTTGTTGTTGTTGTTGTAGGAGGAGGAGGAGGAGGAGGAGGACGAGGCCGAGGAGGAGGAGGAGGAGGAGGAGGAGGAGGAGGAGGAGGAGAAGGGGACTTGTAGGAGGAATTATAGGGGGAGGAGGAGGAGGAGAATGAGGAGGAGGAGAAGGAGGAGGAGGAGGATGGAAAGCAAGAGGAGGCGAAGGAAGAAGAGGAGGAGGAGGAGGAGGAGCAAGGGGAGCCAGGAGGAGCAAGGGGAGGCAGATGATGATGATGATGATGCTGATGATGATGATGATGATGATGATGACGATGATCATGATGATGATGATGATGATGATGATGATGCTGATGATGATGATGATGATGATGATGATGCTTATGATGCTGATGATGCTGATGATGATGTTGATGTTGTTGTTGACGGTGATGGTGCTGATGCTGATGTTGATGCTCATGTTGATGCTGGTGATGATGATGCTGCTGATGATGATGAGGAGGAGAAGGAGGACGAGGAGCAGGAGCTGGAGGAGAAGCAGCAGGAGGATTGAAAGTGATGGAAAGTGGAGGAGTACTCCTCCTGCTGTATGCTTCTTCCTTCTCCTCCCACGTCCTGCTCTCCTTGTTGCTGCTGCTTCTCCTCCGCTTTCCCCTCGTCCTCCTTCCTATGTTTTTATCCCGTCGTCATCCTCCTCTTCTCTCTCCTTTCTTCTCCCTCCTCCCACTCCCTCTCTACCTCACCCTCTTCGTCCCCGTGCCTCTCATCTCCCCCCCTCGCTCCTTTTCCACCTCGTCCTCCTCCTTCTTGTACCTCCTTCTCCGCTCGAGTACGCTGCGCTTCCGATAGGAGGACCCTGTGAGCGGACGCAGACAATCGTTTTTCATATGTGTGTTGAACCGTATTCTCGAACATGTGAGGCTAGGTCATATGTCCAGTGCAGCCACCAGGTCTCCAGACGTTCATTATTTCGGCCTATCTGGGTCCATGGTTCCCAGAATGAGGTAACCCCTTCGATCTAGAAGTGTGACGAGCTCATACTGGCAATTCGTCACTCTCCTTGGGCGCTGCAGTGTGGTAGATCGTGCCGCGATGGTTTCTTGGGCTTCGGGGTGCTTTGTCTCCGCGCTGCGCCGAGGGGTCTCTGATCCTGAGAGAGGCTGGAAGCAGTTCGGCAGAGAGGAATCGCCTTGCACAACCGCACATCCGCGGGTCCAAGCTGGGCTTGTTCATGCTTTGTGGTGCGTTGTTGCCCAGCTCCTTTCCCCTCCTCCGCATCCCTTGGTCCTCCTGCTCCTCCCGCTCCTCCTGCTCGTGCTCCTGCTGCTGGTGTTCCTCCTAGTCCTCCGCGTTCCATCTTTCTCGTTTTGCTCCTGCTCATCCTCCTGCTCATCCGTCGCTTCCTCCTCCTCCTCCTCCTCCTCCTCCTCCTCCTCCTCCCCCTCCTCCTCCCCCAGTGTACACAAGAAGAAGAGTTACATCAACCAGTAAAGCATCGCAAACATGGGAAGTGCAAGGACACGGTTGACCTCACCGCAGAGGTCCTGAAAGTCAGGGGCGTCACCATCGAACATCACATCCTGAAGCTATTCAACGGTGTATTTGCACTTGAGCAGACACCAGACCAGACCAATGGAAACGCACCACAATCAGCGTCATCTTCAAGTCCGGTGACCCACAACAGCCAAACAACCACAGGCCAACCGCAGTCGTACAGCTGCTTTCCAGGCTCATGCCCCGACTACTCTGCAACAGTCGAGAGACATTCCTCCACTCCCAACAATCACCAGACCAAGCTGGCTTTCGCAAGAGCTGAGCTTCAGCACAGAAGACCACCTCTTCACGGCAACATTGCTGTTCGAGCAAGCATGGGAGTTGCAACTCAATTCGTGAACAGCTACGATCGATATCAGAAACACATTCGGCTGCGTCGGTCATCAGTGCTTATGGGAAGCTCTATGGGATCAGGCCTGTCGAACGCCATACGTCACCCTACTACAACAGTTCTACAGCGAGCACACGAACACAGTGAGGACCGACGTCATCAGCAGAGACTTCAACATCGAGCGCGGCGTCAACCGAAGTGGCCCACTCAGCTCTTTCCTGTTCAACGCTGTGCTTGAGCACGTGTTCCAGAAGCCAACGTCTGTTTGGACCAAAATGGGCTTGATATACAACTGGGGTTCACGAGAGCTACTCGTCTGAACGATCTGCGGTTTGCCGATGACGTGCTCGTTTTGGCACACAGCTTGCGACACCTGAAGTGTATATTCCGTGGCCTCAAGCACGCGACCTCCGTACGTGGGTCGGAGATGCACCCAGACAAGACCGTATCCACAAATGCGAGCAGGCAGCACGGACGAATGACGACACACGTTGACATTGACAGGGGCAAAGTCGAAATCCCCAGCGCCGCGCAATGCACGAAGTACCTCGGTCGAGAGCTGTCACTACATGACTACCACTTCACCGAGCTCGCCGACAGAATCGTCATGCCAACTCCGCGTCGAGCTGACAAGCAAGCGGTAGACTTTGCACACCTGGCTCCGGCTACGCATTCAATGGCACGAGGACGCCGAGCGTGCTATACGGCTGTACCTCGTGGGCCCTCACCAAGAACATGCTCCTGACAGTGCGACGCGCCCAGCGACGCATGCTGCGACTCATCGTAAGAACACCCAGACAAAGAGCGCCAGCAGCAGGCAGCACCGACACCGCTGGCAACGTCAACCGCGACCTTGATCAGCACAAGCGACACCACGAGCACAAGCGACGCCAGAGCACAAGATCATTTCCACGTTACCGAAGACCACTCTGACATAGAACCGTATAATGATTTCACTTGCAGAAATACCCGTGCAGCTGCAAACCTAGCGACACGCTTCAAAGGGGACGGCTGGATGATTCTATGCCGCAAGCGCAAGTCGCGCTGGTCATGGCAAGTCACGGCACAGTCTCCCCACAGATGGACCACCAGACCAGCGATACGCAGACACGGAGGACAGAGAAAGGGGTGGTGCGACGATACATCACAATTTATCCGTAAGGGCTTCGCCCCCTGCCGCCTGCCCCCTCTCTCGGAGAATGGGCCATGGAAGAGCGAAGTCATGAGGCTTTGGCTTTGCCGTGAAGCAGTGTCGGGACCTATTTGTTTTTCGACTCTGACCCTGCCGATCTGCGTGAGGGGTGCCACCGAATTTCAGAAATGTGGCAAATCCCCTTGGTTGTAGGACCCTGATCCTGCCGATCTGCTGGTGCCACCGGATTTCAAACATGTGGCAAATCCCATGTGTTTTTGGACCCTGATCCTGCCGATCTGCGTGAGGGGTGCCACCGGATTTCAAAAATGTGGCAAATCCTTTTTGCTTTCGGACCCTGTCCCCGCCGATCTGCGTGAGGGGTGGCACCGAATCTTAAAAATGTGGCAAATCCTTTTTGCTTTCGGACCCTGACCCCGCCGATCTGCGTGAGAGGTGCCACCGAATTTCAGAAATGTGGCAAATCCTTTGTGTTTTTGGACCCTGACCCCCGCCGATCTGCGTGAGGGGTGCCACCGAATTTCAGAAATGTGGCGCTCCCCTCGCGTTCTTACACCCTGACCTCGCCGATCTGCGTTAGGGGTATTTTTGAATTTCAAAAATGTGGCAAATCCCATGTGTTTTTGGACCCTGTCCCCGCCGATCTGCGTGAGGGGTGCCACCGCATTTCAGAAATGTGGCAAATCCTGTGTGTTTTTTGGGGACCCTGTCCCTACGGATCTGCCTGAGGGGTGCCGCCGAATTACAGAAATGTGGCAGTGTTTTTGGACCCTGATCCTGCCGACCTGCGTGAGAGGTGCCACCGGATTTCAAACATGTGGCAAATCCTCTGTGTTTTTTTGGACCCTGACCCCGCCGATCTGCGTGAGGGGTGTCAATTTTTACCCACCCCAGCAATTCAGAGCATACGATTTGGGCGTGGTAAAAACGCCGTTTCGGGCCTCCCCCCCTCGCGCGGTCCATCAACAAGGAACAGTAAGCAGCAAGAAGTCAACAAGGAACAGTAAGCAGCAAGAAGTAACAGTGGAAACTGGAAGCTGCAAGTGGTACAGTAAACTGCGAAGCTTAGGCCTACAGCCTGGTGGCCCCACAAGGGGGCCGGCGGATACGACCAGCCGCTGGGGATAATACGAAAACGTGGTTGGATGTTGCACGAGACCGGACAGCATGGGACAATTGGGAGAAGGATTGCCTTGCACGCGTGCACATCTCACTGCGCCCCGGCCCGCCTGCGCCGCTCCAAAATGGCCCGCCTGCCGGCGGACACGCGCGTCTCGTCTCGCCTCGTCGTCTCGTTCCAATATGCACAGTTACCGTTGTCTCAATGCGCGTAAGGCGATGGGGCCCTTCCAGGTCCGCTGTGCTACCCGGTGGCGGATAGAGGAAATAGTGGCGCAATGGGAGGGGGTGGGTGGGAAGGGTGGGGTGCCAGACGTGGCGCGAACGCACCTAGCCTGTCCTGCCCCCATCTCCCTCTGCCCCCTCCTCCTGCCTCCTCCTGCCTTCTCCTGCCTCCTCCTCCTGCCTCCTCCTCCTCCTGCCTCCTCCTGCCTCCTGCCTCCTCCTCCTCCTCCTCCTGCCTCCTCCTCCTCCTCCTGCCTCTTCCTTCTGCCTCCTCCTCCTCCTCCTGCAGCACCTGCCGCCCGCGGAATTCGTGGAACCCCGGCGGCACTGCGCAGGGGGAGCCCTGCCGTCCCCGCTCCGGCCGCCGGGGGCCCGCCCGCGCGGCGGCGAGGCGTCCCCGAACAGCCTGACGTACCGCGCGATGGTCGAGCCAGCGCGCAAGGCCCCAGCGACCACATCATGCCCGCGTCGTTGAGACATCACGACGGGAGGCTTTTTTGGCCGTCTTCGGCGCCACCGGGGCCCTCGCCGGGCTCCGGGGCTGTCAAGCAGCGGCTCGGGACGAGAAGCCGGCCCTGGGGAAGGAGTCCAGGCCTCCAGGGAGCCCGTATCTGCAAAGTCAAGACGTCGCATGTTGGATGGCGACGCGAAGATCGGGACAAAATCGGATCGGGATAACTCGAAATCTCTGAGAATCGGCGGGTTTGGAGGATGAATTGGGCGCCGCGGCCGCTCCAGAGCGTTCTGGAACGCTCTGAGAGTGCTCCGGAACGCTCTGGAGCGATTTATCCCGATCCTAGCCCTGTTTTATCGGGAACTTCTGCTTAGCATGTCGCGCCGCGGGTTTTGGGCCTGGGACGTTCTGGCGCGACACGCTATCCACGGCCCAGTCCCCGTCCGTCGACGTCCTGAACCTTTCCCGGCCTCCCGCCCCGCGGAGCGGAGCGACACGCCATCCGCTCGCAGGGCATAGCGTGTCGCCGGGGCCGCCGCCGCGACACGTTATACGAAGTTCCTGACCGTAATTTCTTGGAGCTCCGCGCCTCCGCGCGGACTTCTTGGATCGGCGATGGGCCTTCGGGATCCAGCTCAGATCCAAGAAGTCGTGCGGCATTTCGGGAAACTATGTGTAAACACATTCTCGTTCCCCCAGCAAAGCAGGAGGGAGGTCGAGGAAATCGACTGCCAGAATATGTCCACGTCCACCGCGTCGGAGTCGTGCCCTGGGATCTCGAGAAGTGGTGGATAGGGGCATCTGCCAGCCCGCGTGGGCGAGTATATTTTTGGCGGCGCACGGGCTGGCCAACCAACGACGACGCCTGCGGCGAGTCACCGGCGCCTCCTGCCTTGTGGACTCGCCCGTGCCGTGGACTGTCGAGCGGACGCGGGCCACGCTGGTGGACTGTGCGTTACCCTGGCTGTTGGGGAAACCACTGGGAGAAGACTGGGGGAGGGCCGTCTTGGGGCCATCTTGTGGTGCTCTTTTCTTTTCTGGCCTTCTTGGCCATTTTCTGGGCCTCTTGGGGCCATCTTGGACTATCTCGAGGCTCTCTGGGGCCGTCTTAGGGCGGGCGCTCTTGGTCCGCCTGGCGCCTTCGGAGACCGTCTTGGGGACATTCTGGGCCGTTTCCCCCCCCCCCCCCCCTGGAGGCCAGAAAGTTTCAATGAAATCAATGAGCCTCCTGGGGCGTCTTGGGTGCCTCTGGGGGGCCTCTTGGGGCGTCCTGGGGGTCTTTGGGGAGCTCCTTTTGGGCCTTTTGGGGGCCTGTTGGGGGCCTCTTGTGGCCTCCTCGTCTCGTGGCCCTCTTGGGCGGCCCTAGGGAGCCTCGGGGGCCATCTTGTGGCCATCTCGCGCAGGGCCCTGGCGCCGGGTGGCGAGCAATCCCCTCGGCTGGCGCGGGCCCGCGCTCGAACCGAACAGGTCCCGCGCCAATTTGTCGTCCCCCCGTGACGTAAGCTCCCTCCGCCCTGAGGAGCGGTTCTGTGAACTCGCGCGCGGAAGCTAAGACGCCGATGGGTCTATATCGCGATCGCGCGTCGCTGCCTGTCCTCGCTGGGCCTGGCTAAGATAAGCCAGGGCCTGTTGGACGTCGGCGTCCACCGCACTTGAGGTGGCTCGGCGCGCCACTCCTCGGCGGAGGTCCCGCCCGGCCTGCTGCAGCGACACTCCCATGACCTCGGCCACCGTCCCCAACGCAGCAAGTGGATCGGTGCCGCCACGTAGGGCCGACATGAAGATCTCGATCGGGTCCAGCATGCCGTCCTCCTCGTGGTCCGGGGGAGGCCTCGGGGGCGGTGGCAGCAGTGGGGGTCGCGGCAAGTCGCCCTCCTCGCTCCCGCGGGTCTGGGTCCTAGCCCCACCTCTGTGGTGCTGACCCAGCAGGCGCCTCGCGTCTCTCTGCAAGATGCCTCGTCGCGTAGGGCTGAGGTAGCGGCGCTGGCGGCTCCCGGCGGTATTCACCTCCACGCCGTCCCTCTGGTGTAGGCGGATATGGTCCACGAATTCGCATGGGATGTGGTGGGCCACAGCTCTCACGCCAACCTCGCTCATGCCCGTCGGGACCTCATAGAGCAGCCGGCTGATCCAGTCGGCGTCGTAACGGCCCTCGCCGATCGGGCTGGGTATGATATCCGATGCCTGTACCTCAACCTGCATACCATCCAGGCTCGCCCCAATGACCACCAACGCGTCGCTGGCTGGCCCCCGCGCCTCGATGCCCTCGCACAGGCCCAACAACAGGTAACCAAGGCTGGGCTCCCGTTTCGACGCGATCGCCGAAACTCGGGCATATATCTTCACCGTGGAATTCTCTTGGAACCACTGCTGTTCCAGCATCCTATCGGCCGCGGGTCCCCTCCCAGCTGACCGCGAGCGATCGCCGCCCTCCAGTTCGGTGGATCTCGTCCGTCGCTGCGTGGGCGTGGGCGGTGACACGGCCCGGTATGCGGGCGGCACCTCCATCCCGTGCGGGTGACTGGCGTAAGCCTCCACCTCCACCTCGGCTCCCTGCGCGGCCTCGCCAAAGGTCACCCTTCGCGGGGCCGTCGACGATCCCGCCGTCGCCGGGGTTGCGTAATGGAGGGCTGATGCTGCTGCGGTCGCCACAAGCCCGGTGGGGTGCGACGGGTGCCCCTGCGGCTGGGGCGCCCAGTCCTTCGCCAGCCCAGGACTAGGTTCCCGCCCATGTAAGCGCTTCCGTAGGCCCCCGAAGAGCCCTGGACGCATGGTCGCCTCCACCCGCAGGGGCGTGCCATTGCCGTTTCCCAGGTGCTCCCGGCACATGGGAGCACCGTGGAAATTTCCACAGGCCACCCGATGGCACGTCAGTATGCTGCACTTGCGGCCCAGCAGCGTCGAGCGGTACTTCTGGGCGTGATGAGCGCACGGACGGATCTGCGCCATCTCCCCAGCCCGAGGTACGGGCACGTCGGACACCGCTGCGTCCTCCGCCAGTAGGACCGTGGGCTCCATGAGCCCGCGGTCCGAGCACCCCTCTGGCTGTAGCGGGCGGGCCCACTCGCCAGCTGTGCGCCTGCCCTCGCCGCTTGGCACGGGCGCTCCTCCGCCTCGTTCTCGCCTTCGAGTCCGGGGCCAAGGGGCGGCTCCCCGTAGTGTCGTTGATTTAGCGGGGCTCCGGGCGAGGACAGCGCATCCAGCCATGCCAGCCCAAAGAGCAGCCACCATACCACAGCGCCCACTTTACGCAGCCCCACGACCGCGGGTCGGCGTGGCGTCGCCGCTCCATGTTCCCCTAGGTCCACGATCTGCATGTGGCCGATGGCTGCGTACTGGTCAAAGTGCATCGGATGTGCAGCCATGTGCCCCGCCGTCCTGCAGACGTGTACCTGGCCGATAGCCTCCAAGTTAGCCCTCCAAGTACGGCTCGTACAACCCAGCACCTGGTCAGTTTGCACCGTCAATCTATGTCGATCAAGGCGTGGCTTCGACAGGGCCCCCCCCGGTCCCACAGCTGCGCTGAAGTTGAAGGACGCGCGTACTACCTGCTCGTGCTTGCGCAGCAGCAGTTCATTCGGAGCTTGGTTGGTGCCCTGGCTGCGTACCCCCTCATTGTAGTTGGCGGTCTCGGTGTCCCCACCCACTCCAGGGCCATGGAACCGCACCCGCTGTAGTGGGGGCGGTGGTGGCGGGAGAGCTGCTTCCGGCCCCGCGGGCCGTCGGCGGCAACGCGCCGTAAGCTGTCCCAGCGCCCAGGCTATCCAAGCATAGCTCAGGGCCAGCGGCACCTTAACTGTGTTGATGCAGTAGGCGGCAGTTCCCAGCAGGAACATGAACATGGCCATCATCATGCACAGCGCGGCTGTGCCCTACCAATCGCCCAGAAGGTTCACACCCAAGCTGTCCACCGCCGCACCGATCCACCCACCACTTTGCCAGAGCGTACCCACGTGACCTCGAAGGCCCAAGCCGTGAATCCCCAATGTCTCGCTGGCGCGGGTTCACCAGGCCCGGCCAGGGGTGGCCCGCCCGGCGTCGGCGCCCCGATCTCCTCAGCGCACCTCCAAGTCGGTATGGTCGGCAACCATGCGCGCCAACCCTCGCTGCCCGAGCACGGGGGCTCCTCCAGTGCCGTAGGCTCGGGGCTTACTCCCGCGGAGTCCCCCTCCCCCGCCACGGCACGTCCCGTCGCCGTGGTGGAGGTCGTGGTCGTGGTCGTAGTAGTGGTAGCCGTCGGGATACCCGGGTGACGCCCCTTTCCGGCAGCGGACGGCGGAGGGGGCGTGCGCCCCTTTCCAAGCCCCTTGCTCGCCTTCGCGGCTGGCGGCTTCTCTGCCGGCACCCGGTGTCCCTGGCCCTTAGGGCTGGGAACCACACCGGGGGGGGGATAAGGCCCAGGTACCCGCCTTGCTGGCTCGGCCGCCGAAGGCGCCGGATCCGCACCATTTCTATTGCCCTCTGCCGAACGGCCACCATCCGTTGGCCCGGCTTGTCTGCACCCCGGCGATGAAGATCACCGCGGCCTGCACCACGGGCCCCCAGGGCCCCATCGTCGCGCCGTCCCCCCCCCCCTAGCGAGGGCGAGGTTTCGGCTGGACACGGCCCACTGGCACAACCCCTGGCCTCGAGCCTCAGTGGCTACAGCGACCAAAATGGGAAGCTCCAAAGTCCCCACTCCCGCCGCACATAA
>CAUYUJ010014386.1:94959-99959 GCA_963575745.1 Prorocentrum cordatum | reverse complement strand
TCCGTCCCCGTCCCCTCCTTCCCCCTCCCGGGCCGCCCACGCAGGTGTGCTTTTGTTTTTTTCACCCTGTGCGCCATCCTAGACCCAGGGGGGGCATCTCGGAGGGCGCGCGCCCCAACCCCGCGGGGAAGGCCCGAAGGAGCCCCGCGGAAGCCACCCCCAGAAGACCCCAGGAGACCCAGGACGCCCAGGACCCAAGAGGATTCGACACGGTGCAATGCGGCAAGACTCCTTGTAGGACCACCGAGATCAGCACACAGAGCACAGCACAGGCGCGGGGTTAGCCTAAGGCAGAGTGAGGCGATCCGGAGTCCTGTGCTGGTCACGCGCTCAATTCGCCGTCGTGGTCTTCCTCGTAGGCTGGCTCCCAGAGGCGCTGGTTCAGCACCGACCTCGGCGGCAGGAGGAACATTAGGCAGTGGTGCGCCCCCGCCCGACGGGGCACGAGCCCGTGACGCCACCGCCACCGCCTGCGGAACTTGGAACGCGGCGAACTCGCTGGCGTCCGTCCCGCTGGCCCTTCCTCGCTCTCGACGCCCTCCAGCTCCACGAGGGCCAGCGTAGCCGCCGCCAGATGCACGAGGAGCAAGAACGCGAAGGTAAGCAGCAACGGCACGATGAGCGGCACCTGGGACGGCGCTGACTCCAGGTAGGCCCTCCTGGCACGCATCCTGCCGATCCTCAGCCTCCAACTTGTCTCGATCGCGCTCATGACAACCAACTGCGGCACCATCGACGCCCGAGCTGCACTCGGCCTCGGCCTGCTGCGCAATGTCCGCGTCGAGCCAGCCACCGTCGAAGGCCTGCCGAACGTCACCCTCCATGCCGAAAGCGTCCGACTTCAGGGGGATTCACTCGCCCGAGAAGACCACCGCCCCGCACGTGGAGCCCAGACTGGCGCTGCCAACAGGGGCCAGATGAGTGTCGCCGTCGCCGTTGACGTCGGCGGCGCAGTCCTTCTCCTGCTCCTGCACCGCGACGCGCTCGAACAGCTCCGCGTCGAAACCCGCCACGTCCAGGCCCCTCGGGACCGAGGCGCGGCCCTAGTTCAGCCACCCTCCACTCTGACAGAGGCGCCCCGTCGTCTGGAAAGGTGGCGAAGTGCTGGGCACAACTGCGCATGAGCACCTGCCCTGGCCTTGCCCTCGCGCCCAGCCGGCGACCGAGGCCGCGCGGGCAAGGCGCGCTTTCCGTGCCACCTCATCGCCCAGGGCCCCCAGGGCGGCACCACTCCATGACCCTTCGGGACGGCTCAGCGCCTGCCAGGCGACGCGCCCACGCCGCCTCGCGGTCCGCCGCGCAGCGGAAGCCCCGAGCCCAGCGGTGTCGTCTGACCGCATGGGCCTCTGTACTCCCCAGCGGCGGCCCCCCGAAGCACACCACGAGCCCGCCCCGGCAGCCTTCGTCCGTACCACGAGCCCGCCCCGGCAGCCTTCGTCCGTAGGGGGCTATGGCGAAGGCTGGCAGAGCTTGGCATGAGCCAGAATGGCTACGGAGGGGAGGAGGAGAAGGAGGAGGAGGAGGGGAGGAGGAGGAGGAGGAGGAGGGAGGCAGCAGGCGGAGGAGGAGGAGGAGGAGGAGGGAGGAGGAGGCGGAGAGGATGCCGGGAGGAATGCCCGCGCCGTGAGGAGGAGGGAGGTGGGAGGAGGAGGAGGAGGAGGAGGAGGAGGAGGAGGAGGAGGAGGAGGAGGAGGAAGAGGAGGAGGAGGGGGAGGAGGAGGAGGACGGTGGTAGGAGGAGAGGCGAAGTAGACGGAGGGGAGGGACCTAAAGAGCATCCGGACTATGCTGGGCCTCGCCATGGGACTGATGGCCCCGGGCAGGGATTGACAGCCCTGTGCTCTTCCCTCCGTGCCTCTCTGCCATCTCTCTCTCGCTCCCTCCTCCCCTCCGTCCTCCCACCTATGCCCCTCCTCCCCGCGTCTCAGGAATGGGAGTCTCCGTCCTGGGCTTCGGGCAGTGGAACGGCATTGGATGGCGACCACATTGCTCAGCTGTTGGCTGCTACTGGTGGACGGGCCGCGGGGGTCAAGGTGTCATCATCGACCGGATGGCTGCTGCCGTTCTAGGGCTCGTTCGATGCTGCCCCCGACGTCTCGCTGCCTCGGGCTTTCGATGCGCTGGGGGGTCTTTGTCGCCGCCCCATGGCTCTCCTCCCCTGGCGGACTGCAACGGCAAGGGGAGCACGCGCCAGGACTGTCGGGACACCACTGAACGCCCCCCCCCCCCCCCCTCCAGGGCGACCAAAAAGGATACTGTGCCCGCAGGTCCGCCAGCACTCGCCGCCCCAGGCACCAACCAACCAACCAACCTCCCTCCCTCCCTCTGTCCCTCCCTCCCTCTGTCCCTCCCTCCTCCCTATTCCTCACTCCTCTCTCCCGTCTGCGCCTCTGCGCCCACGTCTCCGACCGGACCCCTGCGGCCGATGTGCGTACCCATACCCCCGATGAGCTTTCTGTTTGTTGAAGAAGCACAGCAAATGTCTTTCTTTTCATAACGTGGACCCAAGAAGTCTGGACCCCCTTCCCAGGGAATGGTATTAATTTCAAGTTGTTTTAGACAGTCCCCGAACCTTTTAAGGGCCCCCAGACGCCAACGATCGCCAAATCCTTGCAGTCATGCTTTTTGTTCACGTCGCGAGTGGAGAGCATGCTACGCGTGTAATGGCATACGCGAAAATGGTGAGACAGCTATGATTCCCACTTCAAGGACCGCTATGATGCGGATCCGGCCCCGAACCGCGCTGAAGAAGGTCATCAGTGCGAAGGCCAATGATGGTCCTTCTTCCCGAAACGAGCCTTTCTGATGGTCTCGAAGAGGTGCGAGGTGCCTATACGGCCCCTCAGGGCTCCCACCCCGTCCCGCCCACGGGGGTTCCACATCCCCCTGATAGTAGGGTGGGTGAGCGGTTCGCCCCCCTCCGCGCTGCACGTGTGGCGCGGGGTTCATGGGGGGTTGGTCCGCGAGTGGCGCACAGGATGTCCATGAACCGCTGCCGCCCCGCCTAAGGCGAGAGAGTTTTATCTCTCCACGTTCACAACATGCGCCGTCCCGCGCCCTCGCCGCTAGGGTGACTCTCTCGTCTCTGTCGGCGACCGCCTTGTGGCCCCGCTCGATGGCCGCCGCGGGCGAGTCGAAGCCGTGCGAGGCCAGCACGCCTTCGATGCCAGGGAGGATCAGGGTCTGCTGCCTCTGCGAGTGCGGCTCAGCAGCAGCAGGGCGAGCTACGGCGAGGGCATTGGATCAGGAATCATTGGATAAGGAATCGAGGGTCTTCCAGTTGTTGTGGAATACCACCGCCGCCTTCATCCGACAATGAATCCTCCAGGGTCTGAAGCCTCTTGTTGGGCACATTCCTTAACGAGCGCCCCCACCCTACACTCAATCCTGACCGTAAAAATGGCAAGCTTCTCGATAGTACCCTTGCATCCTTGCCTCTTGGGTCATCTTTGGTTCATCCTCAACCATTTTCGATGGCCAGTCCCACTCGAAGAGCCTCGGCATGGGCGACCGAGGCCCGCGCATCCTTACCGCGCAGAGGGGGGTAGGGGGAGGGAGGAAGGCTTCTTAGACGAACCTCTGCTTTGTACCAGGCGCGGGCCTTGTCTATAGACGTAGAGCCCGCACCTTCTAAGAGGTAGGGGTGCTGCTAAGAAGCTTTCCCCTCCCGCTACCACCTTGGGCGCGCCGCCAAACCCAACCACGCATCTCGACCTGGCGCTGACCACGACCCCCCCGGACACGGCGGCCCCAGACCGAGGTGTGCCGCCGCTGCCGCCAGCTCCTTTGCCGCGCGCAGGCTCCCGCGCGGAGGCCGCCGGCGGCGCGGCGGACTTCGGCCGTGCCGAGTTCGCGTCGCCGCGGGGCCCAGCGGAGGAGCTCACGCCGCGGATGCATCTCGGCTTCGAGGATTCGGTAGCGCTTCGCCCTCTTCTGGGAGGAGGAGGAGGAGGAGGAGGAGGAGGAGGAGGGGAGGAGGAGGAGGAGGAGGAGGAGGAGGCGGAGGAGAGGAGGAGGAGGAGGAGGACGGAAGAGGAGGAGGGGAGCGAGAAGGAGGAGGAGGAGGAGGAGGAGAGGACGAGCGAGGAGGAGGAGGGAGGAGGAGGAGGGGAGGGAGGAGGAGGCGGAGGAGGAGGAGGAGGAGGAGGAGGAGGAGGAGCGAGGACGAGGAGGAGGAGGAGGCAGGGGAGGAGGCGGAAGGAAGGAAGAGAGGAGGAGGCGGAGGAGGAGGAGGAGGAGAAGGGGTGGAGGAGGTGGAGGAGGAGAAGGAGAAGGAGGGGGACCTCAAGAGCCAGGCGGAGGAGCAGGAGAAGAGGAGGAGAAGGAGGAGCAGGAGGCGGAGGAGGAGGAGCAGGAGGGGGAGGAGGAGGAGAAGGAAGAGGAGGATAAGCAGGGAGGGGAGGGAGGAGAGCAGCCACGGAAGAGGAGGAGGAGGAGGGGAGGAGGAGGAGGAGGAGGAGGAGGAGGATGAGGAGGCACTGCTGAGGAGGAGGAGGAGGAGGGAGGAGGAGCGAGGGGAGGAGTAGGAGAGGAGGAGAGAGGAGGAGGAGGAGGAGGAGGATCTGAGGAGGAGGAGGAGGAGAGAGAGAGTAGGAGTAGGAGTAGGAGTAGGAGTCAAGCTAGCCAGCTCGAGCGAGTCAAGCATGGCATGCCCAGTCCCACCCGCCCTCCCACAACACAAGAAGCAAAGCTGGCACAACTGGGGGCCGAAGTCACACCGGCCAGCCGGTTTGGTCAGCTGATGCGGCCGCGATGGCGGTTGCCGACGGGAACTGGCGAGCGCGTGTTGAATGCCGCGCACGCATTGCCAGACGAGTCGAGAATGGCCCGGTACACCGCAGGAAGCCAGAGGTGGCAGGAGGAAGCCCGACGGTCTGACAGGACACCCCAAAGCATTTTTGTGAAAAAGCATTGGGTTTTTGATGTTTTTATGTTGAAATGCTTGCAAACACACGGTGTTCGGTAGGATTCTGACATGAACGCGCGAGTGTGCTCTTTGTG
>CAUYUJ010014386.1:82500-94859 GCA_963575745.1 Prorocentrum cordatum | reverse complement strand
GGAAACATACTATGAAGAGGGGGAGGAGGGGGAGGAGGAGGGGGAGGAGGAGGAGAAGGAGGAAGAGGAGGAGTGCAAGGAGGGGGGGAGCAACACCAAAACAGACGTTGATACCCGATAGCCTGCGTTGGCTCAGCGATGAAGCAAGAGCAAATGAAGAGGGATGAGGGCGGAGGCGGGGCCAGGGGGGTGACGAGGGCCTGCCTCCCAGTCATGGGAGTGGGCGCGGACGAGGACGACGAGGGCGAGTGCCCGTCTCCCAGCCACGAGTGGCACTTCAGGTACAATCGGAGGCTCCTCGTCGACGCCATCGCTGTCGACATCATTGTCGTCGCCGTCGTCGTCGCCACAGTTGTCGCCATCCTTGCCTTCTCGACCTCGCCGTCGTCGTCGTCGTCGTCGTCCTCCTCCTCCTCCTCCTCCATCTCCTCCTCCACATCCTCCTCCTCTTCCTTGAAGCCTCAAAGTTGCGGGCTAGTCTGTCGATCGACTGGAGCCCTCGAATATCCCTCCACCCTTGTGAAAGCCGGGGGGAGAGGCGGGACTAGTAAACGCATGTGGTTTCCTGCTGCTTCTTGTCCTCCTCGTCCTCGTCGCCGTCGTTGTCGCCGCCGCTGCTGCTCCCGTCCTCCTCCTCCACTCCTCGTCCCACCTTCCTGCTACCTCACCCTCTCCCCGCGC
This sequence comes from Prorocentrum cordatum, assembly GCA_963575745.1. Classification (NCBI taxonomy): domain Eukaryota; class Dinophyceae; order Prorocentrales; family Prorocentraceae; genus Prorocentrum; species Prorocentrum cordatum. Next base: position 94,178 of record CAUYUJ010014386.1, on the reverse strand, counting down.
AACTCCTCCTCTTGGCCTCCCGCCTCCCTCCTCCCTCCCGCCTCCATCCTCGCTCCCGCCCTCCCTCGGCCCTCGTCCCTCCTCTCTTCTCTCTCTCCTCGCTCCTGCCTTGCCTGTACTCCCTCCTCGCTCGCCCTCGTTCCCACTTCTCGGCCCTTGTTCTCGCCTCCCTCCTCCTTCTTCTTCCTTCCTCCGTCACCCCTCGCCCCTCGTCCCGGGTCCCTGGTCCCGCGTCCCTCGCCCCCCGTCCCTCGTCTTTCCTTCCCTCCTTTCTCCTCCCTCCCCCTCCTTCCCTGCTTCCTTCTTCACTGGAGCCTTGTCCCGCGTCCCTCGATCCTTGATTTCCCCCCCCTGTTCACAACTGCTCAGTGTAACAATTACTTTCTGATATCCCTGGACTCTCTCCGAGCAGGCCCCCCAGCCTTCCACATATTTTGTACACAGGACTTCAAAAGCCGATTCAGTTCTAGGTGTCTCCTTTTGCACTGAGGGCTTCTTCCAACATGGTGTTCCCGCTGCAGCGTTGGCCTCAGCTCAGGATCGGTGCTTGGTCCCCGCCGTTCAGCATGGCGCTCCCGCCCCAGCGCGGGCCACACTTCTAGATCCGAGTCCTCTTTCATCCTCGTCCTCGCCCCCCGTCTTTGCCCTTCTCCGGCCTTGCCCCCGGCTCTCCTCCGACGCTTCCTCCTCCTCCTCCTCCTCCTTCTCCTGCTCCTGCTGGTTCTCCCCCTCCTCTCCTCCCCTGCTCCTCCTCCTCCTCCTCCCTCCTCCTCCTCCTCCTCCTCCTCCTCCTCCTCCTTTCCCGTCTCAAATTTTGGCTCAAGCCATGTTGGCTCAGGCCGTGTCGGCTCAGGGCGTTCTGCGCGACCCGCTCGGCCTGGCGCTCCCCCCGACCCGCTCCTCGGGTCTTCCTGCTCCCGCCTCGCCGCGGCCCGCCGCGGCTGCTCCTCCTTTCTGCCCAGCTCTCCAGCCAAGGCGGGGATGGTTTCGCCAGGGTCGCCGCCTGCGTCTGAGAGCCCACTTGGGGCCAGTGATTCTTCTCGCCGCGCCGTCGCCCCGCAGGTACATTTCGGTGACGTCCGCGTGCCCGCGTCCCAGATTTCGAAGGTCCAGGGTCTCGTTCGTCAAGTGTTCGCCACTCGCACAGCAGAGTTTGAATTGTGCATGAGCCAGATGACTACCCTCGGTGCGAATTTCGATCGTATGCAGGGTGCGCTTGCGAGGGTGGCAGTTCGTCTGGAGGAACGTTTTGCAGAAACCAAGCGTGCCCACGACTTGGCCATCCACCAGGTGTGATCGACGCAGATGCTGAGGTCACGTCCATGTATGAGATCATAAAAGCTCGGCTGAAGGACCTGGGGGCAATGCTTTCGCCAGGGTTATCGGCCCGTGCCGATTCGGCCGGAATTTGCGATCGTGGGGGCTCGGGTTTGAGAAACCCCTCCTGGAGGCTGCGTTGCAGGGCGCAGTCCTGCCTATCATCGCCCAGTGCAGTCCCACTGTAGAAGAGCCGATCGTGCGTGCGCACTCTCTGGCTAGTAAGGTGATTCTCGACTTCCCATCCACCCTCGCCTCTTCCTCTTTCTTCGGGAAGAGCTAGAGCATCGGGGGGGCGGTATATCAGAACCCCATTGATTGTCTTGGTTGGGGGCTTCGCGTGCGTCGGGGCCTCCCCCTTCCCGCCGAAAGCTCTTCTATTATCTCGGTCAGAGCGGGATTGCCACTGGCAAAGTGCTAGGTGAGTACCAGGTCGGGCGCAACGGGCTCGGAGGGTAGGTCTACGGTCTCAAAGCCCTTGTGCACCCTGTCGTGGTGGCGAAAGTCACGGTCTCTGAGTCTGGTGTGCCGGGTCCCCTGCCTGGCCCTAAAGGTTTGAGTAACTCCAGTGAAGAGGCCCACGCGGACTGCGTTCGTACACTTTCTGACCAACTGCGCCGCATCCTGCCATGGGACCTCGGGCGCTCCGTCTGGCATGTTCTCGCGCTCTCCTCGGGCCCTGGTCTCCCATCGGGTTGAGGGCTGTCTGGCGAGGACCTGCGCGCCCCTGGCCAGCCAGAATGGGGCTGTCAACCAACCTGAGTTTGAACTTGAATTCGGGAGGTGGGTTCGCACTTGGTGACCCTGCCTCTGGGGGGAACGGTGTTTTCTCTCCTGTTTCTTCTCTCTCCATATGTGCCTGGAGCACCTGCGTCGTCTTATTCTCGTCTTATGCTACGTCCTCGCCACTTGCGGGCGCGCGGTGCGCGAAAATGCTCCAGCCCGTCGGCAAATTCGCCGTTGTGTACTTACGGGAGGCGCACTCCGCGCGCGCAGGCAGCGATATGCTCGGGCGTGACGATCGTTGTCGGGATTTTGTCGTGCATGATTCCATGATTTCCCCGTCTGCTGGCGGGCGAGTGGTCGCAGTATTGTCTAGTGGGCTGATGGCGCAATTTGACGCGTGTACTTCTCATGTGGTCGTCCCTGGTTGGATGTCGGCTTCGCGTCTGCTGGGGGGAGTTCGGACGTCGTGATTGCGAATGCGCGCTTGCCCGCGACTTCCGACCCTGTCGGGGTGTATCGCACGTGCTTGGGGTTGAGTCAGGCTATTCAAATGGCCTTCGGCCAGTGCCGCCGATCCAGGTTGCTGGGGGCGACCCCCCACGCGCAAAGCTGCAGTGCCTGCGCGCCGCCCCTGAGCGCATCTACAGAGGGTCCATGTGCAAAAACACACCGAGAAACCGCCCGCCCCCCCCGCCTCCTCTCCGGCAAACCAAGCGTTCTGTGGCGATTTCCATGGAAAACCAATGGTTTTGAAAGCAAGCCCGCGCCACCAGACCCCCCCCACCCCGCGCTGCCAGAACCCGCGCCGCCGGCCCCCCCCCCCCGCGCGCCGCCAGAACCCGCGCCACCGGAACCTTCCCCCTCCCCCCCCGCCTCTTCCTGGCAACCAAGCGTTCTGACGCGGTTTCTAAGGAAATCCAATGGTTTGTGCAGCAAACCCATGCCACCGGAACCACCCCCCCTCCCGCGCGCCACCAGAACCCACGCCACCGGAACCTCCCCCGTCCCCCCCATCCCCCCCCCCCCACGCCACCAGAACCCGCGCCGCCGGGCGCCCCCCCCCCCCCCTTCCCCCGTCCCGACAATGCCACCCCGGTCACCCCCACCCCCTTAAACTCCCACGCCGGATCGGCGGATTCTCCGTCCTGCGGCCCATGTTATGGGCGCTTTAGCAGGGGATTAAAATTTCACGTGGGTTGAGGAGGGCATGTTTAAGACGGGCGGGGCGTGGCTGGCAGGAGGTCGGCAGCGCGCAGATATTTTCGTGAATGCAGTTCTTGGGCTGGGCTGTGCCAGCCAGATCCCACGCGGAGGGATGTCTTTGCGGGCGCAGTGCGCGTGGCGGCTCGTCTGGATCGCGTCTGCGCCTCGCGCTCTCTGCGCCGGTGCTGAATTGTCTCCTGGCCACAGTCGATGAGTCGGTCATGCTGTCAGGAGTTGGGCGCCCTCGGACCGCGACCCAGTCGCTGCCGCTAGTTCGACGAGGGCCCCCTCCGCTTTGCCCACCCAGATCCCAGAGTGGATCTCCCAGCGTGAGTTGCGCTGGGGCTCTCTTGTAGCCCGCGGCTTTCCCCCAGGGGCGCGCTTGCTCGTGTCGAGGAGATCGCCTGGCAGATTGTTCCGGTTTTCAGCGCTCGCTTGCGTCGTCTGCCCCCGAAGTCCCAGAGTGAACGTCTGCGTCTCGCAGTGATGGCGTCGAGGCCATGATGACCTGCCCCCGGCGGCTCCTGCGCTTTGAACCCGAGGGGGGCTTTGTTCGGATGTTGCTGGCTTTGGGGGGGCAGAATGCGCAGGGCAACAAGACGGCGCGGACTCGACGCTTGCGGTGGGCTTGGGCTGGGACGCGCAGGCGGCATGGGCTGCCTGGGGCCCTGGACCCAGATGGTAATGTCAGCCCGTCCCCCGATGCGTCGGGCAATTCTCGAGCGTCAGGAACCTGATCGCTTTCTCTAGTCTGAGAGCATGGGGCGTGCGCAACCCATGCCGATCGAGCGTGCGCCATGGCGCTTGGAGATCGCTTCGTTTGTTGAGAGGGCTTGTCGTAAGCGCCGCTCTGCCCCAGGGGTGGGCGGGATCCCGTGTGGGTGTTGGAAGGCGGGTGGAGTTGTTGTTTTTCTCGTTGGTGCGTAATCTGAGATGTTTGACGCCCCTGGAGGGGCGGTGTCAGCGTGTGCGAGAATGGGTTTCATGTGTCCCTTGCCGAAAGGCTTGTAGGAAGACGGGGGCCCCGCTGAACTGGCGCACGCCCCCGGTAAGTCTTGCCCCCGTGACCCCTGCCAACGCGGGTGCGAATCGTCTGAGTGATGCTTTCTCGATTGGCAGACGACGGTCGGCCCGATCCGGCGCGGGGTGGCTCTAGGGTGGGGGCTCATGGACAACGTTCTCGAGATCGAATGGTGGGGCCCCCGCCAGATGCTGACGGATGGGGGCCGCTCTGGTATGTTCTCTACTGGCTTCGCGGTGGCCTTCCCCTCGCTGATCATTGCGTGGCTCCTTGGCTGTCCCCGATGAAGTTGGTGGCTTCCACGTGGAGCCTTTTGGAGATTGCATTGCCGTGATTGATTTTCCTGGGGCCGATGTTACTGTCTGCGTGTATGCCTTGGACCTTGTTCTGGGATGGATGACGGTGAGGTTGATGGGGCGCGCGCAGCGGAGGCGAGGCTGCGCGGGTGACTTTTGCCCTTGCCTCCCCGACATCCTCCCTCTCTGGTCTCGAGCTGACCTCGCAGTTGCTTCTCTCCCATGAAGGGGCGGTCGGGCTGGGATTGGCCGTGCCTAAGTGCGAGGTGGTAGTAACAAGGGCATTGAAACCAGAGCAGCTCACCGATGATTTGCGGAGGAACAGTTTTGCCCGGGTTATCGGTTCTGTTCGTGCGGTTCTGTTTTTTGGATTCTGGTTGGGGCTTGGCGCCCCATCGAAATTTCGGAGTGATGTGATGCCGAAGTTCTGGATGACACTTCGGAGGTTTCGTGGTCGAGGGCTGGCCCCCCCCCGCGGGCGATCCGATTCTTCCACTCCCGCTGCATGTCCAGGCAGGCCAGCCAACTGCAGTTGTGCCCTGTGACGAAGCAGCTACGGAGAGCTTATAACGAAGCGTCACAGTTGAGTACGGGTGGCCCTCGAAGTGGCCTTCTCCCGGGAGGTGTTGACTTGACTTCGTGCCTCGGAGCCTCCCTGGAAGTTTTGGACGTCGACTGTCTCTCGAAATCCATCAAGTTTCGGATCCTGATGTCGTGCTCTGGTCTGGATGTTATGCAGTATCATGTCGAGGCGTTAGCGGCTTCTCTGGATGGCGATGGGTTTACCCCTGCTCGGACGAGGTGGTCTTGGTGGAGACAGCCTGGGATCGGGGCGACGGTGGGCGAAATCGGGGACTCTCCAGTTACCGCGCTCACTTCCACCTCTAGGCAACAGCTCCAGGAAAAAAAGAGAAGGCCATGCAGCGTTCGAAAGCTCTCCGTGACCCTTTGGTTCCGCTCCGCTCCCTGGCCTCGAGGGTGTCTAAGTGGGTTGGGCCAGGCCGTTTTCCAGCCGCCGATTTCTAGTTCCTGGCCAGGGGGATGCGACTAGTAGGGAAAGACAGCATGATGCACCTCGTGATAGGCGTCCGCAGGGCCCTGTGTCGAGGGGCATGCACTTCGAGCAGACTTCTCACGATTATGTTAGGCTGCGCCTCTGGTTGTATGGGGGAGGCTTCAGGCTACGACCTTCGGCTTTATCGTGGTTGCCTGAACCTCGAGGGTTGTCTGATCGGTATCTTTCCCCGTGGTTGACTTCTGGTGTCTTGGATAGAGTGGTTGGAAGGTGCGGATGAACTTTTAGCGTTCTGTTGTCCTGTGCCACAGTGGGGGATGTCTCGTGACCTAGTGGGGTGTGCTCTGATCGATGGTTCTCTGTCGGCCCACGACGCCCGCCACACGGGCCCCCAGGTCTCTGGGGACTTCCTGGTCAAAACGCGGTTGAGGCAATTGTTTCGCCGTCGTCCCAAAGTGCTGGAAGCGTTTCGTTCGCTCCGCCTTGTTGCGGCCGCTCGGCGTGGCCCCCCCTCGTCCCCCTTCCGCGCGTTCTTTTTGTTCCCCCTCGGTGAGGTCTTGAGAGTCCCCCCGCCCTTTTTGGGTCCCCGTTTTTCTATGTCCTCCCAATTCTCTTCCCTTGAACATCCTCCTCCTGCATGCTGTTTACAATGTTTGCGACCCTAGTGGCTCTTCTGGGGTTGGCTGACTGGTTTTCCGAGGTCCATTTTGCCACTGAAGGCTAGCATGTTTCGTGTCTGGACGGTTTGTCTTGGCTAAATCAGGGTCATCCCTGAACCCGTCGGTTTCGTCCCCTCCTCGTCCTCGTTTTTTTGCTCTCCGCGGTTCCCTTGGCCTGCTCCTCCTGCTGATCTCTCCCCCTCGCTTGTTGTTGTCCCTCGTCTCTCCCCTTTCTGTTTGCTGCTGTTTGCTGTTCTGCCTTCTTGTGTCCTCCCCTGTTCTGTTCTCTCGGAGCCGGTGGGGGCGAAGGAGATGGCCTGCCGCCCCTCTCGCGCCCGCGCGCCGCCACGCTGCCCCGCCCGCCGCCGCCGCCGCCCACTGCCGTGCTGGACTTGAAGTTCGGTTCCTCGGCCGACGGGTGGGTTCGTCGGCGGTCGGTCCCCCAGCGCGGAGGGTGGAGCGTGGCTTCTGGTTGGCTAGCTCCCTCGTGCAGCTAGTAATCAGTACGCATGCTTGCACATGGCATGTGGTGCCTAGAACGGTCTGCTCACGAGCCTCTGGGCCCCCGCCCCCCGCGCCAGGTTCCCGACGAAGTCCGTGTCACCTGCGGCGCTTTGCGGCAGTTGTCTGCTCTCCCCCTGTCTTCCCGCGCCCCGCGCCAGGTCCCCGACGTCGTTCGAGGCATTCGTGTGCCCCGGCGTCTCTCTTTCTGTTGTGTGCTCGTTTTTGTGGGGCGTGCCCCCTTTTTATGATTCTGCCTTGCTGCCGTGGTTGGGTTGGGCCTGCTGTTCGGTGGGGAGTGATGGTGGTTCTGACTCGTGCTCGAGGGCGACTCGCTCGAACGGCGATGGTCCGATTTCGATGGGGGGGCGCGCCCCCAGGAACAACGAACTCCTCGTGCAGAATGCCCACCGCTGCTCCTTTTAGCTTCTTTTGTGTCTCTGTGCTACTTTGTCTGGCCCCGCAGACCTGGAATTGGATGCTGATAGAGTGTGGGCGCTGCGGTGGAACAGCATCCTCCTCGTCCTTCTTCTCTTCGTCCTCGTCCTCGTCGTCGTTCTCCTCCTCCTCCTCCTCCTCGTCCTCCTCCTCCAACGTACCCAGCTCCTCTTGCAGACTGCGCGTGGCACGATGAGGTCTCCTGGGTGTTCCGGGTCCGGTGTGGCACCCGTCGGTGATGAAAACAAAAAGTTCAGGTCACTCGGCCCAGTGGGCGTGCGGGTCACATGTCAGTGATGGCGCGAGGGCGCCTAGCTTGCGTCCCTCCCTTTCCGTACTCCCCCCGCCCCTCTCCCCCCCCTTTTTTTTTTTTGTTGTTTTTCTTCCTTCACCTTCCTGTCGTTCTCCTCCTTCGCTGTCCGTTCCCTCCCTCTTCGGTGCCTCCCTACTTCCCTCGTTGTCTTCCTTCCTTGTCCTCCTCCTCCCCCCCTCGTCTCTAGCCCTTTTTTTTTTTTTTTTGTTCTTTCTATTTTTTATGTTCCTTCCCCTTTCCTTCCTCTTCCTCCTCCTCCTCCTCCTCCTCCTCCTTTCTCCATCCATTAATCATTGTCCTTTCCTTCTCTTGTTCCTTTTCCTTCTCCTTCTCTTCCTTTTTGTCCTTGTTCTTCTCTGTCTTCTTCTTCTCTTCCTTCTCGTTTTCTTCTTCTTCTTCTTCTTCTTTTATCCTCCTCCTCCTCCTCTTTTTCTGCTTATACTTCTGCCTCTCCTTCTCCATTTCCTTATCCTTTTCCTCCTCCGCTTTCTGCTCTTGCTTCTGCTTCCCTTCTCCTTTTCCTTCTCCTTCTCCTTCTTCTCTCCCTGTCCTTCTCCTTCTCCTTTTTCTGATCCCCCTGTTTTCCCTCCCCCTTCTCCCCATCATTTTCCTTCCCCCTCTCTTTATCCTTCTCCTCCTCCTCCTTCTCCTTCTCCTCCTCCTCCTCTTTTCCTTTCTCCGTTTCCTTTTCCTTCTCCTTCTCGTTCTCGTTCTCGTTCTTGTTCTCCCTCCCTTCCTCTTGCTGCTCTTTCCTTGTGCTCCCCTCCTCGACACTCTTTTCTTCGCCTTCCGCCCGAGGCTCGCCTGCTTCTCCAACGCCGTCTCCGCGTGCGTCTGCACCCAGGACTGCCGACGATCAACGTTCGATCCAGACCCCCTGCTGCTGCCCCCCACTCAGCACGCCAGGGGGAGCAGGGCATGGATCAGAAACGTGGCCTCGCAGGCCAGGAACTCGTCCATATCCCCTCTCTGGCTCCTCGTGGGGGGTCGCGAGCACGGGCGGCTCGGCGGGGGTCGCGTGCTATCCTCTCCAGCCCCCTTTGGGCCTGCGAGGCCCTGCGAGGCCCTCCGAGGCTTCCGGTGCCTTCCCAGGCTTTCTCTCGGAGGCTCCTCCTCCTCCTCTTCCTCCTCCTCCTCCTCCTTCCTCTCCTCCTCCTCCTCCTCCTCCTCCTCCTCCTCCTCCTCCTCCTCCTCCACGTCCTCCTCCTCCTCCTCCTCCTCCTCCTCCGATGCCCCCGAGGAGTCCCTCCAAGGTCCTCCGTTGCCCCCCAGGACGGGACGTACCTGGTCTGCGGCACGGGGTCGGGCAACGTGAAGGTCTGGGACACGTGCACCTGGGCGGAGGCCGCCAGGCTGAAGGGGGCTCCCCAGGAGGGAGGAGGAGGAAGCGGACTGCCAGAGTAGCTCCAGGGTGCATCGGCGATGCCGCATCACATCCTCCCGTCCTCCTCAGAAGTTCTTTTAGTTTTCTTTCCACAGCTAGAAACGCCCCCTTGAAAGTCGAACGACCGATGGGCCTGCCATCCAGACGAGAACCCTTTTTGGAAGAGGAACTGCTATGCATCCTTGTGGCGAGTTACGGGGAAGGCGGGTAGGGTCGTGAAGACCAGCGAGGTATCCAGCGATAGCTCCGTTTTGACAAGGAATCGGCCCCATCAGTGTAACATTTGCACAGAAAATGCATCTTTGTCATTGCATGACAGGACGTCTCATGCGAGAGCCTCAGTTGGAAAGGAGCCACCTTTCATCCGTGCAGCTGTCACACACGTTCGAGCTTCTGGCCGCTAAATGTTCGGAAGTCTCATGCGAGAGCTCGACTTTGGAAAGGAATCGTACACCATCGCTCAAAGCGGTGGCGACAACTCAAAATGAATGGTTGTGGCGCTACGGTTGCGCACACTTCGCCGCACAGATGCCCTGTGCCGCTCGACCGACCTGCGCGCACGCCAGGTCCGCGACGCAAGACGTGGCGCTGCGGCGAGTCTTATTCTGAAACGAACCGCTATTCAGCTTCGAAGCTGCTGTAAGCTTTGGAGACGGCTGCACGGCGCTAGGGCGAGAGCTTCATTTTGAAGGGTCACAGCCCTCCCAGACGAGTAGCTGTAGACCACCCCTGGACCAGCCATGAAAGGGCGGCCTTCTGCCCAGACCCCCGCGGAACACTTTTTTTGATCTGCGGGGCGAGAGCGAACCTCTTCCGCTAAAAGCTAGGCGGGCTACGCACAGCTTTAATCAGGGGACCCCCGTGGAACACTCCAGTACAGTTTGAATCAGACCCCCCGAATCAGACCACCCCCTTGTATGGTGAAATTCGGAGAAAGTGTTGGAAGCTTCGAAGGCGCAGGTAGGTTTTGGAAAGGAGTTGCCCTCCATCCTCATAGCTGCTACAGGCGTTCGAGCGGAGTGCATGCGGCGCTTACGCAAGAGGCCCATTTGAGAAGGTGCTGGCCTCCAGTTGTGTAGCAGGTGCAACAACTTCCCATGTGGGATCTTTTAATGTGAGGAGGTCTCTGGCGAGAGTTCCAATGTAAAAACGTACCTCCCTGCATTCGTGATGCTGTTGCACATTTCGCGCTAGAGGTCATATTTCAAGAAGGTGTATTTTGGAAACGGAACAGCCTCAGTCGCTGTAGCTTTTGTAAGCTTTTCAGACGGGTTCGCCCGGCGTCCATGCGAGAGCCGCATTTGAAACCTGACCTCCACTTTTGTAATTGTTGCAAGCAGTCAAGACGAATATGCGCGGCGCTGAGGCGAGAACCGCATATTGAAAAGGTCCCGGCATCCATCCTTGTAAGTGTTGCAAACTTTTCAGACGAACGTGCGCGGCGCTGAAGCGGGAACCGCATTTTGAGAAGGACCCGGCTTCTATCCGTGCAGCTGTGGCACCTTAGACATTCGGGATCGTAAATTGTGCCGACAAGCGAAACCTCCAGGCACACCTGGCCTACGGACACGTTTGGCGCTGCGCGGCGCTAAGGCGAGAGCCGCACCGTGAAAAGAGACCGCGCTCTATCCGTCGAGCCGTTGCAAGCTTTTGAGAGGCACATCTTGAAAGCGGTCCCACGTCCATCCGTGAAGCGGTTGCGCACTCTTCGAATGAGTATGCGCGGCGCCAAGGCGAGAGCCACGTTTCGGCAAGGAACCGCCCTTCCATCCGTGAACATGCTGCACAAGTGTATGACGAACGTGCGCGGCACTGAGGCGAGAGCCACATGGTGAAAAGTAGCCCCCTCCATCTGAGAAGCTGTTGCGCTGTTTTAGAACGAATGTACGCGGCGCTGAGCGAAGCCGCATTTTGAACATTACCCCTTCCGTCCGTGAAGCTGTTGCAAACTGTCAAGACGAATGTGCGCCGCGCCAAGGCGAGTGCCACATTTTGACACGGAATCGCCTTCCATCCGCGAAGTTGTTGCAAGCTTTTAAGACGAACGTGCGCGGTGTTAAGGCGACAGCCAGATTTTGAGAAAGGACCCTCCCTCCATCCGTGAAGTTGTTGTAGAGTTCAAGCTCAAGTTTCAGTCCCATACGAGGTGAGGGGGTTTCAGGCCCAACGACCGGCCCGCTCTGCGGACACGCCAGCAGGTGCAACAAAGAGGAGTGAGTTACAAGGAAAAGGGATGGAGGATGATAAATGCGGACCAGAGTAAGCCCAAGATGCGCCGCCGATGCTGCACCACACGCTCTCGTCCCAAGTCCCCCTGCTAGGCCCACAACCCGAGTTCTTCGACTTCGCGAAACGCCCTCTTGAAGTTCGAACGCCCCGTGGTTCCCCAATTCAGGCGGAAGTCTTTTACTGAAAGAAGCTGCTCCCCATCCTTCGAGCTACAAATCAGGTTGTTAGGGGATCATAATGTCCGAGGAAGTGCCCAGCAACAGCCCCGCTTTGAAACGGGACCGCCATCCGTGCGTGTAAGAGTTTCGCAGTTTTATATTTCTGGTCGGACCAGTACGAAGACTGAAGCGTGAGCCCAATTTTGAAGAGGGACTGCCCTCCATCCGTGTAGCTGTTGCACAATCGTACGCAGGTGGTAAGGTAAGGAGGATGTCTCAGGCGAGAGCCCCATTTTGAAATGCAACCGCCCTCCATCTGTGCAACCGTTGGATTCGTGTAAGGCGAGTGCGACTGGCGCCATGGCGAGAGCTCGCACTCCATCAGTTTTTTTTTGGTTCTCCCTATTTTTACTGTTCT
>CAUYUJ010014386.1:70000-75000 GCA_963575745.1 Prorocentrum cordatum | reverse complement strand
GCTGCTGATGATAATGATGCTGGTGGTGATGATGATTACGATTGGTGACGTATGATGATGTGCTTATGATGGTGATGGCGATGATAGATGGTGATTTATGGTTGTGTATTCTGCCCCCAACTAGAATCCGCCAAAGCTGGTGCTTTGGACCCTTCCTGGGTACCACCCAGGCAAACCTCCCGCGCTGCGTCTGGCTGGGGCGACGATGCCCCCCCCCCCAGAGACGAATAATAGTAGGACGGAGAGAGCGCGAGGAAGAGGAGGAGGAGGTGGAGGAGGAGGAGGAGGAGGAGAGGAGGACGAGAGGAGGAGGAGGAGGAGGGAGGAGGAGGAGGAGGAGGGGGAGGGGGAGGAGGAGGAGGGGGAGGGGGAGGAGGAGGAGGAGGAGAGGAGGAGGAGAGAGGAGGAGGAGGAGGAGGAGGAGGAGGAGGAGGAGGAGGAGGAGGAGGAGGAGGAGGAGGAGGAGGAGGAGGAGGAGGAGAGGAGGAGGAGGAGGAGGAGGAGGAGGAGGAGGAGGAGGAGGAGGGGAGGAGGAGGAGGAGGAGGAGAAAGGAGGGGAAGGAGGAGGAGGAAGAGGAGGAGGAGGAGGAGGAGGAGGAGGAGGAGGGAAAGGAGAAGGAAGAGGAGAATGAGGAAGAGGAGGAGCGGGTTGAGGAGGAGGAGGAGGTGGAGGAGGATTCCATCCTTGCATGATCTTGCTTTCTTCGGTGCGGTCGTGCGATGGGATTGAAGATGGTGGGCGCTCTCGTCCTGCTGCTCATCCAGGTCTGCTGCTTGCTCGCCTGTGCGCGGCCTCGCGTGCGGGCGCACTGACGTTGCGGACGGAGTGCCGCCCCCATAGCATGCCTGATAATAGTGATGAGGAGTAGGATCCGAACAACCGGGCTTGCACCACATCGACTGCACGGCATAGACTGGACCAACAACACATAGTACTGCACTCCATGTATTGCACTGCATCGCTTGCGGCCCGTAACTTGCACAACGTATTCTCCCTGGTGAAATCGGACTTTTCGTCTTCCCCTTGGACGATGATTACTACATATGTATTTGTATTTATAGATATAGATGGTTATGGTCCTTGTTCATTTTGCACATGAAATCATACCATCCCAGCCTAGCCAGTATTGACCCCCCACATCCTTGCCAGATTATTTCATGCGCGCGCACTGGTCGCTCTCACAGGATGAGTTAGCAAGAAACCGTTGGAAACAATACCACAACATCCACACGCGCGCCCATAATGTCGAAATCACACCCAACACAATATTTTTGCGAGCGTGTCAAACATACATATCAACAACCCATGGCTTGTCATCAAACGTTGTGCAGATGTGCTGTCCGCGCGCACTTGCCGAAATCATAGGACGACCGTCGGTTTTCAGTACTATCGTCCAGAACCTGCATTTTCCTATCACCACACATCGTTAGCTGTTGAAGCTTTTCGAGATACAGCCCTGCAAAGAACGTATGACAACCCACGTGATTTTCTATTTAAATCTGTCAGGGTTCTGCAATATTTGCGCGCGCACTTCCTCACCATCACCCTCATAAGCGCCATCGCGTCACTGCCGTCATCGGCCTCATGCCAATCGCTGCCATTGCCGCAATCATCAGCACAAACACATCCATTACTGGCACATGGACATCATCATCATCACCATCATCGTTACCGGCATCGGCGTCGTCAGTGGTCTTGCCGTCGACATCGCCAGTTTCGCCACCACCATCGCTACTATCATCGTTGCTGCCGTTGTCGACGTCATCATGATACCGCGCCCGCTCGAGTCACGACCCGCATTGACGCGCCCGCGCGCCAGCGCGGCCTTTGAGACGCGTTGGGGAACTCCCAAAGGAAAACGCCTTGGCTGCCGCACTACTTGTGCCAAGCCAGCGGGTGGCCCTGCGCGCGAGCGTTTGCGCGCCAGCGCGGGCGCAGCGATGCGCCAGCAAGTGCCAACTGGCAACCGCAATCGTGACCGCGTAGGTTTTTGCCTAACACGTTGCGCGTGGGAGGGTTGGATCACTGCGCGAGCAGCGGAGTTCACAGCCCATGAGTCGCCCAAAAATGTTCGTGCCGCGTAGATCGCACATTGCACCGTGTAGATTTCACCACGTGTCGCACCACTCATATATGGCGCATCCACAGTGCAAAAACACATTGTCTGCGGTCCACCAAGGGGGACGTTCTTCTCCTCCCTTTTCGGACCTCCCCTTCCGCAGGTAGGCAAGGGACAAGGGGACGATGATGAAGAGGAGGAGGAGGAGAAGGAGGATGAGGAGGACGAGCAGGAGGAGGAGACGGAGGAGGAGGAGGAAAAGGAGGAAAAGGAGAAGGAGGAGGACGATGAGTGAAATGATGAGGATGATGGTGATGATGATGATGATGATGATGATGATGATGATGATGATGATGATGATGATGATGATGATGATTCTGATGATGATGATGATGATGATGATGATGATGATGATGATGATGATGATGGTGATGGTGATGGTGATGGTGATGGTGATGGTGACGAGGAGCAGGAGGAGGAGGAGGAGGAGGAGGAGGAGGAGGAGGAGGAGGAGGAGGAGGATGAGGGGGGCTCTGTGTCAGGGAGTCCGGGCAATAGTTCTGTTATGTTGCCCTGGAGTGGGCGCCCGACGCAGGCAGGGGGGGTGATGGTGGAGGGTGGATCAAGCTCCCAACAGGAAAGACGCAAACTGCTTCGCGCCCACACACCACACGCGCCGAGTACGCCCCGCTCGCGAGGCGCGTCGCCAGGCGCCCAAGCATACCTGGTGCGCCTGATTCGTCTCGTGCCACGTGCGCCAAGTGAGTTACGTGCTCGAGGCGCGCCATGCCAATTCTGTAGCGAATTCGTGTGAACATCGTGCCACGCTGCGTTTTTTGCCAGCGGGAATGTGCCTTTACCGCAGCATGTTCGCGCTCGAAAATAGCTTCTGCTCCTGATCATTCTTTCGCCACCGCGCTCGTGTTCCCTATCTCCATTTTCTGCCTCTCCTCCGCCTCTTTACCCGCGTCGTCTTTCTCCCTCCTCCTCCTCCTCCTCCTCCTCCTCCTCCCTCCTCTCCCTCCGCCTGGTACTCCTCCTGCCCCTCCTGTTTCTTGTTCCATCCTCCTTTCCCCCCTTCCTGCCTTCTCCACCCTGCGCAGAGGAAACCGACGATGACGACGACGACGGCGTTGTCGAGCGCGACGACGACGACGACGTCGACGACGACGATGTGGAGTACGACGGCGGCGGCGGCGGCAAGGAGGAGGAGGAGGGCGATGAAGGCGACAACGGCGTTGGCGGCGGTGACGTCCACGACGACGACCGCGACGACGACGAGTGCCTCGCCGCTCGGAGTCGGGGTGGGGAAGGGGAATGGGAGGGGGAGGAAGGGGAGGGGGAGAGGGCAAGCTAGGTGCGCTAGCGTCACATCTGACGTCCTACCCCTCCCTTCCATACCTTACCCTGGCGTAGATCGCCTATTTATTCGCACAGTTGGATGTCGAGCAGGGCAATGATCCCAAGAGGGTACGCGATTGATGGAAAAGGATGGCGTAGAAGAGCACGACATATCATAGCATGTCATGGCATGGCTTGGCATTGCGTATTGAGGCAGTGCATCACAAAGCATAGCAACGCAACGCATGGCATAGGCATCGCATTGTCTACCGTGGCATGGCACTGGATGTCTTGGCGGGTAAGTGGCCCGTCTACGAGACGACAGGATCTCGCAGGAGTTTGACGGATTGACTGGCGGACCGCTTCAAACATGCGGCTTTCGCTTTAGCGTCTTGCACACTCGTCTTCAACATTTGCCATTGTTTCACTGATTGAGGGCGGGCCTCTTTCCAAAATGTGGCTCTCGCCTTAGCGCCGCCCACACTCGTCTTAACAATTTGCAAGTTTTTCGCGAACTGAGGGCGGGCCTCTTCCAAAGTGTGGCTCTCGCGTTAGCGCCGCGCACTCTCATTTTAAACACTTGCAGGAACTTAGAGGGCGGCTCCTGTTCAAAAAATGGCTCTCGCCTTAGCGCAACGCGCACTCGATGTAAACGAATACAAGAGTTTCACGGATGCGCGTGGCTAACGCACCAGAAATGGTGCTTAGGAGTGCTTCAGGCTTGTCAAGGCGCAACAGTTACGCTGGTTCGCGGAGTTAAAGTCCCAGGAATGGTGTTTTGGTACGATTCAGGATCGTCCAGACGCAGCAGTCAGGTTGATTCGTGGCGTTGGAGTCCCGAGGATGGTGCTTTGGCAGGCTTCAGGGTTTTCAAGCGGCTACCTCCCAACGGGTCATTTCCCCCAATGGAAATGAATCTTTGTATGGACCTACGAAGAGGGAGTTTTGAGGGAGGGTTTACTCCGACATCGTTGATGAGTCTTGGGTTTACATTGGTCCTCCTCCTTTTCCTCCTCCTCCTCCTCCTCCTCTTCCTCCTCCGCCTCCCCCCATTTAGTACTTCTGTCGCCCGGCTGCCCAGCAGTAGTGGACCTGTTTGAATTGGGGTCTGTTTCGGGCATTGGTTTGGTGAGGGTTGGGCTGGCTGGCCAGTGCGCCTGTTAGTGGGGTCTCAATTATTATAAGAGTTTGATTTTTCTTCTGGCCGACTCCCTTCCCAGAGCGAACTGTCTTACCATGGTTGTTGTTTGAGATGTCGTCACGTTCTACAGAGGAATGAACCTCTCGCTCGAGACTTCTGTGCAACCTGCTCAAGATGCGCGCTTTCGCCTGATCGGCCTCCGCAGTTCAACCATGAACCGCAAGCTCGCCGCTTGAGAGCCGATTGTCGTGGGGGAATCCCGCCAAACTTGCTCAAGAATCGCACCCTTGCTCGAGACGTCCGCGCGCATTCTTCAGGAGTTGCGCCATCGCCTGGGGCTTCCTGATTACCAGGAGAGGGAAAAACACACAGACACAATTAATCGTCGATTCCAATGAAAATATGGGAAACTATGGGAAGTGGGGGGGGAGACAAAACACACAGAACATATATAGGAA
>CAUYUJ010014386.1:62500-65000 GCA_963575745.1 Prorocentrum cordatum | reverse complement strand
AGCTGCGGGTTCGCGCCCCGGGGGCCCAAAGCCAAGTTGCCCTGGACCGCAGTTATCCCGGCCAATTCGGGCGTTCAACCTCCTCCGCCTTCCCTCCCCTCCTTGCCTCGGGGGCGGAAAAGAGGGGGGTGATGACTAGGGGGGGTTGGATATCATGGCGGGGGCCATGATATTTCCCCAGATTTCATGGCGCCTCTTCTTGTTTCATTACGTCCCTGGCCCCCCCGCTGGGCCGCGCACATGCCGCCGGTCATGATTTGCACCCCCCTCTTGGACACCCCCCTCTTGGCCGCTCCCGAGCTCCATGCCTGTCCACGCAACAAACTGCGTAAGACGATCGCATATAAAACTCGGGTGCCGAGGGCACGGGCCAAGTTTCTTTTTGTCCCGAGCTCTGGATTGGCACAGCCTTCGGACCGATCATGAGTGGCGTATGGTAGCGCCGATGCATCGTCGGTGCGGCTGGATGTGGAGCTCGATTTTCTCCACGCTGGCGTCGCCGATGCATCGCCGACGTCGCCGATGCATCATCGATGCATCAGAGATGTATCGGCGATGCAGCGCGATCCCCCGACCCCATCTACTCCGACCCCACCTGGGAGTCTTCTAGAGGCCGTGGAGGCGCTGAGGCGCGTCTGCGACGAGGCGGAGGTGGAGAGGGCCAGGGCGTCGTGGTCTCTCGCAGAGGCTCGGAAGGGGCTCGGTGTGTACACCGCGTCGTCTCGCCGGCGAAGGGGCCACGGATCTGGCGAAGGAGACGGGTGCATGGACGCTTCAGCGCCCCCACAGGTTTGGAGGCTGGAGCGCCCGTACACCGAGCTCCTTGGCCGACCCGATGACTTGGTGTACATAGGGGAACGCAAAATGGCATGATACAGGAGAAAAAGCCCAATCATCATCTTTTTAGGGATATAGGCTATAGGGCTATGGGGCTGCAGGGCTATAGGGCTATAGGGCTATTATGGCTATTAGGGCTATAGGGCTATTAGGGCTACAGGGCTATAGGGCTATAGGGCTATAGGGGTATAGGGCTATAGGGCTATTAGGCAATAGGGCTATAGGGCTATCAGGGCTATAGTGCTATAAGGCTATAGGGCTATAGGGCTGTAAGGCTATAGGGCTATTAGGGCTATAGGGCTATCAGGGCTATCAGGGCTACAGGGCTATAGGGCTATAGGGCTATAGGGCTATAGGGCACCAGGGCACCCGGGTACCTGGGCACCTGGGCACCCGGGCACCCAGGCACCCGAGCACCCGGGCACCCGGGCACCCGGGCACCCGGGCACCCGGGCACCTGGGCACCTGGGCGCTCGGGCATCTGGGCACCCGGGCATCCGGGCGCCCGTACGCCGAGCTCCTTGGCCGACCCGATGACTTGGTGTACATAAGGGAACGAAGCATGGCATGATACAGGAGAAAAAACCCAATCATCATTTTTTTTAGGCATATAGGCTATAGGGCTATGGGGCTACAGGGCTATAGGGCTATAGGGTATTTTGGGTTATTAGGGCTACAGGACTATTAGGGCTATAGGGCTATAGGGCTACAGGGCTACAGGGCTATAGGGCTGTTGGGCTATGGGGCTATTTGGGCTACAGGGCTATAGGGCTATAGGGCTATAGGGCTATAGGGCTTTTGGGCTATGGGGCTATAGGGCTATAGGGCTATAGGGCTACAGGGCTATAGGGCTATAGGGCTATAGGGCTATACGGCTATTAGGGCTATAGGGCTATTTGTGTCATAGGACTATAGGGCTATTTGTGTCATAGGGCTATAGGGCTATAGGGCTATAGGGGTATAGGGCTATAGGGCTATTAGGCAATATGGCTATAGGGCTATCAGGGCTATAGGGCTATTAGGGCTATTAGGCTATTAGGGCTATTAGGGCTATTGGGCTATAGGGCTATATGGCTATTGTACAAGAGGGCTATATGGCTATACGGCTATAGGGCTGTAAGGCTATAGGGCTATAGGGCTATAGGGCTATAGGGCACCTGGGCACCTGGGCACCTGGCCACCTGGGCACCCAGGCACCCGAGCACCTGGGCACCCGGGCACCCGGGCACCCGGGCACCCGGGCACCAGGGCACCGGGCACCTGGGCTCCCGGGCCCCCGGGCGTGCCGCCGAAATTGGCGGCAACCCCTAACCTAGTCATATGAATCCGCTAGGACCCCTACAGAGGCAAGCTCTGATTGGGGAATAAACATAAAAACTCGGAGGTCCGCGCGGATTTCTTGGATCCGCGCTGGAATCTCCTCCCTGGCGCGCGGAGCGCGCCAGGGGCGGCGCCGGAGGCGCCGCCAGGGAATGCCAGCGCCGATCCGAGAAATGCGCGCAGACCTCGAGTTTTTATGTTTATGTCATTGTTCGTTCCCCTATGTGCACTTCGAGCCCCTCCCAGAGGCAGACCCGGCGGCGGGCTGGCTCGAGGTGCTCAGGCCGACGGCGCCGCGGAAGAGGAGGGCGCTCGTGAGCGGCGTCGGCGTCGCGAGCCTGCA
>CAUYUJ010014386.1:55000-57500 GCA_963575745.1 Prorocentrum cordatum | reverse complement strand
AGGCCCGAGTTATGACCCGCAAGCCGGGGGACAGGCCTAAGTCGGGCCTGTCCCTCTACAGGGGGGTTTTCGATGAAAAATAAAAGATCCCCCCCAACATATCCCCGTTTTTTTTTTTTTTTTGTTTTTTGTTTTTTGATTATTTTTGGGGTATTTTTTATTTCTCGTCGAAAATCCCCCTGTAGGGGGACAGGGCCGACAGAAGGATAGGCTCAGGGGGGAAGGCATGGACCCCCGATCGCCCAGGGCGCCCTCGAGGGCGCGAAGTTATTCGCGCTTCGCGCTTCTCGGCTCCGATTCCTCCTCTTCCTCCTCGTCTCCCCTGGGAGGCGGCGCGAGGGCGCGAAGTTATCCGCACTTCGCGCTTCGCGCAGCGCGAAGTGCGAAGTTGGGAGCCCTTGGATCGCCCGCTGATCACTGCTAGGGGCTCGATAGCCCGCCCTGCCCAGGACCGTGCGGATTCGTTATCGTGGGGCCTACCGCCGATCTATAGGTAATGTGTCGCCGATTTTAGGTTCATGTCGGGCGTGTCCCCCTACAGGGGGATTTTCGACGAAAAAATAAACATACTCTCAAAAATGCTCCAAAAAGGTCAAAAAGTACCAAACAAATGCTCCCCAGACTGTTTTTGGTGGAGTATTTTTTGTCTATTTTTGGGGTAGGTTTAATTTTTCGTCGAAAATCCCCCTGTAGGGGGACAGGCCCGACATAATCTTAGGTCGATGTCGCCCCCCCCCTGGAGCCGGTCCCCCCCTCCCGTGGCCCCTCAGCCCAGTGTGGAGCGCAGCCGGGGCGGGCCTTCTCAGAAGGCAGGGGGAGGAGGAGGAGGAGGAGGCGGAGGCGGAGGAGGAGAAGGAGGAGGAGGAGGAGGAGGAGGAGGCGGAGGAGGAGGAGGAGGAGGAGGAGGAGGAGGAGGAGGAGGAGGAGGGATTGGAGGGCCCCTGGCCTCCGAGAAGTCCCCTGGGCCCTCCCCGAAAGCAGACAGCTCCCCGGCAGGCCGCAGGGCTCCCGAGAAGCCCCGCCCCGCCTTCTGAGAAGGCCTGCCCCCCCCTCCCCTGGCATCGCTCGGACGTGTGCATTCTTTCCTCGGCGAGCACCATCGAGGACCATCTTGGACCATCGAGCCAAACAAAAAACGCGCACGAAACCAAAAAAAGGCACGGGGAAGTGGACGTCCGAGCGATGGCAAGCGGACTCTCCACCTCCTCCCCCTCCCCCCGTCGCGCCGCCGAGGTGTGCGCACGGCACACGCTTACTGGCGTGGCCGTACGGGGGCCACCGCCCACCAAACCGCCCCAAAACCCAACGCGAAGGCTCAGCTTTGCCCTCGACTTCTCCAGTGGGGTGGGGGGGGGTCGGGGAACCTCGACAAAAACACACGTGTAGCACTTTTACCCCCCCCCCCCCACCCGAACTTCGGGTCTTCGGGGTGGGTTGGGGTGGTCTGGTAGGCAGTCAGTGGGCGTGCGCGCACCCATCCCGGGCCCGGGAGCCTGGCCCTGCCAGGCCCCGCGAGCCGGCCGGCCGCCGCTCCCCGGCGCCATGCCCCCGCCCCCGCCGAAGGAGGACGGCGGCCCCGGCACGGCTCTCCTGGACGGCAAGGGCCACTGGGTCTGGGCCCGGGACGAGGGCTTCGAGGCTCGTCGGGGCCCTCTCCGATCCGATCGATCCGGTGCGACATGGACCCCTGCCGGCTCGATGCGATCCGATTTTTCTTCGACGTTCCGGCGATCCGATGCGGCCAGAGGCTTGCACGGCGCTGCTGTGCATCCAGGCTCAGCGGGTCCGATGCGGTTTCGGCTGCGTGCCGATGCAGCCAGATCCGACGCACGTTCCAACTCGATCGGATTTAACGATTCGATGCTGACCGCTCCTGTTTCGAGGCGCTCAACGCCAGCACGCGCGGCTTCGTCCGCAACGGCATCGACAACGCGCTCGACTGGTTGACGCGGAGGGGCCCGGAGCACTGGTTCGTGAAGCTGTCGGACGCCAGGTGGGAGTTCAGGGACTCAACGCCGAGCCTCTGGAAGAGCGGGAGCGGAAAGCTCACGCCGATCATTTTGGAGATAGGCAGGGTTGGGCCAGAGACGGAGGTCCGAGGCCTGGATGGCGCCATGTACAGGGGTCACGTGAAGACTTACTGGGAGGGGAAGAAGCTCTGCGTCCACACCTACTCGGTCAGGAAGGACGACAGGGTAGACTATGTGCAGACCATGGAGGTCGTGGAAGGGGAGTACCTTCACACAGTGGAGGATCAGGCCCGGGGCATCTCTGGTGCGCGTTACTTCAAGAGGTATCCATATTACTGGATCGACAATCAAACGAGGAAGACGCTGCGCCTGTTGACGTACTCTGCCAACGAGATGTTATTTAATCGCTTCGCTCATTCCGCCGGCCCTGGAGCCCTCTTTAGGGCCTCTTGGGGCCTCTTGGGGACCTCTTGGGAGTCTCTTGGGGCTCCTTGGCGGCGTCTTGGGGGCCCCCAGGGCCTCTTGGGGGG
>CAUYUJ010014386.1:0-52500 GCA_963575745.1 Prorocentrum cordatum | reverse complement strand
GATGTCCACTTCAGAGACATCAGTCGCCTCCCAACTGCGGCCGCTGTCGGTTTTGGACAACTTCTGCTGTTGGGCATCGCACCCATTTTCGCATACCAGTATCGGGAGTGCCAAGATAGGAAGGCCATGCGATCCCCGGCGTCTGCGTCAGGCGCTACAGGCCGACGCCCTGTAGACCGCCGCTGCCCGACCACCAGTGACAGCTCCTCGTCCTCTTCCTCTGCTCTTCTTCTTCTTCTTCCTCTTCTTCTTCTTATGTTTCTTCTTCTTCTTCCTCTTCTTCTTCTTCTTGTTCTTCTTCTTGTTCTTCTTGTTCCTCCTCCTCCTCCTCCTTCGCCTCGTGTTCCTTCGCCTCGTCCTCATTCCTCCTGTCTTCTTCTAGTCCTTCCATTGCCCCCTCCTCCCTCTCCTAATCCTCCACCTCTTCCATCCTCTTACCTTTTGCCTCATCTTTCCCTCCTCCGCACTTTTCTTCCTCCTCCCTGTTCTCCTCATACGTCCTTCTTTTGCCTTTTTTGCTCCTCTTCCTACACCACCTCCTCCTCCTCCTCCTCCTCCTCCTCTCTCCTCTTCTTCCTTCTGATTGAGGCCAGACCCACTCCCCCGTCTCGTCTTGCTTGCGTCCTCCTTTTGTCCTGTGGAAAGGGGGCTCCTCGGCGATTCAAGCAGACAAGTTCCTCGACGATCTGTTTATGCAATGGCTCTTCGATTCAAGCTGACACTTCTACAGAAAGTGAACTGGTGTTTAGATCCTGCCACAACTCAACTTGTGTCTAAAATTGCTGCGGTGAGCGGCGCAGGGAAGAGAGCGCCGGCACACACACGCAGCCACCTACCGCCCCAACCAACCTCCATGGAAGCCATATTCAGTGCGAAAAATCTCTTCTGATCCGGGGCCAGCGCCGCTTCTGCTGATCGTCGGGCAGCGAGCGACTAGTGGCCAGAGCGTGCAGCGGAGCGCCAGCCTGCACTGCGCGCTGTGGGCGAGGGTGTGCTCGGCCGTCTCCGGGCAGTGCGGAGAGCGGGCTCGTTTCGATTCCTCCGATTCGATTCGATTCGATTTTGATCCGATCCCGTTTCGGGTGGACTTGGGGATCCGATATGTACACACACACACATATATATATATATGTATATGTATATATATATATATATATATATATATATATATATATATATATATATATATATATATATATATAAAGATTCCGATTCCTCAGTGGAGGCCAACCAGCCAGCCGATTTCCACCGATCCGATCTCTCCCGACTCGGCTGCCGCCTTCAGCCGATACGATCTGCTTCGATCGCCGGTCCGACTCGTCGACCCGATTCTGCGCTCTCCGCCCCTCGTGCCCAGCACGGATCGGGGGTGGACAGACCTCCTACCCCGACACGTCGATTCAGGAATTGGTCGCTTTTGGTTCGCGAGAGGGCGTCGCGGCCGTCATTTTTGCGGGCCCAGGTCCGTCGGTTTCGGTCCCAGGCCGTTTTCACTAAGGGGAGGTCTACGAAAGGGAGGTTTGTCCACCGCCGAACGGGAGAGATGCCTACATTTGCCGCCCCAGGCCGGGCCCTCGCCCGGCCTCGGGGCCGTCAAAAGCTCAGGAGGGAGCAGAAACACACAGACACAATGAATCGACGATTTCCCAAGAGAATAAGGGAAAATATAGGCAGTGGGGGGGGAAGACAAGAATTCACAAACATATGGGAAAATATGGGGAATTCTGTTGTTTGTGTGTATTTACCTGTGTGTCCCAGGTCCCCTTGAAAAACGACTCAGGACGAAAACCCAGTCCCGGGGAAAGAGTCGGGACTTCCAGGGACCCAGCATTGAAAAAATCAGGACGTCGCATGTCTGGGAAAAAAGAGGCTACGAGGTCACGTGAACCTCGAATCAGTTTCTGCAGCTCCCAGAGATTCCTTGGCGCCTGGCTGATTTGAGGGAGTTTCTGTGGAACTCACGCCATCCTGACCCCCCGTGCGCGGAAAAAGATGGCACCGCCGACCGCCCCCCCCTGGTTCCGTTTCTGGCGAGATCGGAAAATCGGGCGAATCCGGCGACGAATTCCGAACTGGCGCCCTCGCGTGGGACATCCTCAGAAGAACCGGCCCCCACAGCCTCCCCAAGGAGGCCCTCACAGGCCCCCTTGTTTCATTTCCCATCGAGATCCGGGAAATCCGGCGAATCTGGCGACGAATTCCAAACTGGCGCCCTCGCGTGGGGCATCCTCAGAAAAACTGGCCCCCAGAGAGGTCCTCAGAGCCCCCTCTGTTCCGTTTCCCATCGAGATCCGGGAAATCCGGCGAATCCGGCGACGAATTTCAAATTGGCGCCCTCGCGTGGGACATCCTCAGAAAAATTGGCACCTCGAGAGGCCCTCAGAGGCCCCCCTGTTCCGTTTCCGGCGAGATCCGGGAAATCGGGCAAATCTGGCGACGAATTCCGACATCCTCGCTCTCTTGGCTTTCTTTCTCCACATCCTCACCCCCTTGCTCCCTGCTCGCCTGATCCTCACCCGCGTGACCCTCTCCTGATCCTCCCCCTCGCGAGCCTCGCCCTTATAATCTTCACGCTCATTCTCATCTGGATAATTTCCCTTTCGCCGAGAAGCGCACGCCCCTACACTGAAACTCCCGATCAAGCGCCGAGCGGCCCGCTAATAACTTGCCCTTCCCTGAGTGTCCTTCCCCTAGGTCCTGACCTCTTATTATTAAGTACCCGAGATGTGCCCAACCCTTCCTCCACGCAAAACGACTATTAAAAGGAATGCTCTTGACAAACGACCGCATTGAGACATAGGCTGCAAACTTGCACGAGAGTGTGCCGACACTTGTACAGTTGGCAGCCTCGCTGGGAGCCGTGAGGCCTCCTCTGTATACGCGTGGCCCCCGACTCCGCTGGACCTCCCAGGAGCCCACGAAAGTGTGACAATTGCGCAGTTCGCAGCCACCCCGAGAGGAGCGAAGTTCTGTTCGGGTCCGCGTGGCCCCGGACTCCGCTGGACCTCCCAGGAGCCCGCGAAAGTGGCGACGGTTGCGCAGTTTGCAGCCTCCCCAGGGGCAGCGATGTCTTCGCGTGGGTCCGCATGGCCCCAGACTCCGCTGGACCGCCGAAGAGTCCTCGAAGGTGGCGTCAGATGCGCCAATTTGCAGCCACCCAGGGAGCAGCGAGGTCCCGTCTGGGTCCGCGTGGCCCCCGACTCCGTTGGACTTCCAGGAGCCCACGACAGTGGCGACGATTGCGCAGTTCGCAGCCTTCCATGGGCAGCGAAGTCCCGTCTTGGTCCGCGCGGCCCCCGACTTCCGCCGGACTTCCCAGGAGCCCACGAAATCAGCGACAATCGCGCAGCTCGCAGCCACCCAAGGAGCAGCGAGGTCTCCGTCTGGGGCCGCGTGGCCCCCGACTGTACCAGACCTCCCAGGGACCCGCGAAAGTGGCGACATTTGCGCAGTTCGCAGCCACTTAGGTAGGGAAGTTATCCCAGTGCGACCCTACCTAGGAGTTGGAGCCTCTAGGAAAGTAACATGCTATGCTCTGCTATGCTATGCTCTGCTCTGCTCTGCTCTGCTCTGCTCTGCTATGCTATACTATGCTATGCTATGCTATGCTGCGCAATGCTATGCTGGGCTGGGCTAGGCTAAGCTAGGCTAAGCTAGGCTATGCTATGCTATGCTATGCTGCGCTATGCTATGCTGCGCTATGCTATGCTATGCTATGCTAATGCTATGCTATGCGATGCTATGCTATGCTATGCTATGCCATGCTATGCTATGCTATGCTATGCTTTTGCTTTGCCTTCGCTTTTGCCTTCACTGTTGCCTTTGCTTTTGCTTTTGCTTCGCACCCAGGGAGCGCAACTGGGGGAACCGCGCGTTTGCTTTTACCTTTGCTGTTGCTTTTGCCTGGCTCCCAGGGGACTGGGGGAACCGCCCGGGGCGGGTTGCACTGCCCGGCCCCTTTAAGCCAAGAAAGTAATAACCCTTCTAGGCAGAGCCTAGGTAGGGAACAAAAAGTGACATAAACATAAAACTCGGAGGTCCGCGCGGATTTCTCGGATCGGCGCTGGGGCCCCCCGGCGGTGCCTCCGGCGCCGCCCCTGGCGCGCTCCGCGCTGGCCCCGCGCCCCTACTTAAGGAGCAGCGAGGCCCCGTCTGGGTCCGCGTGGCCCCTGACCCCGCTGGACCCTCCAGGAGCCCACGAAGGTGGTGACAGCTGCGCAGTTCACAGCCGCCCAGGGAGCAGCAAGGTCCCCATTTGGGTCCGCGTGGCCCCAGACCCCGCTGGAGCTCCCAGGAACCCAAAGAAGTGGCGACAGCTGCGCATTTTGCAGCCACCCAAGGACCAGCGCAGCAGGAGGCAGGGAAAGGAGAGGAGAGGAGGGGAGGGGAGAGGAGAGGAGAGGAGAGGTGGAGACCACCGTGCTTTAGTCAGAGCGAGAACCCAACACAGAAGTGTCAAATCGGCCCTCCCGAGGCCGCGATTCCCTTTCACAGAAACGCGAGATCCGCGTTCCCGATGCCGCGATCCTTCGCAGAAAGCACGACCCGTGCTCTCGAGGCTGTCCTTTGCAACATCGTCTTGGCGAAGGACCGAACCATATGCAGTTGTGAGTGACGCAGTTGTGAGCATCGTTTTCGATGGAGCTCCCTATGGCGCCACGAAGCGTGTGTGGGGTGCGCCATATAGGCAGGGGGGACGCATGTGAACATTGTCGCTGGGCCTTTCGGTGGAGCTTGCAATGGGGCCACGAAGCGTGTGATGGGTACACCGTAGTAGGTGGGGAAACGCACATGAGCATTGCCAGTGGACCCTTCGGTGGCATTCCACATGGGACCACGAAGCGCGTGAGGGTACACCGTAATGTGCGGGTGAGACGCATGTGACCCCTGTCATTGGGGCCTTCGGTGGAGCTCCCCGCTGGGCCACGACGCGTGTGAGGGGTGCGCCGTAGCAAGTGGAGGAGTCGCAGGTGAGCACGGCGGGGGAAACGCATGCGAACGGTTGTATTGGGGCCTCGGGTGGAGCTCCTTATGTGTCAACGAACCGCATCACGGGGGCACCGTAACAGGCGGGGGATACGTATGCGAACGGTGGCATTGGGGGGGGCCTTGGGTGGAGCTCCCTCTGGGTCCACGCACCGTGTGTCGGAGTGCCGCCACTGGCGGGGGAGACGCGTGCGAGCGGTGGCAGGTGGGGCCTTGGGTGGACCCCCCTATGTTGCGCCATGAGCCGTGGAGGGGTGTGCCGTAATGTGTGTGTGTGTGTGTGTGCGTGTGTGTGCGTGCGTGTGTGTGTGTGTGTGTGTGTGTGTGTGCGCGTGTGTGTGTGTGTGTGTGTGTGCGTGTGTGTGTGTGTGTGTGTGTGTGTGTGTGTGTGTGTGTGTGTGTGTGTGTGTGTGTGTGTGTGTGTGTGTGTGGGGGAGGCGCATGCGAATGGTGGCGCTGTGGCCTTGGGTGGAGCTCCCTGTGGGGCCACGAGCAGTGTGAGGGTGTGCCGTAATGTGTGCGGGGGACGCGTGCGAACGGTGGCATTGGGGCCCTGGGTGGGGCTCGCTACGGGGCTACGAGCCGTGTGAGGGGTGTGCCGACATGGACACGTGGAGGGCAGGGGGCAATAATGGGAGGATGGAGTATGGGGGAGAACGAAAGAGAAGGAGTGAGTGAGACGCAGGGCGCTGTCTTTTCCAAGCAAGGGCCCCCAACCACATGATGTTTTTTTTTTGGACAAGCAGCATCCGCCCTCCCAGACCGCATGTCCCCGTAGATCAAAGATCCGAGCTCCCGCGGCCGCGATCCCTTGTCAAATCGATCGGATCCGCGCCCCCGAGGCCCAATCCTGTGTAGAAAAACGCATGGTCCACGCTCCCGAGGACACGATACCTCGTAGAAAACAGCCGTGTTCCCGAGGGCACGATCCCTGGCAGAAAACGCAGGATCCACGCGCCAGGGGCCACGATCCTGATCGGTAGAGAGTGTAGGATCCGCGCCCCAGACGCCACGACCCCGGAACGCCGGAAGCCTGTCCAGGATTTTGCCAGGGAGCTCGGACGAGCCCCAGGGAGCGGAAGGCCAGAAACGCGCCGGGGAGGCCCGGTGCGCCCTGGGGAGCTCCAGGGAGCTCTACGAAGCCCCCCGTCCTCCTCCTCCTCCTACTCCTCCTCCTCCTCCTCCTCCTCCTCCTCCTCCTCCTCCTCCTCCTCCCAGGGAGCGCCAGGAAGTCCCAGGAGGCGCCGCGCCGCCCGGGGTCGGTCCGGCGCCGCCAGAGGACTCGCCTGGAACGCTCCCAAATCACGAGGCTTACCAGGACGACACCGGATGAGTTTTGAGCACCCGGCGAACACGGACGCGGCCTGAGGGGTCCTCAGAAGAGGCTTCGCCCACGCTTTCCATGCATCCCCCCCCCGCCGCCCGCGCGGTGGTCGCGCAGCGGCGCGACCGCATGCGCGACCCGGTTGCGACGCATTCGCAGAGACGCGCGCGCGCGCGTGTTCGTCGCGCAGCGAGGCGCCGTCCTGCAGGCGGATCGAAACCTCAGCGCGAAGGCCTTCTCCTGAGGCCGCCGCCGGTGCGACGCCGGAGTCCTTCCCCGTGCGCTCGTGCACCGCCGAGTCGCGCCAGGATGGTGCGTCGGGGTTGGACAGACCTCCTACCCTGACACGTCGATTGAGGAATTGGCCGTTTTCGGTTCGCGAGAGGGCGTCGCGGCCGTTAATTTTGCGGGTCCAGGTCCATCGGTTTCGGTCCCGGGCCGTTTTCACTAAGGTGAGGTCCACTAAAGGGAGGTTTGTCCACCGCCGAGTGCGTGGCGCCGCGCGCCCACCCCTGGGCGGAAACTGTGCTCTGAGTTCTTCGCCGACGCGCGAGCCCCCTGCCTTGCGCGCGCGAGAGCTCTCCAAGTCGCGCGAGGAGTCCGACTGGCGCCGCGCGCCGACCACCGCACGGAGACCGCGTGCCGAGGCTGCCGCCGATGCGACGCTCGAGTCGTCTCCGGCGCGCTCTGGCGCTGCCCAGTCGCGCGAGCCGTTCTGCCTGGCGCTGCGCGCCGACCCGCGTTCACGAACGCCGCCCAGTCGCGCGAGGAATCTGCGTGGCACCGCGCGCCGACCCGCGCGCGAAAACTGAACTCCGCTGCCGAAGTGGTGCGATTGCGCCACCGCGCACGGCGTGACGCGCGCGTTCTACGTTCAGTCGCGCAACACCCGCGCGATACGCAGAGCGGGACTCCGACGCCCGCAACCGCTCAGCGAGACGTCCGCGAGGATGCGACGCGTGCCGTCTTCCCCCTCCTTGAGGGGGCGGCGCGGGGTCGGAAACGAAAAAGGGGCCGACTTCGGGGCGCGGCCGAGGCACGTATGAGGGGGGGGCTTGGGGCACGGGCGTCGCGAGCGCGCGCAGGAGCATCCCACTCCCAACGATCCTGCTGTGGGGGGGGGGGGGGGCACGCGCGCGCGCGCACTCCTCGGCAGCACTCTCTCGCCGTCGCTCCCCCTCTCCCCCGGCGGGGGAGAGACGGCGCCGCGAGGCGCCCGAGCGCCGCAGGGCGGCGCGGGCGGCGCCCCCGCATGGCCCGGTCCGTGCCCTGAGCGGCAGCTCCCTGAGAAGGGGGGCGTGCCCGGGGGCGCCACGGGCACCCTCTGTGCCCTGTGGGGGGCCCCTGCGTCCTGTGGCGCCCCCCC
Source organism: Prorocentrum cordatum (assembly GCA_963575745.1). Taxonomy (NCBI): domain Eukaryota; class Dinophyceae; order Prorocentrales; family Prorocentraceae; genus Prorocentrum; species Prorocentrum cordatum. Next base: position 44,824 of record CAUYUJ010014386.1, on the reverse strand, counting down.
CTGCGCCATCCAGGCCTCGGAACAAGTTAGCGAACACTCGTGCCACATTCATCTGTCAACGCCTCCCCCTCCCCCCAACGGTTTGGCGAACGCTCATGCCACATCCATCTGTCAACGCCTCCCCCTCCCCCCACTGTTCAAAGTTGGCGGTGGGTCTGATGAGATGCACTTCGGCCGCAGTCTCCCCCGCGCGTGCCAACATCGAGTTTGGTGGGGAGGGGGAGTGTTCAGTAGTTGTTTCCCTCTACCGCCTGGAGGCAAGGGAGGGCGCCGGGTCCTCGGCTCGAGGCGCCCTCCGCGCAGTGCCCCCGGAGAGGGCGCCCTCCGGCTGAGGGCGCCGCCCGGCCTCGTGGCCCGAGGCGCAGCCGCGGCCTCCCAGGAGCTCCCGCGGCGCGCGCCTCAGGGCGCCTGCCCCTGGCGCAGCTCGGCTCCCGTGGCCGCGCCGCGGCGCCCTCGTCCCCGCTGCGGGCGCCGCTGTTTTCGATGGGCGTCTGCGGAGGATCCGCAGGGCTGTCCCTCTGTCTCCTTTTTCCTTGCCTCTTCTCCTTGCCCTTCTCCTCCCCGAGCTTCTGATTGTTGTTGTTGTTGTTGTTGTTGTTGTTGTTGTTGTTGTTGTTGTTGTTGTTGTAGTTGTAGTTGTAGTTGTAGTTGTTGTTGTTGTTGTTGTTGTTGTTGTTGTTGTTGTTGTTGTTGTTGTTGTTATTGCTCATGTTCTTCTTGTTGTTGTTGTTGTTGTTGTTGTTGTTGTTGTTGTTGTTGTTGTGGTTGTTGTCGTTGTTGTTGTTTTTATTAGTATGAATCTTCTTCTTTTTCTTCTAGTGCATATCATTTTTCTGGTTCTTTTTTTCTTTCTTGTTAAACTGTGGCTTTCGCTTTGGCGCCGCGCACGTTCGTCTTAAAGGCTTGCAGCACTTTCACGGATGGAAGGCGGTCCCTTTTGAAAATGTGGTTTTCGCCTTCGCGCCGGGCATTCGTCTCGAACGTTTGCAAAAGTTTCACGGATGGAGGACGGGTCGTTTTTGAATGTTGTTCTCTGCGATTCAGGGTCGTGAGGCCGCAGCGGTAAAATTGGTTCGCGGCGTTGAGTTCCCCCAAAACGCTGTGTCTTGGCACGATTGGGGATTCTCATGCGGTTGTCTTCCAGAGGGGGACTTCCAGCAGTGAAAACATGTTCTAGTAGGGACCTATGAAAAAAAGGAACTTGGAGAGAGGGTTTATTCTCTAAATAGGCTTGCCCCATAGGAGTCCCAGATCAAACCCTACTAATTGGTCCGTTGCCCCCCCCACGACCCCCTCTAATTCCTATGCCCCCCCTAATTCCTATGGCTATGGCTATGCCTATGCCTCACCCCTAACCCCTATGCCTACGCCTACGCCTACGCCTATGCCTATGCCTATGCCTATGCCTATGCCTATGCCTATGCACCACCTCTGAGCGCTCCTATGCCTATTTCCAATGGCACCCCCCAGCCATTTCCAACGGCGGGTCCTATGGATTCCTATGTATTCCTATGAGTCGCTTGCCCTTGCTTGCTCTTGCGTACTCTTGCTTGCTTGCTCTTGCGTGCTTGCTATCGTTTGCTTGCTCTTGCTTGCCCTTGCTTGCTTGCACTTGATCGCTGGCTCTTGCTTGCCTGTTATTGCTCGCTTGCGCTTGCTTGCTTCCGCTTGCTTGCTTGCGCATGCTTGATTTTGCTCCTCCCGTCCTCCCGTCCTGCTCCCGTCCTCCTTTCGTCCTCCTCCCATCCTCCTCTCGTCCTCCTCCTGTCCTCCTATTTATTTGGAGTCAATGCTGGCTGATATTGTAACATTGTTGATGCGTCCTGGATTTACACTGGTCCTCCTCCTCCTCGTCCTCCCCATCCTCTCCCACGTTGGACACTTAGATAGGCGTTTCTGTTGCGCCCGCCCCTGTCTTTTCCACATTCTGCGCTCGCACTGGAAGCGCCTCCAGTTAGGGAGCATGGCAGCCGTCAGAAAGGTCATGGTGATGACGCAGCTCATAGGGCGGTGAACAATGGTTTGTTCTATCTAGATGCGCTTTCTGGGGGGCGCTCGGGGGCCTGGTGGTAGTGTCCTGAGAAGGGGCAGCACACGGAACGCCGCATCGGAATTTTTGATATTCGCGTATTTGTGTTTCGGAATGTTCTCAACGCATGGGCTGGGTCCAACATGTACACGTGTGTTTGGCTCGATGCGTCGGGGAGCCGTACTTGTTGCTGCTTAAGTAGCGGAGCTGCGAGCAAAAATAAAGCAACAGCCACACGCACACGCACACACACGCACACCGACAGCTGCAAGCGCGGTGCCGGATAGAGGGATGGAGCGCCGGGACAGCTGAAGACAGTTCGCTTAGAGTCAAGAGCGGGCTCGAGGGCGTGACATCGGGCAATTGCTGTAGCTATCGAGCAGGCCAGCTGCACATCATAATGCATTTGGAACACCATTCCAGCTCAAACAACGTGTAGTTATCCAAGTTGGCTCGCCTACGTGTGGCTTCGCTCGTTGCAGTAACAGTTTCGCAATGGCCAGGCCCCTGGCCACAGTTTTGTTTTTACGCGATTTTGGATGACAAGGGTGTAAGCCGATTCGAATGTATTCAAATGAGGTCGCGGTAAGGCAGGTCAGACTAGAGTATCTGGTGGCCTTCGGCCCATTTCGGCCCCGTGCCTAGGTTGTGAGTGAGAGGTCTCTTGAATACGTATTAGGCTTTCTTAGGATGCTTCTCGGGGGCCTCTTGGCGGTCTCTTGGGGGTCTCTTGGGGGCTCCTTGGGGCCTTCTGGGGCCCTTTGGGAGCTCCTTCGGGGGCTTCCTGGAGACCTCTTTAGGCCTTTTGGGGGCTCCTCGGGGGCCTCTGGGGGGATCTTGGGGGCTGGGGGGCTCGAAATGTCAATTCGTGTCCCCCCTCTTGAGGCCGTCTTGGTGGGCTCACGGGCTCGTCTTGGGGGCCTCCTGGGCCGCGTTGGGGCCCTCTTGGGCCGTCTTGGGGTCCTGTTGGGGGCCTCTTGGGCGGTTTTGGGGCTGTCTTTGAACCCCCTTGTGCCATCTTGGAGCGTCGGAAGCCAAAAACAACTGTCATGCCAAGTTTTTCCCCCAAACCATCCTGTGGTGTTGGGTCCTCGTTTTGAAGAGACGGTCCCCGCGTTCTCCTTCCTTCCTCCCCCCTCCTCCCTCCTCCTGTCACCCCCCTCATTTTGCACACCCCTCACACGTTCCGTGGCCCCATAGGGAGCTCCACCGAAGGCCCCAGTGCCACCGCCCGCATGCGTCACGCACACCCATTTCGGCACACCCCTCTCACGTCTCGTGGCCCCACAGGGACCCGTTTCAGCACACGCCTCACACGTTTCGTGGCCCCTGTAGGGAGCTCCACCTAAGGCCCCAGTGCCACCGCCCGCATGCATCACCCACAGATTTCGGCACACTTCTCACACGTGTCGTGGTTCCACAGGGAGCTTCACCGAAGGCCCCATTGCCACCGCCCGCATGCGTCTCGCACACAGATTTCGGCACAACCCTCACACGTTTCGTGGCTGCATAGGAAGCTCCACCGAAGGCCCCAATGCCACCGCCCGCATGCGTCACGCCCACCCCTTTCGGCACACCCCTCACACGTTTCGTGGCCCCATAGGGAACTCCACCGAAGGCCCCAGTGGCCCGCATGCGTCACGCACACCCAGGTCGGCACACCCCTCACACGTTCCGTGGCCTCATAGGGCGCTCCACCGAAGGCCCCAGGGGCACCGCCCGCATGCTTCACGCACACCCATTTCGGCACACCCCTCACACGTTTCGTGGCCCCATAGGGAGCTCCACCGAAGGCCCCGGTGCCACCGCCCGCATGCGTCACCCACACAAATTTTGGCACAACCCTCACACGTTTCGTGGCTGCATAGGAAGCTCCACCGAAGGCCCCAATGCCACCGCCCGCATGCGTCACGCATACCCATTTCGGCACACTTCTCACACGTGTCGTGGTTCCACAGGGAGCTTCACCGAAGGCCCCAGTGCCACCGCCCGCATGCGCCACGCACTCCCATTTCGGCAAACCCGTCACACGTTTCGTGTCCTCATAGGGCGCTCCACCGAAGGCCCCAGTGCCACCTCCCGCATGCCCTCACGTTTCGTGGCCCCAAAGGGAGCTCCACCGAATGCCACAGTGCCACCGCCAGCATGCGTCACGCACGCCCATTTCGGCACACCCCTCATACGTTTCGCGGCCCCATAGGGAGCTCCACCGGAGGCAATAGTGCCGCCGCCCGCATGCGTCACGCACGCCCATTCCGGCACACCCCTCACACGTTTCGTGGCCCGATAGGGAGCTCCACCGAAGGCCCCAGTGCCACCGCCTGCATGCGTCACCCACACAAATTTCGGCACACCCCTCACACGCCTCGTGGCCCATAGGAAGCTCCACCGAAGGCCCCAGTGCCACCGCCCGCATGCGTCACCCACACCCATTTCGGCACACCCCTCACACGTTTCGTGGTCCTCATAGTGGGCTCCACCGAAATCGCCAGTGGCTGCGTTCGCTTGCGCCCACCGCGCCCATGTCGGCACACTCATCATACGTTTCGCTGCCCCATAGGGAGCCCCACCGAAAACCACAATGGCTGCGTCCGCATGCGCCACACCTCTCGCGCGCTTCGTGGCCTCACATGCATTCCAGCGACGGCCCCAGCGGCTGCTTTCGCATGCGCTCACCAGAGACATTTTGGCACGCACCTCAAACGTTTCGTGGCCTTATAGGGAGCTCATCCGAATATTGTGCAAACAACGACGGTGCTCACAACTGTATATGTTTGGGTCCTTCGCCGTGCTTTTCCCCAACCATCCTGTGATGTTTGGTCCTCGTTTCGAAGAGACAGCGCCGCGCGTCTCCTCCTCCTCCTTCCTCCACCTCCTCCTCCCACTCTTCACGCGCTTCGTGGCCCCATAAGGAGATTTACCGAAGGCGGTACTAACAACGAGTGTATCCACAACTGCATATGGTTGGGTCCTTCGCCAGGCACATTTTTCCCAAACATACTGTGGTGCTGGGCCTTCGTTTTGAAGAGACAGTGCCCCGCGTCGCCTCTCCCGCTGTCCCCTCCTCTCCTCCACCTCCTCCTATCGTCGCCCCCTCACTTTGGCACGCCCCTCACACGTTCTGTGGCCCCATAGGTAGCTCAACCTAAGGTCCCAGTGGCGCAGTCCGCATGGCGGCGCCGCCCCACTTTGGCACACCCCTGACACGCTTCGTGGCCCCATAGGGAGCTCCACGTGACGTCCCAGTGGCGCAGTCCGCATGGCGTCGCCGCCCCATTTTAGCACACCCATCGCACGTTTCGTGGCTCCATAGGGAGCTCCACCTAAGGTCCCAGTGGCGCAGTCCGCATGGCGCCGCCGCCCCATTTTGACACACCCTTCACACGTTTCGTGGCCCCATAGGGAGTTCAACCCCACGTTCCAGTTGCGTAGTCAGCATGGCGGCGCAGCCCCATTTTGGCACGCCCCTCGCACGTTTCGTGGCCCCGTACGGAGCTCCACCTAAGGTCCCAGTGGCGCAGTCCGCACGACGGCGCCGCACCATTTTGGCACACCCCACACGTTTCGTGGTCCATAGGTAGCTCCACCTAAGGTCCCAGTGGCGCAGTCCGCATGGCGGCGCCGCCCCATTTTGGCACACCCTTCATACGTTTCGTGGCCCCGTCGGGAGCTCCACCTAAGGTCCCAGTGGCGCAGTCCGGATGGCGGCGCCGCACCATTTTGGCACACCTTTCACATGTTTCGTGGCCACATAGGGAGCCAAATCTAAGGTCACAGTGGCACAGCCCGCATGGCGCCGCCGCCCCAGTATGGCACACCCACCACGCGTTTCGTGGCACCGTCGGGGGCCCCACCTGAGGTCCCAGTGGCGCAGTCCACACGGCGGCGCCGCTCCATTTTGGCACACCCTCAAACGTTTCGTGGCCCCATAGGGAGCTCCACGTGACGTCCCAGTGGCGCAGCCAGCATGGCGCAGCCGCCCCATTTTAGCACACCCATCGCACGTTTCGTGGCTCCATAGGGAGCTCCACCTAAGGTCCCAGTGGCGCAGTCCGCATGGCGCCGCCGCCCCCTTTTGACACACCCTTCACACGTCGTGGCCCCATAGGGAGTTCAACCCCACGTTCCAGTTGCGCAGTCAGCATGGCGGCGCCGCCGCATTTTGGCACGCCCCTCACACGTTTCGTGGCCCCGTACGGTGCTCCACCTAAGGTCCCAGTGGCGCAGTCCGCATGGCGGCGCCGCACCATTTTGGCACACCCTTCACACGTTTCGTGGCCACATATGGAGCCCAATCTAAGGTCACAGTGGCACAGTCCGCATGGCGGCGCCGCCCCAGTTTGGCACACCCACCACGCGTTTCGTGGCACCATCGGGGGCCCCACCTAAGGTCCCAGTGGCGCAGTCCACACGGCGGCGCCGCTCCATTTTGACACACCCTCAAACGTTTCGTGGCCCCACAGGGAGCTCCACCTAAGGTCACAGTGACGCAGTCCGCATGGCGGCGCCGCCCCATTTTGACACACCCTTCACACGTTTCGTGGCCCCATATGGAGCCCCACCTAAGGCCCCAGTGGCGTCCGCATGGCGCAGCCGCCCCATTTTAGCACCACACGTTTCGTGGCCCTATATGGGGCTCCACCTAAGGTCCCAGTGGCGCAGTCCGCATGGTTGCGCAGCCCCATTTTGACACATCCCTCACACGTTTCGTGGCCCCATAGGGAGCTTCACCTACCGTCCCAGTGGCGCAGTCCGCATGGCGGCGCCGCTCCAGTTTGGCACGCCCTTCACGCGTTTCGCGGCCACATCGGGAGCTCCACCTAAGGTCCCAGAGGCGCAGTCCGCATGGCGGCGCCGCCCTATTTCTGGCACATCCCTCGAACGTTGCGTGGCAATATAGGGATCTCCCCCGAAGGTCACAGTGGCGCAGTCCGCATGGCGGAGCTGCCCCGTTTTTGCACATCACCCTCATGTTTCGTGGCCCCATAGGGAGCCCCATCTAAGGCCCCAGTGGCGCAGTCCGCATGGGGCGCAGCCCCATTTTGGCACGCCCCTCGCACGTTTCGTGGCCACATAGGGAGCTCCACCTAAGGTCCCAGTGGCGCAGTCCGCACGACGGCGCCGCCCCATTTTGGCACACCCCTCACACGTTTCGTGGTCCATAGGTAGCTCCACCTAAGGTCCCAGTGGCGCAGTCCGCATGGCGGCGCCGCCCCACTTTGGCACGCCCCTCTCATGTTTCGTGGCCCCGTAGGGAGCTCCACCTAAGGTCCCAGTGGCGCTGTCCGCATGGCGGCGCCGCTTTATCTTTGGCGCATCACCCACACGTTTCGCGGCTCCACCTAACGTCCCAGTGGCGCAGTCCGCAAGGCGGCTCCGCCCTATCTTCGCACATCCCTCACGCGCTTCGTGGCCCCATAGGGAGCTCCATCTAAGGTCTCTGTGTCGCAGGCCGTCCTCCTCCTCCTCCTCCTCCTCCTCCTCCTCCTCGTCGTCCCTCCTCCTCCTCCTCCTCCTCCTCCTCCTCCTCCTCCTCCTCCTCCTCCTCCTCCTCGTCCCTCCTCGCCCCATTTTGGCACGCCCCTTACACTTTTCGCGCCCCCATAGGGAGCTCGGCCCCGCCGCATTTCGGCGCGCTCTTCACGCGCCTCGTGGCCCCCTAATGTGATACGAGCAGCGACGGTATTCACAACGGAGTATGGTTGGGTCCCTCGCCAGGTATTTTTTCCAGCCATCCTGTGGTGTTGGGCCCTCGCTTTGAAGAGGCGGCCCCCACGTTCTCCTTCCTTCCTCCTCCCCCGCGCGCACCCATTTCGGCGTACCCCTTGCGCGTTTTGTAGCCCCACAGGGAGCTCCAGGGAGCTCCGCCGAAGGCCCCAGTGCCACCGCCCGCATGCGCCCATTTCGGCACACCCCTCACACGTTTCGTGGCCCCACAGGCACTCGTTTCAGCACACCCCTCACATGTTTCGTGGCCCCATGGGGAGCTCCATAAAAGGTCTCAGTGGCACCGCCCGCATGCGTCACGCACGCCCGTTTTGGCACGCCCCTCACACGTTTCGTGGCCCTATAGGGGGCTCCACCGAAGGCCGCATTGCCACCGCCAGCACGCGTCACGCACGCCAGCACACCCCTCACGCGTTTCGTGGCTCCGCAGGGAGCTCCACCGAAGGCCCCAGTGCCACCGCTCGCATGCGTCGCGCACGCCCATTATGGCACACCCCTCACACGCTTCGTGGCCCCATAGGGAGTTCCACCGAAGGCCCCAGTCCCACCGCCCGCATGCCTCACCCACGCAGATTCCGGCACACCCCTCAAACGTTTCGTGGCCCCACTGGGAGCTCTACTGGAGGCCCCAGTGGCACCGCCCGCATGCGCCGCGCACACCCATTTCGGCACACCCATCACACGTTTCGTGGCCCCTGGGGAGCTCCGCGGAAGCATGCGCCACCCACGCAAATTTCGGCACACCCCTCACACTTTTCGTGGCCCCATAGGGGGCTCCACCAGAGGCTGCCCATATCGGCACACCCCTCACACGTTTCGTGGCCCCACACGAGCTCCACCGAAGGCCCCGCACGCGTCAAGCGCACAGATTTCGGCACACTCCTCACGCGTTTCGTGGCACCATCGGGGGCCCCACCTAAGGTCCCAGTGCCACCGCCCGCATGCGTCACCCACATTGATTTCGGCACATCCCTTCAGACGTTTCGTAACCCATAGGGAGCCCCAATGAAGGCGCCAGTGGTTGCGTTCGCATGCGCCCACCGCACCCATTACGGCACACCCCTCACACGTTTCGTGGCCCCATAGGGAGCCCCACCGACGGCCCCATTTCGGCACACCTCTCACGCGTTTTGTGGCCCGTAGGAATTCCACCGACGGCCCCAGTGGCTGCTTTCGCATGCGCCCACCGGGCATATTTTGGCACGCCCCTCGCACGTTTCGTGGCCCTATAGGGAGCTCATCCGAATACGGTGCATACAATGACAGTGCTCACAACTACACATGGTTGAGTCCTTCGCCAGTTTGTCTTATTTCCTCTTTTCTTCCAAAAGCCAATGCAACATCCTCGGTTTTAACGTCTTGGGGCCCTGCTACTTTTCAGGGAGCGTGGGTGTGGGGTGCAGGATTGCATGTTACCGCTGCTATGTGGGCTCGGGCGCCGACAGGCACGCGCGCCCTAGGTGCCAACGCACCTACAGTGCGTGTTAGTTGCGAGGGGCTCCACTTGTCCTCATACTTCTTCTACTTGCATCAGATATATGTTCACCCCAGAAGGCAACTTTCGCGTTGGTACTACTAAGGCTGGTAGCGGAGCTGGCCCACTAAGGCTGGCTGCCCCCTCGTTGTTCTTCTCTACGGCGGAACGCGATATTACCGACTACGCCCGCCCTGCGCCCGCACCCCGACGGTATCTTTGAGGGCGTGTACTATCGCAGCGAGCTGATTGATCGTGGCCATAGAAAGGCCGACGGGAACGAGCATGTGCCAGCTATCAGCGACATGCCATTCAGTGCCGGTCTAAAATGTACGAGCAACCTGACGGATCCTACTACCGGCGCGCGTGTAAACACATTGCTTGGGAACATGTCTTTCAGCCGGGCACGGATCCCCCAAATAACATGCGCTGCTTGAACACTTCACCGGCCGAAGAGGTCGTTCCACATTCCCAGGTGCTGTTTGAACTCCTCATATTTGCGGCAATATGGCACGCCATTCGTGCGACTATCCGATGCATGCAAAGGAGAAGCGACGACAAACACTACGAAGGGGTCACATGGGTATTTTCAGGTTAACGTACCCTTCAGTGATTGGGTATTGGAATTATGTGCTTGGACAGTAGCCATCAGTGGCCGTGTGCCCCCCCGAAGCAGGCCGCCGTGCTGCGCCGCGGCCTCGGGGGCGCGGCCAGACGTATTGCCGTGCGTGACCCTAGCAATGTCGTCAACTACAGGGTAGGAACAGACGGGGTCCGAACCGATGCCGTCATTTACATTAGGTTCTTATTCAGCGCGCGCTTTGAGTCCCTCGAGGGAGAGAGGCAACTGACAACGCGCGTTTATCTGGTTGCCTTCCACGCTAAAACCCAACTCGCGCGTTGGCGAGACGCCGGCAACATTCGAACTGGCCAGATTGGGAAACCCAGCCAGTTGGCTTCGACCTTTCGAACTTCGAAATCCTCGCGGCCATCTTGTTCAGAGAGCCAGCGCACGAACGCGGGCCAGTGCCGCGGACTCAACCTCGGTATGATGACCTCATCGAGCTGATCAGCTGGATGGGCCACATTCTGGAGCGCGCCCCTCGTGACATCGGGGGCGCGTTTGCGCGGGGGCGCGGCGACGGACGCGACGCACCGTGCGCCGACGCCCTCGAGGCAAATGTCGGGCGCCAACCTGTGCCCGGAAATTGCCAGGGCCAATCGTTGCGAGGAGCCGTGGGCGAAAGCCCACCTCGGACCGCCAGGCCTGGCAACAATTCCCTTATTGCGGCAAGCTGGGGAACGCGCGGCCCGCCCCGGCCAGCCGCCGCCCTATTGGGCAATGGTTTGCCACCTCGCCGAGGGCACCCGGAGACGCCGATGGAGCTGCCGCTGGCCGGCGCGGGCGTCCATGGGACTGCGTGGGCGACGTCGATTGGTCAGACATCTTCCAACCCGCCAATCAGTTTCGACAGCCGAATGCCTGTTCTGGGCCGCGCGTCATGCTGGTGGGCGATGGCGACGATCCGTGAAGACACGGTCGCGCAGGATTCGACGTGGGATCCGGCCTTTGATAGGCGGCATAAGACAGGGAACGGGTCGTCGGTGGTTGACGTCGACTGCGCGGGCGAGGAGTTGCTGCGTGTATCGCCACTTTTAAATGACGATTGTGACCGAGTGCTTTGCCGTGGGCCTCAGGGGCAACGATAGGGGGGATGTACGAAGGGGGTATGCATCGACCCCCAATCGCCCGCTGGTCGACGATCGGGGCTCGATAGCCCCAAACTCCTTAGGAACGTGGATATTCGCCCTCATGGGCCTAGCGCCGATCTATTGGCGATGTATCGCCGATTCCAGGTCGGCGCGCCCCCCCCCGTGCCAGCCCCGCCCCTTATCGTCGCCCCTCGGGGCCTGGTGGAAGCAAGGGGCGGGGTGTGTCCGGCAAGGGCGACGATGGGGGGGGCCCCTGGGCGCCGCGTTGGGTAGCCGATGAGATGCCGTAGCGGTGGCGGGCTGTTTTTCAATCCCAGGATTTTTGAGGGTCGGGGGCAACGTCGGGGTGGGTGTGGCGCGTGCTTTTTCTTCCGTTTTCCCGGGGGGGCAGCGAAAATTGTACGCTCCAGAATGCCGCGTGCACCAGGCTCCGCTTTCCCGTGCGAGTGTCAGTGCTGGGTCGGAAAAAGCGTCGGTATATGGAGTTCGGTTTCTACTTGTCGGCTCAGCAGATATAATCGGATGCTTCGATCTAGACGGCTTTTCTCACCTCTGTGCCCAGGTCTTAGCTGATTTTTCCCGCGCAGAAAAGATCGTCGACGCCATGGGGATGCGCGCGTGGCAGACCTGCGACGAGGCCCAATGGTGAGGGGTCGGCGAGGGCACTTTCCTGGAATGGGTGCTCGGCAACGACTCCGTCGTTCTTGGCGCCGAGCTCTGGGGCGTCGATGCGATGCCAGCGACAGCAGGAGTTGCGGAGTCACCTCGCCCGCCGCTGGGGGCCCTTCCAACTTCGGCAGGGCCGACTACGACGCCGCCGAGTGTTCCGACAATTGCCGCCTCTACCTCCGGCGCGCCCCCTGCCTGGCGCGCGTGAACCCGGGGCCTCTTCGCCTGGCGCGCAGAGGGCCCGCGGCCGGTGATCTTCGGCAGACGCACCGTAATCGACGACGACAGGGGCGGCGATGTCGGTGTGAACCTGTGAGATGCGACAGTCCTCGCGCGACGACGGTGCTTCGGCGCTGGCCTACGCGGCGCAGGGCCGCGGCCGCCGAGCACTTGGCCTTCGCCGCGCCCAGTCCGAGAACGCACCAGGGGCGATTCTCGACGTGCTCGCGGAGCGCCCGCCTGCGGGCGAGCAGTTCGAGGCGCTGGCCCGCGGGGCGGTCGCCGACGCGTTAGGCGAGCGGGAGGGGGGCGCAGCTTCGACGACCTGCGACCCGACAACCACTCACGCGGATGATTTGCGCAAGTGTGGAGGAGCATTGACGGCGACGTCCTGCGCGCGAGGGGGAGCGAAGCCCCGGCAGGGGCGCGGCGCCGTGCGAGTCAGACAGCGATCATTCTCGCTCGTCGACAGAGAAGTAGCTGAATGCCGGCTCCGAATTAATTGGGATTGTTATTTCACCCTGAACAGTTGCGCGCGCTACCGCCGAGCAGCAGTCCGCGAGGTATTCCTAGGGGCCCAGACGTCGAGGGCGCCCGCGGCCAAGCAGCATTGGAGCCGGCGCGTCCTTTAAAATTGGCAACGTCGGAGGAGCGCAGACGACCGCGACGACGCCCATCGCTGCTAGTCATGGTTAGAGGTGGCCATCCTCAGTGGTCGACACCCCGACGGGCGATTCCCGTTGGCAGACAAGGAACGGGGGGGGCCCGAGCGCGCGCCCCGATCGGAGCGCGGGAACGCGCTGCTTCTAAGGGGGGGGCGCACCCCGAGAGGGGTCGGGGGCGCCGCTGCGAATGCCGGCGCTGCCGCCGGCGCCTCCGAGGCCGGGCTCGGCGAGGTCGGCGAGCGTGGAGGCGGGGGCCGGAGGCCAGGTAGCCTTCGGCCACTCATCGAGGCCGGGCGCCGAAAGCCGCCTGTGCCGCGAGCTTCCCGCGGGGGCGCGCGTCGACATCGGCGATCCGAAGTCCGGGGCTATCTCGCGACGGCTCTCGCGGATGTCGACGCCGGAACCGGGCTCGGGCGGGGGGTGGGGCGCGGGGTCAGCAGGGGCCGCAGGTGCGAAACCTTTCTCGAATCCAGGCGAGGAGCGTCTCATGCAAATGGCGGCTGCCGTCGTCGTGGGGGGCGAAGCGAAGAAGTGCGCGCGGCGCAGGCCTCGTCGCCCTCATCTGTCGCATTGCCCAGAGACGGGCAGCAGGGGGACCTGCGACGCGGCCGCCCTGTCAGCCGACCTCGCGTGGGGGGGGGGGGCCTGCGAGGCGGCCTGAAGCGCGAGGCCGCCATCCACGAGCAGAGAGTGGACAGGACATTCGCGACCAGGTAGTCATGGGCAAGGAGAAATTAAAACTTCCCTCAACCGCGACCGGGCATGTCGAGTTCGCGACTGCGCGAGCATGCCCGCCTCGATGTCGAGGCGCCCCCGTTTAGCTGGGGCCCCAGTGCGGAGGGGTGGCCTCGGGGCGTGCCGCCGAAAGGACAGCCGCGCGACGAGTCGGATCGGCCCCTGGCGCCGCCGCGAGCGCGCCCGAAACGACCGCCGATTCCACCGCCACCGCCGCCGAAACCAAAAGCAGCACCTCCACCTGGTTACATGACACCACCCTCAGTAGCCCGACAGAGGCAAGGTCAACAAGCACTACTAGTATTTGACTGCTCGCGCAGGTGTCCGGATCAGTGCCCGAAGGCGGGGGGCCGCGTGGATCCGCCAGTGTCGAATCAGAGACAAAATCCGACCAGCTTTCCGTATATCAAACTCGTTGGTCGCGACAGGTGGCCAGATCCTGTCTGCGGACAGCTGGCTCAGCGCGTCTAACTGCCGCGTTGCGTGCGCTGCGCCCCCCGACGCTCGATCTCGACGGGTGAGTTGAGGCGCGCGATCTCATGTCGCGGAGAAGTCAAGTGTCTTTTGCAATTCCACATAACTGATTCCGAACAAACAGGCGTCAACACATTGCGCGTGCGAGCCTGCTTGCCAGGGCATCGCGCGAGAGCTGTCGGCCGCGGAAGAACCGTCGTCCATGGGTGTCCATTTCCGCCCCAGGACCCGCGAAGTTCTGTATTATAGACGATTTTGACTTGGCCACCTTCGGCTATTTTGAGTAGCTGCTTCCTGGCGGCGCCCCCATCTACAGGAGCGCCACTGGTGTGCTACTTTGCCATGGATTCAGGGGCGTTAATCTTCTGTGGCGATTGTTTCGAAGGGTCCATCGCCGACCGGGGCGCGAATGGCGGGGCCCACTTTCATTTCGATGGCCGTCGCAGGCGCGTCGGCGAATGTGATCTCTGACGGGGCGTGTGTCGTTAGATTGCCGATGATTGGGCGAGGGGACTTGCTGACGGGGGCTCCGCGTCGAGCGGTTGCGACAATCTCAAGCGGTATTTCCATGTGCGCCGCTGCGACCTGGAGGCGATCCAGAAGAAGACATACTAGGTCCTCCTCGAGGAGAAGCGCCAGACGACGCGGACGGACCGGCGCCATCGCCGCCTGCGGCCGACCCGCCGCCGGGCATTTGCGACGCAGGCGCGACGCCAGATTTTCGGCCTTGGCAGCGGTCGACAGATGCCGTTGCCACGCGGGGCGCCAGATCCTCGGCCTAGGCGGCGAGAACCAACGGCCCGCAGCGCTATGCGCCACTGGGGCAACCTTAACCCGCGTGGCCCAGACAGTCGTCCTGGATCGAAGGGAGGTGAACATGCGTGGGTGCTGATGATCGGTGCCGACGGCGGCAGGCAAGGCTGCCGCGCTCCTTCACCGCGCAGCAACCAGTGTGGAAGGGGCGGCGGCGGCTGGGGCCGCGAGCAGACCGTCGAGCCGCGGTCCTGCTGGTTCAGCAAGATCGTGGGCGGTGCTTTCCGATGCGGTGGCGCATCGGGTATGCTTTGCGCGCGGGATCCCTGGGCGTCAGCTGCTGGGGCACAGGTGGCTTTGTTACGACATTGAGTTGGACGCCCGTGGGGCGGCCTGCGAGCCGCTGACAGCGCGTCGGAGCAGCGCGGAGGCGCGCCGCCCAGTCGATCCAGCGGCGTGCGCACCTCAGGAGGATCGGCAGCAGTAGCAGACCACATGCAGAACGTGATGGGGGGTGGCGGCGGAAGAGTCTGCGAAACGACTGCAAGTCGCGCGAGGTATGCCAGGTTGCAGGGCATGGCTGGATCAAGTGTCAGTTTTCGTAGCCGATCCCGCCCCGCCTGCTTGTTTAACCATGAGGTGCCTGGCCAAATTGCGCATGGCATTCCACCCGGATGCCCGCCGCAATTCCGGGACCAAGCACTTGCGGAAACGCGGGCTCGCCCGACGGAGTGCGAGAGAGCTTGTAAGCGCTGCAGCGCGGAGGAATGCCGATTTCCGATGCCCACTGGTGACGCCCACCGCGCGCGTGGGTTCCGGATGACAGTCCGAATCTAAATTCTGAGTGCTGACGCGTGTAGGTGCGAGCATCCGCCGTGCATCCAAGCTAGAAGACCTCGCCGCGCATCAACTCCGCTAGGACGTGCATCCCGCTCTACCCAGAGTGCTTTCACGGTCAGACTGGGTGGCGTTTTGTCTGCGCCACCTCCGCCGCGAACGCAGTCCTGCGCGAAAGCGTCGGCGCCTTCCACAGTCTCGGAGCAGTGAGAGCATCCGATCTTGCGGTGGCGCCTCGCGTTGGCTTTGGGCCGCCGCCGCCGGAAGGTCTCGCGGCGGCAGGCCCTGCCCAAACGAAGTTTCATCCGGGGCTCTTGCCGCGGTTCCTGACCGACATGCGTGGCGCGCAACCTGCCGCGCTCAGTCGTCCAGCTCAGAATGCGCGGGCTTTTTTGGTCTGCGGGTCGGGGGCGGGCCCCTTCCGGTCAAGGGCTAAACGGGCCGCGAGTAGCCCTAATTGGGGAGACAGGGCGCGGGCGGGCGGGGCCTCAGGCGGCCGGAGGGCTCAGAGTACAGGCGGTGCCGAAGATCTTGCACAGGAAAAGGTACGCCATGGACTGGAGCAGGGGGCGAAGTCAGAATGCGCGGGCACGTGCAGGGCGAAATCAGCAAGGCTGAGGCGAAAATTGCAGAGGCACTCCTACGGGCACTCCTAATGGCAGGTGTAAGGGCAGAGGTGTGCCGGTTGAGCGGGTCTCGGTGGGCAGAGCTATAGTGCGAAGCAGCTTTCTGGGCGCCGTGGCCGGATTCGCCCCGCTCGCCCGTCGGCGGTGACGCAGTTTGATGGAAACGAACGCGCGTGTAGCATATGCATCCAGCGATTCGCGCGGGGAGATTGGCTGTTCCGCCCGGAGCGCAAGCACTCGTTTCGTGAGCGTTCCTCTGAGGATCGCCTGCGGTCTCGCGCGCCGGAATCGCTGTGTCCCGACTGCAGAGCGCCTGGCGTTGCAGGGGCCCTGCGCCCCTGCTCTGAACCAGCGTCGCCGATGCTGTGCCGGCGTGGAACCGCCGAGTGCGGATCGAGATCCGGCGTCATCAGGAACTGCTAGACGCGCGCGGCGACCGACGGCAGAAACGCCGGGCCCCCCGCGGTAGCGCAAGCGCAGTCGCTATCCGCGAGTTCGTCACCATGCGAATGGGTCCCAGCGTTCGCGGGCATGGATCGCGATGAGGAGATGCTCGTGGCGTGCGGCGGTGAGGACGTCGAGGCCTGGACGGACACTTGAAACCCTGGCGCGATGATGATAACGTGGGCGAGTTGATGCAGTCTGGGCATGAGCAGACCATGCGCGGAAACGTGCAAACAGCATCTTCATCTCAAGCAACCATCTTCTACGAAACCAGCCAATCTGAATAATATCTTGCTTTGGGATCCTGGCTGTCGTATCGACTTGATCGGCGAGAATTGCGAAGGAGCTCGGAGGCGAAGGGGGCTGGCGCGTCAGGTCGACCACGTCGCAATTGCGACCGTGACCCAACGTAAACTGAGCTGGATTAGGATCAGCCGTCCGTGGCTGTCAGGGGCGTTTCCCGACTGCGTGCCGCTGCAAGGACAAGAAGCCACTTGGCGACGCGTGCCATCCAACGTCGCGGGGGGGCACGGTGCCGATCCCCCGGCGATCCTTGGCCATGCAGCATTCGAGACGGTCACCCTCAAGGGGGGCCAGGAGATGATCGATCCCTGGCGAAGAGGGGTGCGCGATCCATTGGGGCCTGGGAGCGAAGGCCTTGCCGATGGCCCGCGCGCCCGCGTGCCGCTTGGTGATCCCTTCCGACCATTTTGACGAGGCGACGTCGCGGGGGGGGGGTCCTGTTCTGCAGTTCCGACAGAGCACGGGGACGTACAAGTGCCCAGCTACGGGTCAGGTGAGGCCGCCTCGGAGCAGCAGTGGGGGGGGGGGGGGCAGTTTGGCGCCAGGCTGGCGTCGTTTTGCAGCGGGGCGGGCAGGCGTGTGTGCGCTCGCGCAGCAGTGATTAAAAATCAGGGAGAGACTCGCGCCGATTTCCGCCAGCTGGGCGACGCTTTTGACTTTATCACATAACGAGGCTATGGCAACATCAGGGACGGAGTGCTTGGGTCACCTTCTGTCCAGTGGTTGCAAGTTTGTTTGGGTATGGTGCACCGGCGGATTGGTCAGTCAGAACGCTTGGCTCAAAAGCTGGGCTCCATTGGCAGCGCAAGCAAGAATTCATGTTGCGATGATCTTTTCGGAAATTCGCGCGCGTGCGCGACGCAGTTGAGGATTTTCGCATGCGCGTCGCGCGCGCGCGGCTTTGCCATGCTCGAGGCGGATGCGTTAGATGCGATCGTATGCCAAGTGGTACGTGCGTACAAGTTGTGACTCTGGTGCGGATCGACTCCGGACTGTTGATGTGCAGCGGTATTGTGGGCATCCAACAACAAGTGATGCATTGGCATGGCAAGGCGCCCAACAGGCGGAATGGTGACGACGGGCGAGATTACAATTAGGCAAAACATTTAACGACATAGTGATACGGGAGCATCCTGAACTAGGGAACGAAACGAATGAGACGAGGCAAGGCGTATTGGTCCATGATCAATTTAGGGGATGCGATTTAGCGTCGGTTCTGTCGAAAGGAACGAGCAGCGTCGCCAGGAAATTCCGTTAGAAAGAGCATGGCCGGATTGGTCGGACACGCTCAAATGGACGCAAGCAGTTTGTCATCTTAGATGATTGATTATTTTTCTTCCCCCGGCTCTGGGGTTTGACGGTGACGAGGCGGGGGGGGGGCCTGGCGCAAATTCGATTATTCTGTCATCGTCATCATTGACCCAAGCAGCAACAAACGCCACCAACAAGCCCGCGCCATGCAGAAGGACAGACAGATGGCGGACCAGGTGGCGGGAATCTAACCGAAGAAGATGAGGAAACGCATCGTTAATGGAGACTACAACGGTGGCAAAGACCCAGGGTGCCTCGGCAAAAACACAGTGCCACTCTACTCTTGAGAAGTGACGCACCTCGAGAAGGCGCGTGCCCTGGCGACGACGGGTTTGAGAGCGCGCGCGCCTAAACGTAGCTTGAGCACTGACAGATGCCCATGCAGACGCAGCTCGTATCGTGGCAGCTTGCTGCAATGAACAACACTGCGTCGGCGTGCTAGAACTCTGCGGATGCCAGGGCATAAAGTCGCAGATGGTCACATCCGGGGGGCTATCGTCAGGGGGGCGCCTGAGGGGGCCCCGCAAGTTCAGCGAGCAATCGGCTGCTGTCTTATTGCCTGCCGCGTCCGTGCGGCGATGCGTCAGCCGAGCCGTCGGGGCGCTGGCTCTCCTTCCTACTTGCGCCCTGCAAATGGTTTGCGGAGCCTGGGGGGCGCCGCGGAGGAGACTTATCGCGTGCCGCCAACTGTTGCCATGTGGCCCTCGTGCAGGACGACCGTGACAGGTCATTTCTTCGATGGCAACCAGTGGGTGCGTGGATCGGTGATATCTGTTTGTGGAACAGGCGGGCCGGGAAGGCTTGCTATAGCAATCGTAAGCAGTGGCCAATGCGCTGACGGCTTGAAGGGTGACAGCTGGGACCGCGTCAGGAGAACCAGCTCGGGTGGTCGGAGACGGCCCAGTGCTGCTTCGACTTTTCCAGCGGTTCACGCGCGACGAACAACGCATCGATGCGCGGCCGTGCAACAGACAGCTAGCGAAGGCGGCTGATTGCAACTGCACGTGATGAATGAGACAGTCGATGGTGGGTGCAGTGTTGGCGGCCCGGGTAAGGAATGGGGGCAGCGGCGCGGGGCAGCGCGCGCTGATCCACCTCTGGAGACAGGGCTAGAGCCAAGTAGCGTTGCCCAGCAAATCGTGGTAGCCAAGGCTCCTGGGTCACCTGGTGGATATCCAGGATGCGCTGGCGACGTTCGGAAGACGGGTCTTGGGATCAATCCAGGCCCGACGCAACGCCGACACTATGACGTCCAGCCAACGATTTGGAATGGTTCAGCATGCAAGCAGGACTATTGTAGAAACGTGCGCGGACGCTCGCTGGGAACAGGCACGTGCCGATTCGCCGCGTCATTCGCCTATCCACCAGGTTCTGTTCCACGCATGCGGTGGGAATGCCCGACGAAGGAGAACGCGGGGGTCCTGCGCCCGAGCCGCCGAGACGGCGTTCCCTCGGGGGAGCGCCCGCAGTATCTAACGGCCATGATGCCTCCTGGCCTGAATCATGTGGGGCTTGGGAACGATCCAGCAAGTTGCGGTTGCGGGACTGGATCAGGCCGCCTATGGCAGCAAGACGAGGTAGTCTCCAGGATGTTCCGCCCCAGCCATCATGCGACGACCCGCCGCGAGTCAGCAGGAACCTAGGGTATAGCGCAGGGGCGGGCCCCGCGCGACTCCGCGACTGAACGCGGTTCATCGTCCCACCTATTTGCGAATCTTACCAAGTTACGAACCACCTGTCGTAAATGAGGAACTGGAACAAGTACACTTGAGGAGGTACCATGCCAAAAACCGCCAAAGATCCTACTTTGCGGCCCATCGTTGGCCTCTGTTGGTCTTGCCAGTTGGGCATGTTTGATGCCTGTGATCCATGCGTGGACTGCTGTGCTCGGGAACGCTCGTGGCACTCCACCTCGTCTCCGATGGGTTTACCAGGAACAGCCATCGACGGGGTAGAGTGTGACCTGGTGTTCTGTGAAAAGGAACGGTGCCCCAGGTTCTGGATCTGTGCATGCGCTTCGGCGCTGGACAGGCCGTGTAAGTCAAGGGTGGGCAAGCAACTTTTCAGCGTGCCGACGTAGTTGGATGGGTGCATGCGGTCCAGCTAGAATTCGTCATTTCGGCGGGTGGGGTGGGATGGGGTGCTACTGCCAGCGACGTCGCCAATAATGCCCTCGAGGACATGCGCGCCGACCTGCGGATGCGTGTCGCAGCGATCGAAGTGCGAGGCTGCGCGCAACGTTCGTTCTACGTAATGGAGGAAGACATGGCGCGACGCGACGTTCCTCTGGAGTTCAGCTGCTTCCGCGTGGGCGCGCTCTTTGCGCGTGGAGTGTTCGCCTTCTGAGGCGGCGCCCCCCCGTGTTGAGCCGTTGCTGGTCGGCCGCGCGAGATGCTTCGCGGTGCTGGCGCCCCAGGTTGCGAGGCAGGGGAAGCCGCGGGGGCAAGAGGGGGAGATGGATGGATATCCATACATATAAATATAGGTGTGTGTATATATATATATATATCAACACATGGAGAGAGACAGAGAGAAAGAGAAAGAGAGATATAGATAATCAACACGAGAGAGAGAGAGAGAGAGACAGAGACAGAGACAGAGGGAGAAAGCGAGAGAGAGAGAGAGAGAGAGAGAGAGAGAGAGAGCGAGAGAGAGAGAAAGAGAGAAACACCAAACAAGGAGAGAGTGTTGACAGGGAACGCGCGCGCGCGCGCGCCCCCCCCAACTGGATTGTTGGGGGTGGGGTGCGTTGGCGCGCGCGCGATTTTCGTGTCCCAGCTTCCCCGCCCTGCCTCGGCTGCGCCCGAGAGTGCGCCCCCTCCTCGACTCTGCCCCCGCGCCGCCCCCTTTTTAAATGGGGGGGGTGGGTGGGGGTGGCGTTCGTCGCGCCTCTTCGCGGACGCGTCGCTGCGATGCTATAGGCGAACGGCGGCGGCGGCGAACGACTCAACGACGAGCGATTGCGAGCGGGCGACGAACGACGAACGACAGAGGGCGAACGACAACCACGAGCGACGAGCGACGAACGACGAACAACAAATGGTGACCAGGACGGCGACTGTCAACGAGCGGCAAACTTCAAACTCATCCTGGCGATGAGCGACGGACGTCGATGGACGCCGCGCACGCGGGCGCATCGCAACGCGATGACCGCGCGAGGGGTGGGTGGCAGTCAGCATGAAGCCGGATCCCGTGAACCCTCAGGCCGCGTCAGAAATCCTCGGGCGCGGACTCGCGCGTTGTCGGCGGCGGTCTCGGCGCGCGATTTTCGCGCGGGGGTCGGCGCGCGGCGCCAAGCAGCCTCCTCGCGCGACTGTGTTGCGCTAGCGCGCGCCGCAGGGAAGGACTCGCGGGTGGCGTCGGCGGAAATCTCGGAACGCAAATTCTCGCGCCAGGGTCGGCGCGCAGAGTCAGGCAGACTCCTCGCGCGACTGGGCAGCGCCCGAGCGCGCGGACGAGGACTCGCGCGTCGCGTCGCCGGCGGTCTCAGCACATGATTGTCGCGTGGGGGTTGGCGCGCGGCGCCAAGCAGCTTCCGCGCGCGATTGGGTGGCGCTCGCGCGCGCGGGAGGGGGCTCGCGCGCCGCGTCGACGATGGTCTCGGAACGCAAGTTCACGCGCGGGGGTCGGCGCGCGACGCCATGCAGCTTCCTTGCGCGAGTTGGCGTCGCTCGGGCGCGCGGGGGAAGGCTCGCGCGTCGCATCTTCGGAATTCTATTTCGG
Organism: Prorocentrum cordatum; assembly: GCA_963575745.1. NCBI lineage: Eukaryota > Dinophyceae > Prorocentrales > Prorocentraceae > Prorocentrum > Prorocentrum cordatum. The sequence continues at coordinate 23,122 of CAUYUJ010014386.1, read as the reverse complement.
CGCCGTGGTCTCGATGCGCGATGGTGATGGCGCCTCGCCGCCCGACTGGACGCGCGCGCGCGTGCGCGCGAATGTCTCTGCGGATGCGCCGCAAACGCGCCGCATGTGCGGGCGCATCGCTACGCGACTACCGCGCGGGGGGAGGTTGCGGGGGTCTGCGAGAAAAGAAATGACATAGAATTGCTTTCTTGGGGTCCGTCAGGCCGCGACAGCTGGGGCTTCCTGGGAGCTTCCAGTGGCTTCCTGGTGGCTCCAGTGTCTCCCTTGCAGCTTTCCTGGACATGTTTGTCAGCCTGCGAGGTGCCTTGGCCTTTGCCCTACTTATTCAAGTATGGCCCAGTATGGCCCAGTGTATGTGGTGCGCCGAGAAAGTGTGCGCGCACCCACAAACATTCAGGTTCGGGGATTCAGCGCTGTCGCGAGAGAATTCATCAGCGGCCCTGAGAGTCGTTTCCCGCCGTAGTGACACCCGCGGGGTGCAGGGCATTTTCAGCGACGTGGCGTGCAGGCAGCTTGCGGGCGAAGGAGACGACGAGGAGGAAGGAAGGATATGGGGCCCGAGGTGCAGATCTCCTCGGTCGAGGAAGCTCGCCCACAGCGGGGGCAGTAATGCATCTAGTTGACGGGTTCTGTGCGTCTCATAGGCTACAGGTATGGTCCAGCGACGCAGCATAGATATTTACAGCAGTACATGACTCGGGCGAGTGCTATATTGCTTTGATATTCAACGCGAGCTCAAAGCGGGACCTCTGACAGTGAAGGCCCTCAGCGATCCCCGGGGGTCGGGGTGTGTGGCTAGCCATCGGAGTACCATTGGGTATCGAAGCGAAGTCGATATCCAAATCGTTGCCAGGTAATGATTTACAATGTCAGCCGAACGCGCCCGACTTGGTCATATTAGCTGGATGCATTCAATGGTGGGAACTAGTGTGGTGCGCAGCGTGCAGTGGCGTGGCGCGCGAGATATGAATGCGGATGGGCATGTGAGAGGAAACGTTGACAGGGAATTGGGTTCCAGAAGCAAAGTCAGGCAATCAGGCATTCACTTATGGCGTGGGGGCGTTTGCTCCCCGCAGAGGGAATTCGCGAGCACTAGAAGTGTTTCAATGCCTCGCAGGAGGCCGGCGGAAGGCGCGGCAGCAGTGCCATGATATTCTTGCTCTGTTGCCGGGATGTTGGGGCGAGAGGCCCTCTCCTGGCCCTTTGCGGGCATTCGACGCACTTGTGCTCTTACGCGAAGAAAGGTCAGTACTGCGGAGAGAAGCACCTCTGCAGCCGGCCAGGATAAAAGGGGGCTGAAGCACGGAAGCGATGCTATGTTCCCAGGGTCGAGAAGAGTACAGTCGGGGCCCTGGAGAAGGAACCCTTTTCGTTGGGGAGGGGCTCAGTGTTCCTTAAGTGTTTCGCAGCTTGCCTTGGATTGTCCTCAGGTTTTCGACAGGAAATCGAAGGTCAACTTATGGAAAAAAGGGGGCCTCGTTCCTTATTTCGGGTTCCTTAGGTCAACGCCCCGAATGTATTTCCGTTTGGGTGAGCACGTTTCCGAGGCCGTCAGACCTGGCAGCTGTAAGCCTGTCTTGTCTTTGTTCCGTCCCTCTCGTGCCGTGGGCGGTGCGCGCCAGGCCGCCGCGGCCCTTCTATTCTGCCCGCCCTGTCGCGCTGTCAGCGCTGTCGTGGTCATTCCCCGGTGCAGGAGTAGCGGTTCACATTCTATCTGGAGGGAAAGAAACACACAGACACAATTAATCGTCGCCCCCCCGGAAAATATGCAAACATATGGGAGGTGGGGGGGAAGACAAAAGGCCCCTAAAATATAGGAAAATATAGGGAATTATTTTATTTGTGTGTATGTATTTGTGTGTCCCAAGGCCCCTTCATTCTATTCCTGCCTCTTCCCCTCCCGCGCTTAATGGGGGTCTACTTAGGGGAGGCAGGATCCTCATTTCTCGCTGCCATTTGGGCTTGTGTGCCAAACGGCACGCGCCCTACGTGCCGACGTGCATGCCGTACGTCTCGTTTGCGAGGCAAAATACCGGAGTCCTAATTTTCCCAGTGCCCTTATGGTCTACAGGGTAGCCCGAGGAGGCTACTTTCGACTCTCTCGGGGGCGATCTTGGGAACTTCTTGAGTGACCTCGGGACCCTGGGCCGCCTTGCTGCCATCTTGAGGCTTCTCGGGTCGCTTTTCGCCCGTTTCGGAGCCCCCTTGGATCGTCGTGGTGGTCTCCATGAGGCCGCTCGGGCCGCCTTGGGTCCTTTTGGCTTGGAACAAGTGGTGACAGCTCCGAAATGTCTCGAGGGGTGCGCGACACACCCCGGCAGTTCGGGGCCCAGGCCCGTTGGTACCCATGGTTCGGGACCGAGGATTCAGAGGGCCCGAGGGCTCTCCGGCTCGCGCCTCGCGGCACGGTGGCGGGGAGTGTGGCCCTGGTCGCCAGGAGTGAGGTTGAGTGAATGAAGGTGGAGTGGGGCAACACAGAGAAGTGTATGGCAGGGTCGGCACGACAACGGACGGGCAGGGTACAGAAAAGCAGGTGTCGGGAAGGTAAAGTCGAGCAGGTACTCTTGGGCCCTTTCGAGGCTCTCTGGAGGCCTTGTCGGGGGCCTCGAAGGGCCTCGTGGGGCCATCTTTGGAGGCATCCATCGATCAAAGAAGGAGGCGGCGCTTATGTCAGCCCCCCCATCGGAAGCCCCGAAGTCGTCTCTTGTAGCCCCCTCGCGGCGCTCCTGGGGCGCTGTTGGGCGCTCTTGGGCCGCTTATAAGGCTCTCTGATGCCGTCTGGGAGTGTTTGAAGTCCCACAAACCCATCGGAAGCGAAAGGGCGAGAAGGCAACACATACATGTACTTGTGTGTTTGGGGTTTTGGCCGTTCGGGGGCGTCACGAGGCTCCATGGCCACTTGGAGCCGTCTTGGGGCGGTCTTGGCGCCTATTGGAAGCATGTTGTGAGCTGTCCTGGGACATCTTGGGCTGTCTTGTGCGATCTTGGAACCCTTCTTGGGCTACCTGGGGCCCTCTTGGAACCATCTTGGGCCATCTTGGACGCTGTAACGTCTCGCGAGCATGCCCGTCCAGACCCAGAGCGTGGCCTCTCCCCGAAGGAAGCCAAACCGCCTACGCCCTGAGGGTCAGTGGGAGCTGTACGGGGAAGTGCGCTCGATATGCACCGCGTGGTAGGTATCACTCGAAAGCGGAAGTGCCCCGGACAGGATGCGGTCTGGTCCGGTTAGAAGGAGGGGCGGTTCTCTTAGTTTGAGCGGTAGAGCCACACAGGGCAGGGCCCACAGTCAAAAACCCTACTAAGGACGCGCGACTTTGCTCAGGGTACCCTTGCGTCCTTGCTCTTCCTTGCTCTTGCGTCCTTGAGGTTTTCGTCGTCCGCCGCCCCAAAAATCCCAACTTCGGCTTCCAAGGGTCTTGCGTCCTTGCCGCGCGTCCTTATTAGGGTTTTTGACTGCAGACACCAGGGCAGGCGCCGTCTGTGCTGTTATCGCCACCAGGCCGTGCTCTCTTCTCTACTTGTAGCCACCGGTGGTCCACATCCGCAGCTGCTTCGGTTCGAGCACCCTCCCCGCGCATGTGGGCTGCGGCCGCGCCGATGGGCGCCGGGGGCGCGCGCCCATGCTCCGCGGCGACCCCGCTCCGTCCGAGCCCGCGGCTCGCCGCGGGGCCCGCCCCCGCAGGGGCGTGCGGGCGCGGGCGCTGGCCGGGGCGGCGTGCGGGCTAGCTCGAGGAAGGAACAGGGGCACGAGCATGAACTTCCTCCTCCTCCTCCTCCTCCTCCTCCTCCTCTTCCTGGCGCGCAGTCAGTTCCACATCCGCGGCGGCCCGCGGCGGCTCGCCTGCGTTGCCCGAAGGCTCGGCGCCCCGCTCGGCCCGGGGCGGCCATGCTGCAGCGGCGGGGGGGGGATGGGGCGGAGACACGGAGGCACAAGGAGCGGGGCTCCGCGCGGGTTCCTCGGGCCCGCGCCGGGGCCCCCCATGGTGGCTGCGCCTCGCGCGCCGCCCCGTGGCGCGCGCGCCTGCGCGCCACGGGGCCTCGACAGTTCCTGCTCGTGCCGTTTTTTTTTCGTTCCTCTGCCAGCGTGCCGATCGATCGGGGGCGCCCGGGCTGGCGAGGGCTTTGCCGCCGGCCTGCTCGCGGGCGCGCCCCGCGCAGCAGTGCCTCTGCGCGGCGGGGCCGCGGAGGGCGTGCGGTCGTGGCGGGCGGCGGGCGGCGAGGCGGCGTTCGAGCTCCTCTCCGCGCCCCCGCGAGAGCTCAGCAGCGACCAGGCGAAGCAGCGGCTGGTCGGCTCTGAGATAGTCAGCGCGGGCGACGAGAGGAAGCTGCGGGCCACCATCGAGAGCATCCTGCGCGACCAGGAGGAGCTGCGCATGTCGATGCCCATGAAGAGCGTCTCCACCCTCACGAAGACGGCCTCCTCGGCTGGGCTGGCGACGGCGGCGAGCCTCACGGTGTTTCTCTCGCAGCCCTGGTGCGCAGCGCTGCTGCCCACCATCACGGGTCTCATGTTCATCCTGACGACCTCTGCGGAGAGTTCGGGCATCCGCTCGAAGGGCCTTGCGCGCCTCCACTCCGCCACCGCCTCCTCGCTGGCCTCGCAGCAGGAGACTATCCTGGCAGAGGCAGATATCCGGAAGGCGCTGCTTCCTTTCGGCGTGGGCCTCACGGCGATTTTCTCCGCGGCCTGCGTTTCGCTGAGGCTGTTCAACTCCAGAGTTGCTAGCGATACCGCCGAAGGCGCCTTCAACCCGCTGTCCACTTTCAATGTGCTGTTCAAAAGGCTTACGCCTTTTCTGCTGACCCCCAGAACAAGGATCTCGCGAAGATGTTCTGCGGTGGGCGCGAGCACTCCCCTACACTGGCCATCCTGGGGATCCTTGGAGCATCTTGGGGCCATCTTGGAGCTCTCTGGCAATGTTGGGACTGTTAGCGGCCCTCTTGAGTTTTTCTTCGGGCCCTTCTGGGGGCCCTCTTTGGAGCAGTGCTGGCCCGGGACGGACGATGACGAGCTCGTGGCCTCCCCCTCACCCCCGGGGAGGGGGAGGAACACGGGGAACATGGGGAAACAGGGGGAACATGGGGGGGTGGGAGTCTCAACCCTCGCTCACGCGCGCTCTCTCACCCCCAGAGCAAGCAGGGGCAACGCGGACTGCTGCTGTGCACCGTGTCCGCCGTCTTCGGGGCGCTGTCCACCAGCGACCAGTACCTCCGCATGCGCACCACGCTCACCCTGCAGCCCGAGGAGCAGAAGAGCGACAACGAGACCGAGTGGGAGCGGCGGCGGCTGCCGTCGGTCACGACCGAGCCCACCACGCTGGACAGGGTCGTCACGGGCGGCACGGCCCTGGCGATCTGCCTCTCCCCCCTGGCCATCGAGGCCACCATCATCGGGTTCAACGTGAGCGGCATGGACCCCGGGGCGCAGTTCAGCCAGCAGCTCCAGGAGGTCGCGGACGAGGCCGCCGTGGTCATCTCGGCGATCGCCGGCACCCTCGCGTCCCTGGTGTACCTGCTGGCCGAGAAGGACTTTGCCGACGCCGAGCAGCGCATCGCCATGCAGTCCAAGCAGTCCGCGCTCTCGGAGCTCTTCTTCGCCCAGGCCCTGGCGGAGGCGGCGGGCCTGGCCTTCCGCAGCGCCGTGGTGGGCTTCACCCTGGGCATCGGCGAGCTGCTGGTGGAGGGGGTCGGCCCGGTCATCCGACGGCTCTGCTCACTCCCGCCAGCCCGCGTTCGGGGGCGGCCAAGAGGGGGGTGATGACCAGGGGGGGGGGTGGATATCATGGCCCATGATGTTTCCCCAGATCTCATGGCGCCCCTTCTCATCTAATTACGTCCCCGGCCCCCCCCTTGGGCCGCTCACATGCCGCCGGCCATGAGTTGCACCCCTCTCCTCTTGGGCGCCCCCCTCGTGGCCGCCCCCGACTCGCTGCAGTCGGCTGGGGGTCCGAGGTGGCCCCGCGCCGGTGCAGGCGGGGCGAGGCTTCGAGGTTCTCGGTGCGAGGAGGCTGTCCGTTTCTGCTCCCGGGAGCCGCTCTCGGGTCCCGGGGCCGTCAACATCGGATCTGGGGTGAATCACTGCACCAGGTGGACTCCTGGAGGGGTCCACGGATCGATTTTGAGCGGATGTGCCTATGTCCCCCTTCTTTCTTTTTTTTTTTTTTTGTCCGAGGCCCATCCAGTTCAGACCTCCTGGCCGCCTTCAAAGGTCATCCATGCAAGTGAGACGTTGAAGCAAAGGCTGCCTCGGGACCCGGGATGGGGGGGTCCTTGTCTCGGGCCGCTTCTCAGAGATTTGCGTCCACAAGCCCGCTGTGGCCAGAAAAGCCCTTCGTTAGCGCGATGGTTGTGCTGTATCACTGTTGTCGCTCGGGTATTCTGGGAGGCGCCATTGGTAGGGCCACGCAGCCATCTCCTGGGGCCCGAGAAGCCTGCAGCAGCAGGAACAACAGCAGCAGCAACATCAACAACGACGCAACAGCGCAGCAACGCAGCAGCAATCCGCACCGCAGAACCCCACTGCAGCCACTCCAGAATGACCGTTCGGCCCCCCCACTCTAATGTATTCCTCCTCCTCCTCCTCTTCCTCTTCCTCTTCCTCCTCCCCCTCCTCCTCCTCCTCCACCTCCTCCTCCTCCTCCTCCTCCTCCTCCTCCTCCTCTAACGTTCAGTGTGAAACTGGCCTCTTGCCGCCGATTCTGGCACGCCTCGGGCCCGTGGGGCTGGCGGATCGCCTCGGCGGCGCTGTGGCCATGGCCCGGCCTCTTCGGCACCGTGGGCGCCACGTTCCGCTCCAAGCTGGTGGGCTACGAGGCGAAGGCGGCGTACCTGGAGGGGCAGAGGGCCCGCAAGGGGGACCCGACGCTCGTGCAGGAGAGCGCCCTCTCCTCCACAGTCGAGGAGCTGGAGCGCATACGCACCGACGTGTTCCGCGTCGATCGCTTCACGGACGACGTGCGGTCGCAGATGCTCCAGCTGCCCGTGGGCACCACGCAGGCGTTCCCCAAGCTGCGGAGGGAGGGCCGGCGGAAGGTGCACTCGATCGCGGCGGAACTGGGCTTCGCGTCGCAGTCCGTCTATGACGGTGGGCAGCGCGTAGTGTTGGTCGCGAACGAGAGGGGGGCTGCGGAGCCCGAGAGGAGTGATCTGGATCTGCTCGCGGTGTTCGGGCAGCTGGCAGACGACGCAGGCAGACAGGTTCAGCATCGTCCAACCGATCCCCTCATGCCCATTCTGACATGGCATCTCAGCCCCACTAGCCGACCCTCCTAGGTGGGGATAGGTCCCGCGAACCCCGAAGGGAACAACACCTACACATACATATACATACATATATGTCAATGTGTGTGTGTGTGTATGAGTGTCTGTGTGTGTGTGTGTGTGTGTGTGTGTGTGTGTGTCTAGATGTACATGTGTATCTATGTATACATATTTCTATCCCCACCCAGGGGTGTAAGTCTGCCATGGGGATCAAGGCCATGCCACTGGGGATGGGGATCGGGTATGCGATGCTCACAGGTCCAGGGATTGCTGCGGGATGGTATCCCAGAGTCATCGAAGCCGTCGTTCGGCGCCGCCGTCTCGATCGCGGCCCTCAGCTTCGCGTCGCCGCTGCTGACCTCGGAGATTGGGGTGGAGCTCGCCACCCCCTTCGCGGCGGGCGCGCTGGCGCTTCAAACGGTCTTGCAGGAGCGCAACTCCAAGCGAACAGTGGGCAAGGCGAAGCGCGAGACGGCGAAACTGGAGCAAAGGCTGGCAAGGGCCTCGGCCAGGCTGGCGCTCGCCACCGTGGCGCTGGCATCCCTGCCGACGTGCGTCTCTGTCGGGATGACAGCTGCGATAGCATCCTGCATCTGCTTCATCTGTGACAAGTCGCTGCTGGTGTACGCTTTCAGCGCCACGGCCCTCATGGCCGCGATTACGGCCTACGCAGCGGCTGTTCAGAGACAAAGGAGGGTGCGTAAGTACGTCTCGGCCGCCATAGACCATGTGGATGGCCCGGGCCTGCCGGCGGACATCCTGCACAGCCGCAAAAGCTGGCTGGCGATCGGTGCCTCGCTGGCGCTGCTGACACCAGGAAGCTTGCTGCAGCGCCTGACGATTGCCAGCGCGACCGTCACGTTTGGCACTGTGCTCGTCCTGTCCGCGGCAGCCTCGGATCTCTCCTGCGGGGAGTTCTACGTCGCCCGCGCCGAGCGGGTACTCGCGCGCACCGACGCGTGGTCGCAGGAGGCGTCCTGCGCCTCCCGCGCCCTGCCCTTTGGCAGCGCGGCCGCGATCGTCAACACCCTGCTGGCCACGGCCCTCGTGAGCTCCGTGGGGCCGGTCAGCGTGGTCTTCTCGGCCATCGGCCTCGGCGTCTGCGCCCGGGCGCTGCAGTTCGGCAACCAGTCCCAGCGCTACGCGAAGCTCGCGGAGAGCGAGCGCGAGGACATCCAGGCGCTCAAGCCCAGGATGCCCTCGCCCTGGCGCGGCCGCAGCGCCACCTACGCCGCCACCGTGTCGCAGGCGGGGCGCGACGGGGCCCCGGCCAAGGGCTACGTGCGCAGCGACCTCTTCGTGCGCGACCAGCAGAGGCGGCGGCGCAGGAGCTGGCGGCGGCTGCTGCAAGGCGGGGCCCGAGGCCTCTGGTCCTGGGCGGGGCCACGAGCCATCGTGACGTTCCTCCGGATCTGGCAGGAGGACCCGCCGGAGTCCGAGTACCGCCCGACGCCCGCGGAGCGCGCGGTGGAGAGCGTGCGGGGGGACATGGACGAGGTGCGCGTGTCGGTGCGCAGCAGCGAGAAGAACTGGCTGCGCACCGGCTCGGCCGTGACGCTTTCCACCCTCGCGGCCATTCTGGCGCCGGTGGTGCTCTCCAGTTATTATGTTGGCGTCATCCTGCCCGTTGCAGGCGCGGGGCTCACGCTTTTCGCGGTGGCTGCGGAGAGTAACGCGAGGCGAAGCGTGGCCGCGTCGAAGGTGTGGTCGGCCCAGCTCGCGGAGGTGACGAACTTCCTGGAGGAAATGACAAGCTCGAGTGCCCTCTACCGGCACCGCCTCATCGCGATGACAGGAGTGACGGCCTGCCTGGCCGTCATGGGCCTGGCGGTGGAGCATCCTTGGCGCATGGCCGCGGCGCTGCGGCCGATGGCGCACACGGTGCAGGCGGCCGTTCAGTGGGCGCTGGTGGGCATCACGTCCTTCATCTGTTTGCAGAGCATCCAGCAGGTCGCGATGGTGCTGCACTGGTCGCGCCAGGTGACCGAGCAGATGCAGGCTCCGATCGCGGTCGCCTCCGTCTGCGACCTGAGGGCGGAGCAGCCCAGCGAGGTGCTGCAGCAGGCCTGGCTGCTCCGGCAGCGCCCCTCGCCGCTCGCGCTGCTGGCCGCGCTGCCGCCCCTGGCGCTGGCCTTCTGGCCGCCAGGCAGGCCGCTCGGTCAACGGGTCGTGGCGTCCACCGCGGCCGGCGCCTTCGTCGTCTGCACGGCCCTGCTCGTCGCCGAGCGGGCCGCGACCAATGCCGAGCTGGCCCAGGCCGCGCGGGCGCGGACATTCTCGCTGGCAGACGCGTTCTCGAACGAGGCCGAGCAACAGGCTGCGCTGCTGCCGCTGGCCTCTGCGGCGGCCATCGCGTGCTCGGCGCTGATCGCGTTCGGGACCGAGGTGAACCCCTTCGCGGCGTCCGCGCTCACCATCCTGCAGGGGGTCGCCTGGATCGTGGCCTCCCGCAAGGGGCTCGCCGCGAAGTTCGAGAGCACCGCGTCGCTGCAGGTGGAGCAGGTGTCCGAGAGCAACCGCCCGGCCTGGAAGAGCGGCGAAGGCGACAACCTGCCTCGCCGCCTGCGGCGCTTCCTGCTGAGGATGTAGGAGTCGTCTTCGTAAGGCTGACGAGCGTCAGAGTTTTCAATATGAGAGAACGTGATCGTTTGGAGATTCTGGCACGCTACAGCCAGCGCAGCAGGGTCCTCTCGCAGAAATTCATACGAATACGAGAAACGTCTCACCTGTGCTTTTGACATGCGTGAGCTTTACTTACAAAAAGCCTCTCGTGGCATCACGTCTACCTGCCTGCGGCAAACCCGCCACCGCGCCAGCGCAGCATCAGAATGCGGACAGGATGTTTCTGCTCAGCTCTCCCCAAAGCTCCGTGGAGCCATCCTGTGGCAGCCTGGGAAGCCTCGCCGCGGTGGTGTGACGGGGGCGTGACCGTCATGTTGCGTGGTGGTTGAGTTTGCTCTTCCTTTCTTTTCTGTTGGAAGCCTCTTGGTGATCCGTTGGTTCTGCCGAGCTGGCTCGGTAGACATGTCTTGGGGTCGTCTTGGAGCTTCTTGGGGTCATCTTGGAGCCCTCTTGGGGCGTCTTTGGAGCACGATTCGGCATGGGCGGTAGCCCGAAAAGAAGGCCAGCGCTTCAGCGAGAGCAGCATTTTGAAAAAACCCAAGCGAAAACCCAATTCCCAGGAATCCGGTGTGTCAAAAACCAGTGCGCGGAGGGGGGCCGAACATTTCCCGGACGCCAGCAGGGGAGAGAGGAGAGGAAGTAGTCTTCCTAGTGTTTACTTGTGGTGGAGGAGGAGGAGGAGGAGGAGGAGGAGGAGGAGGAGGAGGAGGAGGAGGAGGAGGAGGAGGAGGGGGGGGAGGAGGAGAGGAGGAGGGAAGAGGAGAGGAGGGGGGGAGGGGGGGAGAGGAGGGAGGGGGGGGGGGAGGAGGAGGGGGGGAGGACGGAGCAATATCCTCCCCCCCGGGGGAGGACGGGATGGGAGAGGGGGCAGTCTCCCCCCCCTTGGGGGGAGACCGCCCTGGGCCCCAGCCCTCTCGGCCTGCCCCGCCCTCGCCTCCGCGAGCAGCGCGGCGGCGTCGGGCAGTCATGCGCCGCACGCACAGATTCTGCTGCTGCTCCTGCTGCTGCCGCTCATCGCTTCTGGCTCAAGTGCAATCGACTGCAAAGTCACGCTATCTTTCAACGATTCGGCACTCGCAGCGACACCCCTTCGCTGCCGAGGGCGGTAGGAAGCCCCTCCTTTCGCCCCTTCCATCAGATCCGTAAGCTAAGAAATGGCGGCTGTCGCCCAGAAAAGCGGCGCTCGGCGGCGCGCAGAAATGATCGGCACTCAGTTTTTTGACGCTTCTGGACCTTACCTGAGATCTGACGTTGCGAAAACATGCAGCATCGCAGAACAGCACGGCCGGAGCCCACGACCCACTCCTTCTGCGTCCTTTCTCGAGCTGGATCGATCTGTGAGGGTCCCAGGGCCCGAAGCGGGGCGAAGACGCCCGCTGTGAAACCATGGCGACACCATGGTTTTCCAGGGTTTGCGGACCTCTGGAGTCGCCCTCGTGGCCACGGCTGGGCGCAGTGCGAAGCACTGGCCAGCAGGGGCCTCGGCCAGTCTTGAGCGCAGGCAGATGGGCGGTCGGGGCGTCGCACCGCGCCGCCCGGGAGCGTCCGAGGGGTCCGCACCAGAGGCCTCCGAGCTTCCAAGGAGCCCCCGCCCTCTTCCAAACCCCCCTCGGGTCACAGCACAGGTCACTCCTCCTCCTCCTCCTTCTCCTCCTCCTCCTCCTCCTCCTCCTCCTCCTCCTCCTCCTCCTCCTCCCCTCCTCCGCCTCCTCCTCCTCCTCCTCCTCCTCCTCCTCCTCCTCCTCCTCCTCCTCCTCCTCCTCCTCCTCCTCGGGAGGCTTCCAGCTGTTCTCGGCCCCTGGGGGCCCTCGCCGGGCCTCGGGGCCGTCAACACACGGCTCGGGAGGAGCCAGAGCCGCCCCCCGGGCGCGCGGGTCGAGACTCTCCCGAGGCCCACGTCGTGACAGAGCCGGGACGTCGGGGGTCTGGGTCGGGAGAGGCTGCCCCCGCTCGCCCCAGCCGCCCTGGGGGACCGCCCCGGGGCCTCTCCTGGCAAGCTTCTGCCGAGGCGCCTCCGGACGGCAGGGCCCCCCCCCTTCCTGCCGGGGCGGGGGGCAGAGGCAGAGAGGGCAGAGGGCGGAGGGCAGAGGCACGGAGGTGGCGGGGGGCAGAGGCGGGAGGAGGGCAGCGAGCAGAGGGCGGAGGGCAGAGGAGGGCAGCGAGCAGAGGGCAGAGGGCGGAGGGCGGAGAGGAGGCAGAGGCGCCCCTTTCCTGCCAGGGCGGAGGGCGGAGGGCCGAGGAATGGAGGTGGTGGGCGTGTGTGTGTTCTTGGGGCCCGCAGAGGTGCCAGCGCCCTCCTGGGCTCGGCGCGCTTCCCCGGCGTCGCTCCCGTGCTCGCGCTCGGCGCGCTCGCGGCGGCGCTGCTGGCGGCCTTCGTGTGGGGCGCGCTCCCGGCCGCCTTCGAGGAGGTGGCCGTCATGCTGGTCATGGCGCCGCTGGCGATCATGGGCCTGAGGTGGGGCACTCCCAGGAACTACCCCCCCTCAGATCCGAGGGCTGCAACTTCTTCACAACGCTCGTTTTCGCCCGGCTTCGGACCCCGGGGCCCTCGCAGGTCGATCCGGCTCGGAAAATGACGCAGAGAGTTGGGGTCTGGGGGCCCAAGGCTCCAGTGGTGGTTTGCCGCGATGTTGCAATCTTTTGCAACGTCGGATCTCAGGATCTGCGACCACTCGCGAGCCTTACTCGTGCGGGTCCAGCCGACGCTGGGGTCATTGGACGCCCCCGCTGGGGTTCGCCTGGCTGCAGGCACCCTTCGGGGTCTGAGCTCCAGCCAGCGATTCCGAACTGCGACCTGCAGGGGAAGGGCTCACGTGCGGCGGATTGCTACCACGACCGCCCTCGGGGCCTCCTCCTCCTCGGGAGCGCCAGAGTCGGAAACTGGAACATATACATTACCAGTGGCGGGCTCTCTTTCAATCCCAGGACTTTTTGAGGGTCGGGGGCGACGTCGGGGTGGTGTGGTGTATACTTTTTCCCCGCTTCCCCGGGAAACAACAAATGTATACACCAGGACCCCATATACACCATGATCCGCTTTCTTGTGAGAGTTTCAGCGTAGACCGGAAAAAGCGTTGGTGTATAGAGGTCGATTCCCTACAGAGATCCAAGAAATTTGCGCGGCAATGGTGGGCACTCGACCAGCGACGGCAGGCTTCGCTCGCTTGTTTTTTCATTGGGGGGAACTCACCGAGCGCGTTCCACTACCCGCAAAGTGCCTACTCGCAAACGTCCAGGACAAAACAAGTCTGCATCGATGGAATGCATCGTGAATCTTCCATGGCGGATCCAGGCCGTTTGCGAGTAGTTACTTTTGCGAGTAGCGGAACGCGCTTGCCTAGAAACGGGTCCCGAGGGAATCGAAGCCTCACGTTTCTCGCCGTGTTCGGGCTCTCGGGGTCCTCCGCTCGAAGCAGAAAACACGGCTCTCCTCGCCTCTGGGCCTCCTCCTCGCTCCAGGCCTCCTCCCCCCCCCACCCCGTGGGTTAGGCGACGGAGGCGGGGGCGGCTTATGTGACGGGTTAGGGCGGTGCGGGTGAGGTGATGGGGGTGGTACGGGTTAGGCGACGGGGGCGGGGAGATTCACCAAACCTTGGCGCCCGTGCTGCTAGATACCGCGTGTTTCTGCCAGCAGCTAGTGGGTGCCGCACCAAGCTGACCGTCTCCTCGGCGAATCGGAGCGCAATCCCAAAAACATTCCCCCCGTGGGTGCGCCCTCGGGGGCCTCGCTGCCCGCGCTGCGACAGCCCTCACGACGGGGTGCCTTCGGCCATTTGCGCTTTCCGGGGGCGCTTTACCGGGTCATTAATTTGAGTAATGTAAATAAGAAGAATCGGGAGCGGAAAAGAGGGGGGTGATGACTAGGGGGGGGTGGATTTCATGGCGCGGGCCATGATTTTTCCTCAGATTTCATGGCGCCTCTTCTTATTTCATTACGTCCCAGGCCCCCCCGCTGGGCCGCGCACGTGCCGCCGGTCATGATTTGCACCCCCCCCTCTTGGACACCCCCCTCTTGGCCGCTCCCGAAAGAAACATACACGCCATAAACATAAACTTGTGGCGCTCCGCGCGGATTTCTTGGATCCGCGCTGGGCCCCCCTGGCGGCGCCTCCGGCGCCGCCCCTGGCACGTTCCGCGCGCCAGGGGGGTGGGACCAGCGCAGATCCAAGAACTTCGTGCGGAGCACCAAAAGTTCATGTTTATGATGTTTCCTAGTTTTTTCTTAAAAAAGAAAGAACATATGTGTGTGTGTGTGTGTGTGTGTGTGTGTGTGTAAAAAAAACACGGACCACCTGGAGGCTGGGGTGGGGCCCTGGTTTTCGGCCGTTCCTGAGATCTCCATCGGGAGGCCTGCATCTTTGCCGAGGCTCGCCGTGGCCAGGAGAGCCCCTTCCTTCCTTATTCAGCGCTCGTTCTGGTAGCACGGTGGCTGCAGATGGGGGTCGGAGGATCGCCGATGCATCGGCCATGCGGGTCGATGTGGGGCCCGATTTTCTCCGCGCCGACGTCGCTGATGCATCGGCGATGCATCGGCGATGCGGCGCGATTCCCAGACCCCATCTGGTCTACTCGGACCCCAGTTGGGAGGCCTCTGAGAGCTGGTCTTGGGGATCGAGCCCGAGGCTGGAGTCTGCACATACGCACCGCATGGGGAATCGATCTTGCTAGACCCCGGGAGACGGTGAACATGTATAAATCTCCACCGCGCATCGGGAGATCCTTGGGCGGGCGACTCGACCAAAATCCGGTCGACGGAAGTCCGAGTCCTCTCCTCCCCCTCTCGTGGTGCTCCTGGCGGTGTGGGAGCCTCGCGGGTGCCCCCAGGTTTGCACGACCCCGGGTGCAGGAGAGAGGGGGAGCATGCAGGAGGGAGGGGGTGGATGAGGGGAGAGGGAGGGAGGGAGGGAGGGAGGGAGGGAGGGAGGGGAGAGGAGCGAGGAGGTGAGGAGGGAACGAGGAGGGAAGGGGGAGAGGCGAGGGGCGAGTCGGGTTGAGGAGAGATGGTGGAGGGTGGAGGGCTGGGGGGTTGGGGATGGAAGGGGGGATGGGTGTGGGGAAGGATAGGAGAGGGGAGGAGGAATGAAGAAGGGAGGGGTTAAGGGGCAAGGTGGGTGCGTTCTGTGCTGAGTTTTTTTATCCAATGACGAGGGAGTGGCTACGGTGTCCCAGAGGACCTTGATCCCCCAACCGATCCCGTCGCGTGATGCGCATTTAAGGGAAGGGGGGGCTTTGTACATTGGACGAGGATGTGGCGGACGAGCAGGAGGACGAGCAGGAGGAAACGGAAAAAGGAATAGGAAAATGAGGAGGAGGAGGAGGAGGAGGACCAGTGTAAACCCAAGGCTTGTCAACCATGTTGCAATATGCCCTCCCTCGGAGTTCCGTCTTCACAGGTCCTTCGCTTTCATTCAGGCAAGCGTCCCGTTGGAAAACAACCTTTTGAAAATCCTGAACCGTGCTAGAACACCATTCCCAGGACTTCAGCGCCGCGGATCAAATTTACTGTTGCGTCCTGACGATCCTGAACCGTGTCAGATCACCTTTCCTGGAACTTCACCACAGCAGATCATTGTAACTGCTTCGACCTGACAATCCTACATCGTGCCCAAACACCATTTCTGGGACGTCAACCATGAGAATACTTGAAGCGGTTGTGAACTCTTAAGGCGAACGTGCACAACGCTAACGCCAGAGCCACAGTTTGAAACGGCACCGCCCTCCATCCGTGAAACTAGTGCGCACTTTAGAATCCATGTGCGCGGCGCTAAAACGAAAGCCACATTTTGACTACCGTCCGCCCTCCTTCCATGAAGCACATGTAAACTTTTAAAACGGTTTCTTTCGGCGTTTAGACGAGAACCACATTGTGAAAGCCGCCCACCCTCCATCCGTGAAGCTCGTGCAAGTTGTAGGAACGAATGTGTGCGGCGCTAGCCGCCTGAGGCCCCGCCTGCCTGTGCCCCGTCTCCCTAATTGAAGCTGTGCGTAGCCCGCCTAGCTTTTAGCGGAAGAGGTTCGCTCTCGCCCCGCCGACCAAAAAATAATGTGTGCGGCGCTAGGGCGGAAGCCACATTCTGAAAACCGCCCACCCTCCATCCGTGTAGCTCTTACAGGTTTTTGGAACGAACCTGCGCGGCGGTAGGGCGAGAGCCACATTTTGAACATCGCCCGTCCTCCATCCATGAAGCTGCTGCACACCTTTAGGGCTTCTGTGCGCGTCGCTGAAGCGCGAGAAAAAGGCCCGCCGTCCATCCGTGATGCAGTTCCAGATATTCAGCCGAAGGTGGTAGACGATGAGGAAGTCTCAGGCGAAACGCCCGTTCCGCCCTACGGACACGCCTCGTGGTGCGACAGGGAGGAGTTACTTATCAGGAAGAGGGAAGGAGGAGGGTGAGGAGGAGGAGGAGGAGGAGGAGGAGGAGGAGGCGGAGGAGGAGGAGGAGGAGGAGGGGGAGGAGGGGGAGGAGGATGAGGAGAACGAGCAGCCGCATCACGAGCAGGAGGACCAGGGGAAGGCGGAGGATGGGAAAGGAAGGGGGGTGGCAACGACACGGAAGGATTCGGATCGGGAACTCTGGCGCGCGATCGAGCGAGAGCGCGGCTCTGAAACGACGGGAAGAGAGCGCCGATCTTGAAACGTGGCCGACGTTGCAGCGAGAGTTTGGTTTTTGAAAGACTGTCGAAAGCAAAGCATATGAACCACCAAATGATGACATCTTGTGTGCGCAACAGCAATACGCGAGAGAGAGGGGCGGGGCACCACTGCACTTGATGAGGGGACAGAGGGGCAGAGTACTCATATGGAGTCACTGTAGAGGGAGGAGGGGAATTGGGGGGTTTTGCGGGGATGGACTGAGGGATGAGGGGGGGATGTAAATGGAGAGGGGATGGGAGAAGACATGACGGAGAGGAGGGGGGGGGGGTGCAGGGGAGGTGCGAGGGGCTAAGGGGGGAGGAGGAGACAGCAGGGGAGGTGGAGGGGGCAGCTCGCCCTCCCTCCGCTCGTCCCTCCAACCTTCCGACGGCCAGAGACTGCCGGCCAGTGGCTCCTGGGAGTCGGACGAGGCGCGGACCCGGGCCGGAGGGCCACGGAGCGAAGGGCGCCAAGCGCGTTCGCGAGGCGAAGAAGGCGGGCGACTGCGCCGACGACGTCCGCGAGGAGGCCCCTGGCGACTGGACGGGACCCCCGTCAGAGGAGGGAGGCAGGAGGAGGGGGGCCACGAGTTCCAGCAGCTCGGCAGAGGCTCGATGGCACTTCTCCCTGGCCGAGCTCGTTTGGGAGTGTCGTTGCTGTTAGCTTCGAAGCTCGGGGCCACTGGGCCGGTGGGTGGAGCCAGACTCGTGCTGCTGCCAGAATTCCATTCCAGGGGCTGATTTTGATCATCCAGGTGCAACGTTTATAGCCAGTTTCAACATCGAGTTGTCAGAATTTCACTTGCGGGATTGATTTGAGACCATCCAGGTACAATCATCACAGGGGGCTGGCTCTCCGTGCTGCCAGAGCTCTACTTCCGGGGCTGATTTTTCACATACAGGTGCAACCATCGCAGGGGTTTGGCTCGTAAGCCAGATGCCCGCTCCTGGTCGGATTTTTCAAACCCAGGTGCAACCCTCGCGAGGGTCCAGCTCTTCGTGTTGCTAGAGCTCAAGTCCAGGGTTTGGCTTGGAGTGTGCGTAGCCAGGCGTCCAGCGCTTCGTGGTTGTCGTGTTGCCATACCTCCACTCTGGGGATTGATTTGGAGCGTCCAGAACCAACTGTCTGGGGTTGGTCACCTTCGTGTTGCCAGAACTCCACCACACAGCCCCAGCTCCAACTCGGCTGACCTCCAGCCCCAGCTCCAGCTCGAGCCTCGCTCCAGCTCCTCACCACCCGCCAAAACACCCCAACCCAACCCGAAGGCCCCAATTTGCCCTCCATTCCCAGTGGGGGGTGGGCTTGGGGAACACAGAAAAAAACACGTGTGGAACCCGTATCCCCCCCCAAGCCAGAAATGCGGGTCTTCGGGTTAGGTTGGGGTGGTCTGGCAGGTAGTCATTGCAGTCCCAGCTGTACCTCCAGGGGAGGAGGGAGGAGGGAGGAGGGAGGAGGGAGGAGGAGGAAGGAGGGAGGAGGGAGGAGGGAGGAGGGAGGAGGGAGGGGAGGGGAGGCGAGGGGGATGGAAGGGAGAGGCCAGCTCCAGCTCCGGCTCCTCTCTGGCCAGGGCCATCTTGGGCCCCACAGCCAGGGTGGAAAACGGGCCCTTCTGGAGGCTGGCCCAGGAGGGCTCCCAGGCTTGGACCGGGAGGCTACCTTCAAGTCGGGCATGTCCCTCTACAGGAAGGATATGCAAGAATGGTAACAAGACAGTCTGGGGACGATGTGTAGAGGTGAAATTATTTTTGATCACGTTTTAGTTTTTCTTCCAAGGCCCGCCTGTAGGAGGATATGCCCGACCTAAGGCTAGCTGCCATGCACAGGGGTGGGATGGCAGTGTGCCGCTGCCGTCGCCGAGTGCCCAGCTCCCCCGGCCTCTCCGACCACTCCTCCGGGGCCCGTCTCTCGTCCCGAGTCGTTCGTGAATGGGCCCGCAGCCGGCCCCAAGGAGGCCGCCCCGATCTTTTCGAGGCGCCAGACGTTTGGGCTGCTGCCGTGTCTGAGCTTGGCGGCGCGCACTGGGGGCTAGCCTTCTAGGAAGGGCGGGGGCTTCTTACATGAAAGGCGGGGGCCTTCCTAGAGGGCCTGGCTTGCTTCCAAGAAGCCTTCGTGAAAGTGGGAGGGGGGGGGCGCCTGTGCCTATTATCAAGTCGGGCCTGTCCCCCTACAGGGGGATTTTCGACGAAAAATCAAGAATACCACAAAAATAGCCCAAAAATAATCAAGAAAAAGCCTGGGGACTATTTTTTGAATATTTTTTGACCTTTGTGGGGTATTTTTTGGGTATCTTTATTTTTCGTCGAACATGCCCCTGTATGGGGGACAGGCCCGACTTAAGCCTATTACGAATGCCGCTGCCCTCCAAGAGAAGTCCCCCTGCTTTCCTCGGAGGCCGCCCCCCTCGCGCGACCCCCTCGCCCGGACATCCGACGATGCGGTCTCTTCTAGGAGGAGGTGGAGGAGGAGGAGGAGGAGGAGGAGGAGGAGGAGGAGGAGGAGGAGGAGCCCCAGAGGCCCCGACCCCTTTCCTGGCAGCAGTTTTTGTCCGTCCCCTCGGCCCGTGGCCCCCCTGGGCACGAAGACGCCCCCCGGAGGCAGGAACTCCCCCAGGCAGTGCTTGCGCTCGGGATCTCTTACTCCCGGAAGAGGCAGCCGGGCGCGGGGGTCGGTCTGGCGGCTATATAATCGCCGTCGCCGCCCGTCGTCTGTGCCTGGGAGTCCGTCTGGTGGCTATGTCGTCGCCGTCGCCGCCCCGTCGCCGCCCCGTCGCCGCCTCGTCGCCGCCCGTCGTCTGGGCCTGCGTTGCTTCGCGTTGCTTTGCGTTGCTATGCCGTGCTATGCCGTTCTATGTCGTGCTTTGCATTGCATTGCGCTGCATTGCATTGCTTTGCATTGCTTTGCATTGCTTTGCGTACTTTGAATTGCTTTGCAGTGCTTTGCACTGTTTTGCATTACTTTGTATTGCTGTGCGTTGCTTTGCATTGCAACGCGTTGCTTTTCATTGCGTTGCTTTGCGTTACTCCGCATTGCCTTGCATTGCCTAGCATGACATAGCTCTGCAGTGCTTTGCGCTGCTTTTTGTTACTTTGTTTTGCTCTTCATTGCTTTGCAATGCAACGCGTTGCTTTTCATTGCTTGCTTTGCATTGCTCTGCACTGCTTTGCATTGTTTTGCGTTGCTTCTCGTTGCATTGCTCTGCATTGCTTGGCATTGCTTGGCATTGCTTGGCATTGCTGTGCATGGAACAGGACAGAAGGGAGGGGAGAGGGAAGAGGACCAGGATGAGGGGCAAGGGAGGAGGCGGGTTCCAGCTGACGGATGTCTGGAGTCACGATGCCCAGGCGGCTCCGCGGCTGGCTCGCAGGCCAGGAGGGGGAGGCGAAGGAGGAACGAGGATCGAAGTTGAAGTTTGTGTGCTTCCCCTTGCCCCGTTGGACTTCCTCGGAGGGCCCCGAGGCCATGGCTGGATCCACACCGCATAGATTGCAACACATGGGTTGCACCACACAGATTGCGCCACACCGATTGCACCACATGGAGTGCACCACACAGACTGCACAACATGTCGTGCATAACATATCAAATGCAACACACACGCATTGCACCACATGTATTGCTCCACATGTATTGCTTCACGTCGATTGCACAACATATATTGCACAGCATCCACTGCGCAACACAGATCACACCACGTATATTGCACCATACGCATATGTACATACACACATTGCGGCACATCGATTTGACAACACATATTTTACCACATTGCGCAACACATATTGCACCACATCTATTGCACAGCACATGTTGCACAGCATATATTGCGACACATAAATTGTTCAACATATGTTGTACAATCTACTGTAGTGGCCTCTGGCCAGTGCTGCCGATCCAGGGCGCTCCCGATGGTGCTTGGGTTCGCTTGGAGGCCTATGGGGTCGTCTGTGGGCCTTCTTGGGGCCGTCTTAGGAGGAGGCCTATTGAGGGGGTCTTGGAGCCTCTGGGGGGCTTCTTGGCAGCCTTTTTGGCTGTCTTAGGGCGTTAATGGCCCGTCGGACGCCGTCGGAAGCCGTCTTGGGCGCCTCGCTGTGCAGTCTGGGAGGGAGCACTCTGGGGGCGCTTCAGGGCCGTCTTGGAGGCTCGTCTCAGGAGCCTCACGGGCCGTCATAGGGCCATCTTGGAGGCCTCTGGGGCGATCTTGGGGACCTCTGGGGCCGTCGGAAGGCCGAAGAGAATGAAGCGCCCAATTCCTTCAAAAGCATTCCGAAAATCAATGATTTGGGCCTCTTCGGGCCTTCTTTGGGAGGGCATCCTGGGCCATCTCGGGTGCCTCTGGAGCCGTCTGGGAAACACCTGGCGGCAATCTTGGGGCTCTCTGGCCCTCGGGGTGGAGATCTGGCGGCTGTCTGCGTGTCCCGGCCTCGCCCAGGAAGCGGAGCGCAGGCCCCCCCCCTCCCTTCTCTCGGGGGCGGCAAAGAGGGGGGTGATGACTGGGGGGGGGTGGATATCGTGGCGGGGGCCATGATATCTCCCCAGATTTCATGGCGCCTCTTCTCATTTCATTACGTCCCTTGCCCCCCCGCTGGGCCGCGCACATGCCGCCGGTCATGATTTGCACCCCCCCCTCCTGGACACCCCCCTCTTTGCCGCGCCGCTGCCGATTCTCCTGGCAGAGCCCCCCCGGTCCCCCCAGCAGAGCTGAAGCTCAGGCTGATTGCACCACATGGGCTGCACAACGCACACTGTGCAGCACATATGGCACCGCACAGGGTGCACCACATGTACTGCTCCACATCGAATGCGCAACACAGATGGTGCCACATCGATTGCGCCACATAGGTTGCACGACACAGAGTGCACGACGTATATTGCACAACGCACATCGCTAGAAACACCTTGTTTGGGGCCCACTCTGGCTAACCCTGTTGAAAAAGCGTTCATTTTGAAAAACCAGTTCGTCGGATGTACCAGGGCACCCCCGGGGTCGCGAAGAGGGCGGCGCGGCGCGAGGACGCGAGGGCGCGAAGATGGACATCGCGCGTCGCGCATCGCGCGGCGCAAACAGCGAAGTCAGGCGACCCAGATGTCCTGAGGGCTGTGCGCTCCAGCGACGGTCGGCTGCGCGTCCGAGTGGGCCTTCGCTGGAGTGACCCTCGGTCGTGGCCTACAGGGGTCTCCCTGGCACTGTCCAGCGCGTGTGGATCTGAGCCCCCCCGCCCCCCCTGAAGCCGCGCCTCCGCAGACCCCCCGACGCTATGTTTTTTCCACAGCGCCGACCCCCAGGTGCCTCGACCCCTTCCCCAGGACCAGCTTTTCATCCCGAGTCGTTTTTTGAAGGTCACCAGGCACAGCGAGGGCCCCCAGAGGTCGAAAACAGCAAGATACCGCCCGTCGTGATTCCCCTCCCCGCGAGGCAGGCGGTGTCCCCGCGGAAAATAACAACAAAGCCTGCTGTCGTCTTTTTTTCACTGCGCGAGAGGTTCCCTCTTCATCCAGGCCTCTCAGATGGGGTCCGAGCAGATGGGGTCGGAGGACCGCGCTGCATCGCAAGTGCATCGGCGATGCGGCTCGATATGGAGCCTGATTTTCCCCATCCCGCCGTGGCCGATGCATCGGCGATGCGGCGCGCTTCTCCGACCCCAACTACTCGGACCCACTTGAGCGACGCATAGAGAGACGCGATCGACTTCACCGACACTGGCGCGTAAGCTGCCCGCGTGAGGTCGCGCGTGAGCGCCCTCGCTCTCAATGTAGCGTGCCACGCCAGCAGCTCGCGTAAGCCACCGCATCAGGTCGCTACGTCATGTCGCGCAAGGCCCGCTTCTTTTCGTCGCTGCGTGAGTGGCCGCAGTGGAGGCCCCAGAGGGAGCCCTTCCTCCCCTCTGCGGCCTTCGGGAGACGGCAGGGGCTGGGCCAGGTCAGAGCATCTCTGGGTTGCCCACCGCCCCGCAGCCATGCCAGAGAGGCCGTGCCCGCGGAGTCTCCCGTAGTCACCGAGCGCGTTCCACCACTCGCACAGTGCCTACTCGCAAACATCCGAAAAAAAGGCACATGCCTGCATCGATGCAATGCATCGTGAATCCTCCATGGTCAAGCAGTGACGAAGCGTCCTGGCGTGCCTGTAGGCCCACCAAACAATGTTCTCAGGACCCTTTGTGGTTTCCACGAAATGTTCTCATAACATTTCTGGCTGGGACGGTCTTGTGTTAACACATCGGGTTTATGTGCTAAGAACATTGCCTTGCTCTTGGAACGTTTTGGGGTTCGAAGAACATTTCGTGGCAGGACTACAGGCATGCCGGGACGGCCAGTCCCTGCACAAATCATGGCGGATCCAGGCCGCTTGCAAGCAGTTACTTTGCGAGTAGTGGACCGCGCTTGTCTCCATAGGTCCCAAGAGGGCCCAACCGACCAGCTTCTGCGTGCCGCCGCCGACGAGCGCCGCCCGCAGGCCGGCATCGGCGCAGCCCTGCGAGGGCGCCTCCGCGCCGCCGCCCGGGCGGGCGACGCCGGCGCCGTGGAGGCCGCCGACCGCGAGCTGCGGCGGGCGGGCGTGGAGCCCTCGGCGGCGTGCGTGGGCTCTCCGAGGAGGAGGAGGAGGAGGAG
>CAUYUJ010014385.1:405164-410366 GCA_963575745.1 Prorocentrum cordatum | reverse complement strand
GAGGAGGAAGGGCAGGAGGAGGAGGACGAATAATATCACATGGACGAACGAGGTTCATATAATACAGCCGAGGCGGGCTCATCATACTTATCAGATTCCAGACGCTTCGAGTAACCCCACCAGCCCAGCCAGAAACGATGCCCACGCGAGTTGCCCTGATCAGGAATGTTGAGGAGCACGCAGTTGAATGAAGGGCTGGGGAAGCCGTCACAAGAGGGAGAGCATGGAAGAGGTGGAGGAGGAGGAGGAGGAGGAGGAGGAGGAGGGGAGGAGGAGGAGGAGGAGGAGGAGAGGGAGAGGGAGAGGGAGAGGGAGAGGGAGATGGAGGAGGGAGGAGGGCGAAGGAGAAACAGGCGGGTCAGGAAGAGGAGGAGGAGTGGGAGGAGGAGGATGAGGGCGAGCAGAAAGGCCAGAGGCGTCTTGAATGCCTCTCGGAGTCTCTTCGGATGTGTCTTGGGAGATTATTGGAGTTCTCGTGCGGCGTCTTGGGGTCCTTTTGGAAATCGGGGGGGGGCCTCTCGAAGGGGCACTTCGGGGTCTCTTGTGAGCCTCTTGGGGGCCTCTTCGAGGCCTCTTGGGGCCTCCTGGGCGCCTCGCCAGGCCCTCTTAGGATACTATCGGAAGCTATAAAAGCACTATTGGGGTCATTTTAGAGGAGCTCCATCGAAGAAGGGGGTGGGGGGTGGGTAAAACCTCTTCCCGAAGGGGAAGAAGGATCCACGAATGAGGGAAATTGACTACAGCCGAAGCGCGCAAAGCAGAATTGTACTCACGTGCGGTCACGGTATCTCACCACAGAGAGCTCCCAGCGTTTGTTTGAAGGCTCGACCGCCATGGCGCAAATCCGAGCCCGACAATTGTTACTCCCGCGAGCTTGTGGCGCTATATTACATCCAGGATTCGGGTGCATGCGTGCCATGTGCGCTCGTGGCGTGTGTTGCGACAGGATCGTAAGCATGTCTGTTTCGAATCAAGCGCACTTGACTTGCCAACGATTGTGATCAGGAGGACGACATGTGTGGCACCTGCTTCCCCAACGCGATGTCAAGAGAGGGGACCCACTGTGGCGGCAGTAGGACAGCCCATGCTTTGTCGTGACGCTTCCGTGTGCCTTGCAGCCTGGCAGTGCAGAGCAGCCCCTTCTAGCAATTGAATGTCATCCATCTGCTATGTCGGAATGCTGACGCTACCTTGAATTACACATGCAGTGAGCATCGCGCATCTGCGTTGCCCCCGTGATACGCAATGATGAAGAGAGTGATGAAGGACAGTGGCTCAGTGGTGGTGCAGTGTTGATGACTGTTGCATGGTCAGTTCGCGCCTGGTGCGGATGCTCGGTGTGAGTTGCTGCAGAGCTCAGATCCATTTGTGTTAAGGAACATATTTTCCATCTGCCTCTACCGTCCCTATCGCCTTGTCTCCTGCAGGGACTGGCTGCTCAGCCTCTGTTAACGAAAATCCTGGACAACCTCACCCTGCCGTGAGCCCGCTGGAATTTCCGAAGAGCCTTATAACCAACAGGGTTTCTGAAATTCCCGTTGTCCTCGTCCTCTGCGAGGAGTGGGAAATACACGTGTCCTCCTTTCCTTCCCTTTTCGAGGGACGGCGGTATGTATGCAGATTGGAACGGGCGCAGGAGGCTTCAGAAGAAGGCACGCTGCGTCCCAGAGCTCACCCTGTCATCCAACGACGGGCGCACCATAGGCCTCGGAGAAGTGGACCCTGCTCCGATCGACCTGCGGGGATGAAACCAGATAAGATTGTCGCAGCCCGATACGAGCCGACGAAGCCGAGGCAGACCCAGGCGCAGTCCAGACAAACCCTTACCTGTCGCGGAGGATCCGGCGCGAGTCCAGGGGCAGCAGATTGGGCGTCGCGTAAAGGGGGGACGATAGAAGGGGGCAGAAAAGGGCTGCAGAAAAGGAGTATCGCCCCCCCCCCCACCCCATTGCGCGACGCCCAACAGAAGCCGTGCCCACCCCTTGACCACCGCTGGGGGCGACCACGAAGACGACCTGGGCCTCCTGGAGTCCGGGCGAAAGTCTCCGACTGGCTTCATCCCGGGGCACTCCTCTTCCTCCTCCTCCTCGTCCTCCGCCTCATCCTCCTCCTCCTCCTCATCCCCCTGCTCCTCCTCCTCCTCCTCCTCCTCCTCCTCCCCCTCCTCTTCCCCCTCCTCCTCCTTCTGCTCCTCCTCCTCTTCCTCCTCCTGCTCTTCCTCCTCCTCCTCCTGGACCGCCTGGGGGCCTCCTAGTGGTCTCCAGAGCCTCGGAACGAGATGCCCAGAAGCCAACAGACATACGAGTACACAGAAGTAGGAGACTGAACAAGATATCATCGGACGGGGCTAGGACGAGGACAAGTACGCCCTCAGAGCGTTCTGGAATGCTCTTAGAAGGCCGCGGCGCCCGACACATCCTCCAGATCCGCTGGATCTCAGGGATTATCGATTATCGATGTGTAGTTACCCGATTGTATGATCGTCCTGGAATTGTCAATTTTTAAGCATATGTCGATCGCTTGATGATGGGCACCAGGCCCCCGCGTCGCCAACCCTCGCTTGGTTCGTTTGCGCGCGCGCGTGCAAGCAAATCGATAGTTTCGTTATTTTCATCGCATCGAGGTTCCGCAATATGTGTTGACAGAGTTCACATGATATGGGCGTACACTTGCTATGCCATATGCTATTATGTCCCGTGCTCTTGGACATCGTTCAGCATACACATATCGCTATGCTGCGATTCGGATGAAAAGGTTTTGACAGGCGTCCCTTGTGGAAACGGCTGTTGCCCAGGCCGAGGAAAGGAGGAATCCGAGTGGCAGTGGCGTCGCGCGCAGATGGCGTCCACATGTCAGACGAGTGTTCTCTCGCCGCTTCTCTGGCAAACGGTATCGGTGCACGTCTGTTTGTGTGCCCCCTACTCCAAGGATCCTAATCGAGTCCTCGGGGAAGACGACTTAGCGACGACGACGACGACGACGACGACGACGGCGGCGACGAGAGTGCCGCGTCGCGGCGGCGGCGCTTGCCCAGGGAGCGCTGCGAGGCGTGCGGCGGGGGCGCGACGTGGTGCCGCGCCGCCAAGGCCGCCAGCGAAGCCGCGCTGCCCACGCCCCCGCCCAGCGGGCGGCGACGGCGACTCGTTCTGGGCTGGAGCGGGCATCGCTCGGACGTGTGTGGATTTTTCCTTCGGCGAGGACCATCGTGGAGCATCCTTGATCATTGGGCGAAACAGCCACGCACGAAACCGAAAAAAACACAGGGAATGGACGTCCGAGCGATGGCCAGGGCGAAGAGGGTATAGAATCAACTTATCCGCTGGCGGGCACGCCCGACCCTCGGGCGGCTCGGAAGTTCACACCTCCACGAGGCACCGTAGGGTATAAGCTTGCCGACCGCCCAGGGGGCAGGTGTCCCCGACGGCGGAAAAGTTGCTTTTATGCCGCTCTTCGTGCCAGAGGGGCTGGCGCCGGCACAATGAAACCCAAGAGGTCCCAAGCTGTGACTGGTGGCTGCGCAGCTTTCCCTGCCTGGCCCTGGGACGTGTCCGGTTGCTTCTTGAGTACAGCCTCGGTGACTACGGTTCGCTTGAGAGGTTCACGCATTGGGTAGATGCACGCATGCATGCACACTTGCAGCTACGCATGCAAAGTGTGTGAAATCGTGCGCTGCAGTGACAACGATGGTCGGCTTGAGCCGAGCGTCGCAACAACGACGACGACGGCGGCGGCGACGGCGATGGCGGCGGCGACGGCGACGTCGACGTCGGTTAGGGATCGAGGATGAGTGGAGGCATTGACAAGTTCTTGGCCATCACGGTGACCTCCCGAGACTCTTGGTGTGACCCCGACACCATCGTCGTCGTTGCAGATATTTCCATACGTATATATATACGCATCTATATATATGCATTCATACAGGCATAGATACATACATAGATACATAAATTCATGCACACATACATACATACATACATACATACATACATACATACATACATACATACATACATACATACATACATACATACAGACGGACAGACATACAGACAGACAGACAGACAGACAGACAGACAAGCAGACAGACAGACAGACAGACACCCATACATACATACATACATACATGCATACATGCATACATGCATACATTCATACATGCATACATGCATACATGCAGTATGCATGTATGCATGCATGCATGTATGCATGTATGCATGCATGCACACGTACGTGCGTACGTGCGTACATTCATACAGACAGACATACATATTTGTATGGCATACCCGGAGGCTGCACGTAGCTCGAGAATTCGCCGGGGCGGGTCACGGATCGGGCCCAGGTCAGACGTTGAGGAGGCGGTGACGACGGAGCGGCGTCGACGACGAGGACAACAAAGACGAGGCGACGACGACTCCCCGAGGAAGAGGAGGAGCAGGGGTATGAAGGTTTTTTCTAAGGCATTCGGGGATGTTCGGATGGCTTGGGAGGTCGGCGGAGCCTTCGAGAGGAGCAACAACTAGGAATACGCGTTTGTTCTGACACGTCTTCAAGGCCACTGGCCTGATCTCTCCTCTGCCCATCCGAAGCCATGCCCCGTCTGAGTGGCTTTTTGTTTTTTGCCCTCTGGCGGGCCGCGGGATCGGAGGCTCGAGACGTCAGCTTCTCTCTCTCTCTCTCGTTTTCTCTCTCTCTCTCTCTCGCTTTCTCTCTCTCCCTCTCCCTCTCTCTATGTCTCTCTCTCTCTCTCTCTATATATATATATGTATCTCTCTGTCTCTCTCTCTCTCTCTTTCCACCACCTCGCCAGGAGGAGAGCTGAGTCTCGAGGATCGGGATTTTGGGCCGTCCCGTCTTACCTGTTCGGGCATCCTGAGGCCCCCGCTCCCCGCCCGTTTCTCCGCCCCTCTTGTCTCCGCTCCCTCGTCAATTTCACAACCTTCGCGTCTCCGAAGCCATCAACCTGCGTACATTACGCTATATGTACGAGCCCGAAGCGATATACCCTTGTAAATGACGCGCTGCTCGCGTATCCGAAGCCCGTCATTCTCGATATGGCCGTCGACTATACCCACGGTCCCACGCGTATTTCTGCCCCTCGTCGTATACCTGTACTTGTGCTCCTAACTCCGACTCCACATTTCCACCCCTACTCACAATTTGAGTCCAACTTCCCCTCCAGGACCGACTCCGACTCCGCGCCCT
>CAUYUJ010014385.1:300164-397664 GCA_963575745.1 Prorocentrum cordatum | reverse complement strand
AGGAGGAGGGAGGAGGAGGAGGAGGACGGAGGAGGACGGAAGGAGGAGGGAGGAGAGGAGGAGGAGGAGGAGGCAGGAGGAGGAGGGAGGAACAGGGAGGAGGAGGGGGAGGACGGACGTGGAGGAGGAGGAGGAGGAGGAGCAGGAGGTGAGGAGCGGGGGGGGAGGAGGGAGGAGGAGGAGAGCAGCAGCAGGAGCAGGAGGAGGAGAGAAAGAGGAGAAAAAAGGGGACCGAGGAGAGGAGGCGGACGGAGGAGGACTCGAGGACAAGCAGGAGGAGGAGGATGGGGGAGGGAGGAGGAGGACGGAGGAGGAAAGGAGGAGGAGGAGGAGGAGGAGAAGGAGGAGGAGGAGGAGGAGGCGGAGGAGGAGGAGTCGAGGAGTCGAGGAGAATTCGAGGAGGACTCGAAGAGGAGGAGGAGGACTCGAGGAGGAAAGGGGGGAGGAGGAGGAGGAGGAGAGAAGAGGAGGAGGAGGAGGAGGAGGAGGAGGAGGAGGAGGAGGAGGAGGGAGGAGCAGGAGGGAGGAGCAGGAGGGGGCGGAGGAGAGGGACGAGGAGCACCACGAGCGAGCAAGAGGACCCATTGCAGGAGCAGGATGAGTGTGAGGGGGCGGAGGAGAGGGACGAGGAGCACCAGGCAAGAGGGCCAAGTGCAGGAGCAGGATGAGTGTGACGTTGCGGATGAGGTGAGGAGGTTACGAACGTGGAGCACCAGGCACCAGAAGAAGGACCAATAGTAGGAGCAGGGTAATTAAGACGAAACGAATGAGGATGAGGAGGGGAAGGATTTCGATGACGAGTTGGTAGGATCAAGCGCAGGAGCAGGCGGCAGATGAAGAAGAACATGAGAGATGCTCACTGTTGTCCTCCTGTCCCTTACTTACCTTCTCACTTCTCATATTGCAGGGACATCGTACTGCCTGCCTCTTCCTGATTCGCCCACTCGTCGCCCCCATGATCGATGTCTCCAAACTCATCACCCTTCTCCCTTCTGATCCGACCTCTATCTTACTTCCTGCTCCCTCCTCCTTCATACTAACTATCCTCCTGCTCCGGGTGCTCCTCAGGATTGTATTCCTTTTCATGCTTATACTGATCACCCTCCCCATCCAAGCCCGCATGTCCCCCTCACGCATATATGATCGCGGGCTCAGGGCCCACGCCCCCCCCCCCCCCCCCCCAGATGGGATGGGTCCCAGGGTCCCTCGGGCCCCCCCCCCCCCCCCCCAGATGGGATGGGGAGGAGGAGGAGGAGGAGGAGGAGGAGGAGGAGGAGGACGACGACGACGACGACGGCGATGACGACGACGACGACGACGACGACGACGACGACGACAACACGACAACGACCGACGACGACGACAACGAGGACGACGACGACGACCGTCGACGTCGACGTCGACGGCACCACCAGCGGCGGCGGCGACGACGTCGAGCACCGGAGCTGTCAACATGACGCCAATCCCAGCCACACGCCGCACCCACAGGGGGGAGGGAGGGAGGGAGGAGGACCATGGCGTCACCCCGCACACACCCACAGCAACACACCACACCCACACCACATCCACAGGGGGGGGAGCCACCACGCCACACCCACGCCCACGGGGGGGGGGGGGCATCGCGCGGGGGGGGGTGGGCCGATGGCATTAGCATTGGGGGGGGGCCCAAACCCGGAACCCTCGACCATATATGCCTCCTTCCATCTGCTCGTAGCGCCTATGCGTCTCCATGTTGCTTGTCCCCGCTCTCCTGCTATCATGGGTCCCCACCCTCATAATTAATATGTTCTCGATGATGCTATGTATTATCATCCTTCTCGTTATGACCCGCGTCTGCCTTCACTTCGTCCTGGTGCTCCACCTTCCTTACGTGTTTCCTCCAAGTCCCGCATGTTGTCATTGATTCGTGGAGTTTGTATGTCATCATGCCTCTCCTCATGATCATCATCATCATCATCATCATCATCATCATCTTCTTCTTGTCCTCCGCCTCTTCCTCGTCTTCATCGTTCCCCATGCACATCCTATAATCCACCCTTGTTCTTCATATTTTCCCTGCAACCTCGTCCCTCCCCTGTTATCCTACCTCGCTTCACCTTCCTACATGATCATACCTCGGTCCCCCGCAGTATCAACCTGCCCAGCTTGTCCTGTAGCATCCTCATCTGGCTTCCATCCTCCTGATGTTCACCCTCATCCCCCTGTCTCCCCTACTGATACTCCCCTCCAAATCCTCCGTTGATTGACGCCCCCGTCCTAATGTTTCTTCCTGATATCAATGTTCTTCCCGATGTCTCCATCCGATCATTGCCCACCTTCTCACCTCTCCTATCCGCACAATCCATGATTTCCCAACCATCCTGTGGTGTTGGGTCCTCTTTTGAAGAGACAGCGCCCCGCGTTCCTCACTTCCTCCCTCCCTCCTCTCCCTCCTCCCTCCTTGCGTTTCACGCACCCAGTACTGCGTTTCGTGACCCCATAGGAAGCTCCGCAGAAGGCCCCAATGCCACCGTCCGCACGCGTCCCGAAACATCCAATTTGGCAGTGCCACCCACCCAGTGCAACGTTTCGTGGCCCCATACACCGAAGGTCCCAGTGCCACCGCCCGCACGCGTCCAGGAACATCCAATTTGGCATTTTCACCCACCCAGAACAGCGCCCGTGGCCCCATAGGGAGCTCCACCGAAGGCCCCAGTGCCACCGTCCGCATGCTTCCGAAACGTCCAATTTCGCACGTTCACCCACTCAGTACAGCGCTTCGTGGCACCATAGGGAGCTCCACCGAAGGCCCCAGTGCCACCGTCCTCACGCGTCCCGACACATACAATTTAGCAGTTTCACCAACCCAGTACAACGCTTCCTGGCACCATGGGGAGCTCCACCGACGGGCCCAGTGCCACCGTCCGCATGCGTGCCGAAGCATCAAATTTTGCATTTTCACCCATCCAGTACAGCGCTTCTTGGCCCCTTAGGGAGCTCCACTGAAGGCCCCAGTGCCGCCGTCCGCACGCGTCCCGAAACATCAAATTTGGCTCGTTCACCTACCCAATACAGCGTTTCGTGGCCCCAAAGGGAGCCCCACCGAAGGCACCAGTGCCACTGTCCGCACTCGCGCCGGAACATCCAATTTGGCATTTTCACCTACCCAGTACAGCGCTTCGTGGCTCCATAGGGAGCTCCACCGAAGGCCACAAGCCACCGTCCGCACGCGTCCCGAAACATCCAGTGTGGCATTTTCACCCATCATATACAGCGCTTCGTGGCCCCATAGGGAGCTCCGCAGAAGGCCACAAGCCACCGTCCGCATGCGCCCCGAAACATCCAATTTGGCATTGTCACCTACCCAGTACAACGCTTCCTGGCCCCATGGGGAGCTCCACCGACGGGCCCAGTGCCACCGTCCGCATGCGTCCCGAAACATCAAATTTTGCATTTCCACCCACCCAGTACAGCATTTTGTGGCGCCACAGGGAGCTCCACCGAATGCCACAAGACACCGTCCGCATGCGTCCCGAAACATGCAATTTGGCATTTTCACCCACTCATTATAACGTTTCGTGCCCCCATATGAAGCTCCACCCGCCCCAGTGCCACCGTTCGCACGCGCCCCGAAACATCGAATGTTGCATTTTCACCCACCCAGAATAGCGCTTCGTGGCCACATAGGAAGCTCCACCGAAGCCACCAGTGGGACCGCCCGCACGCGGCCGGAATCATCCAATTTGGCATTTTTCACCCACCCAGTACGGCGTTTAGTGGCCCTATAAAGAGCTCCACCGACGGCCCCAGTGCTACCGCCCGCATGCGTTCCCCCCCACAGAGTGCAGCGCTTCGTGGCCCCACACGACGCTCCACCGAAGAAGATATTCACAATTGCGGCACCTACAACTGCATATGTCTGGGTCCTTCGCTTGGATAATTTTCCCCCGCTCACTCTATCGCTCCCTCTTCTTTGTATATTTGCACATTTCCAAACATCCCTTTCTCGGTCCATCTGTATGTGCATATGTAGATATATTGTGTATATATATATATATATATTCATATATGTATAATAATGTGTCTGTTCCATATGTCTCTCTCTCTCGCGCGCGCTCGCACCGCAAACAAGACCTGCAACGCCAGTACGACGACGAGGTCTGGGCCGCCCAGGCAGAGGCCGCCTGCGTCGCCCTCGCCAACGCCTATACCCCTCCCGCCGCGGAGAGCCTCCGAATCACCCCCCAGCAGCTCTTCGCTGCCCTCGCTTCCGCGTGCAGTCGCGCATCAAGGCACGCATAGGGCCGTTGCGCCCCCCACGTTTCCACCGTCTTCTCACGGCCGCGCTACCTGGCTCACTGCGCCTCGCTGACCACCCTCCGCATGGGGTGCCGTGTGGGGGGGGTCCGCCACGTCCAGAGAGGCGACCTGCCAAGGCCGGCTCCTGGTCGCCATGCCTGCAGCATCCCCCGAGCGTGCTCCCGCGCCGTTCGGGGTCTCGACTCCCCTCCGTCCGTCGGGCGCTCCGGCCCCCCGCGCCAGGGGT
Organism: Prorocentrum cordatum; assembly: GCA_963575745.1. NCBI lineage: Eukaryota > Dinophyceae > Prorocentrales > Prorocentraceae > Prorocentrum > Prorocentrum cordatum. The sequence goes on along the minus strand of CAUYUJ010014385.1, from coordinate 393,139 downwards.
CGTCCTCGCTTCGTCCCCCGTTGCCGTGCCTGCTCCAGCCACAGGGGCTTAGCGCATCGGCAGCTACTCCGCAGAGCGCCGGCGCAGAGACGCGCGAAAGAAGGCGATATGTGTTTTGTTTGTTTCTCCTCTTCCTGTCGTTCTCTCTCTCTCTCTCTCGATCTATTTGTATTTTTGTCTCTTTTGCTTGACTTATGTATTTTTTAGGGTTCCCTCGCTCTTTGTAGATGTGTATGTATACGCCTGTATGCCTACACACAGACATACATCTATATATATATATATATATATATGCATACATACACATGTATATGCTTATATGCCTGTATCTATGTGTATATATATATACACCTGTGTGCTGTGCGTGTGAAGGTGAGTGTGAGTGTGAGTGTGAGTGTGAGTGTGAGTGCGTGCGTGCGAGCGTGCGTGCGTGCGTGCGTGCGTGTGCGTGTGCGCGTGTGCGCGTGTGCGTGTGTGCGTGTGTGCGTGTGTGCGTGTGTGCGTGTGTGCGTGTGTGCGTGCGTGCGTGTGTGCGTGTGTGCGTGTGTGCGTGTGTGCGTGTGTGCGTGTGTGCGTGTGTGCGTGTGTGCGTGCGTGTGTGCGTGTGTGCGCGTGTGCGTGCGTGCGTGTGCGTGCGTGGTGCGTGCGTGTGTGCGTGTGTGCGATGCGTGTGTGTGCGTCGTGTGCGTGTGCGTCTGTGCGTCTGTGCCGTGTGTGCGTGTGTGCATGCTGTGCGTGCGTGTGTGCGTGTGTGCGTGTGTGCGTCTGTGCGTGTGTGCGGTGTGTGGTGTGTGCGTGTGTGCGTGTGTGCGTGTGTGTGTGTGTGTGTGTGTGTGTGTGTGTTGTGCGTGCGTGCGTGCGTGCGTGCGTGCGTGCGTGCGTGCGTGCGTGCGTGCATGCGTGCGTGCGTGCGTGCGTGCGTGCGCGCGCGCGCGTGCGGGCGTGCGTGCGCGCGTGCGCGCGTGCGTGCTTGCGTGCGTGCGTGCGCGCGTGCGTGCGTGCGTGCGTGCGTGCGTGCGTGCGTGGGTGTGTGTGTGTGTGTGTGTGTGTGTGTGTGTGTGTGTCGTTCTACCTGCCTGCTTGGAGCCTCTTGGGGGCCTCTTGGGAGCCTTTGGAAGGCCTTTAGGGGCTCCTGGGGGCCTCTTGGGGGCAGCTTTGGGCCTCTTGGGGACTTCTTGGGGCCTCTTTTTCGGCTGTCCTGGGGCCTCTTGGGGCCGAGGGCTCGAAATGTCAGTTCGGGTCCCCCGTCTGGGCCCACTCTCGGAGCCGTCTTGGGGGCCTGTTTGGCTGTCTTAGAGGCCTCTTGGGCCGTCTTGGGGCCCCCTCGGCCCACTTCGGAGCCCTCCTGGAGGCCTCTTCGGCTGTCTTGGGGCCATATTGAAGGTTTCCTGGGCTGTCTTGGAGCGTCGGGAATCCGAAAAGGCGAGAACGCCCAAATCAGTCAAAGATAAGAAAATCAATGATTTGTGCCTCTTGGGGTGTCTGGAGACTTCTTTGGCCGTCTGGAAGCCATCTTGGGCGTCTTGGAGAGATTTGTCGCGGATTCTGTGCCCTCCTGGATCGTTGGGGCGGCCTCCCGGGGCTTTCTTGGCCCGTTGTGGAGCCCTCCTAAGCGAGGGAACCGGCACGGAGGCCCAATGCGGAACACTCCGAAAGCGCCCAGGAAACCGGGAGGCCGGGCGCTTAAGATCCTTACAATTTCGTTACCTCTCAGTGCTGCATGAGCCTTGGGGTGCTCCACTTCGTGCCAGAGGCACGGTGGCGGATCTTTCTCGTTCTTTGTCTCTCTCTCTCTCTCTCTCTCTCTCTCTCTTTTTGTGTTCTCTCTCTCTCTCTCTCTCTTTGTGTCTCTCTCGCTCCCTCTCTCGCTCCCTCTCTCGCTCCCTCTCTCTCTCTCTCTTTCTCTGTTTCCCTCGTTATTCCTGTCTCCTCTCCCCGCTGCTGCTTCCGCGTTTCCCTTCGATTCCTTCCCTCCACCGAATGATGAGAGGGCTCGCCTTCCAAGCAGCTCGAGCCACTGCATCGGCAGTGCCCGAGGGAGTGGTGCTATTCTGCCGTCCCCCCCCGCTGTGGGCCGTACAGTCGAGCCGGATTAGTAGGTCGACCTTGCCAAATCAAGGGTACTCTTGTGCCTTGTGCCTCGCGACCCATGCTTCTACATTCATATGGCAATGTGGCCCTCGGAAGAGTGTTATGTCCTCTCGCGTGTCCTCTTCAATCCACCCTGTATACACGCACGGCTGGCCAAGGCACGAGCTCTAATCGAGCCCCATGGTGCAATGGGCGAAGGCGCGGCTCAGAGGGGCACCGCAGAAGACCACCCCAGGGCAAGAGGCCTTCCTCGTCGCGCCCTCGCGAGCGACCACCTCCCGCGGTGGAGCCCACGCCAGGGCGCCCCCGTCCCCCCCCAATCTTTGATTGGCGTGCTTTTCACCACCACCACCACCAGAAGTTGGAGGGGGAGGGGGTCCTCCTCCTCCTCCTCCTCCTCCTCCTCCTCCTCCTTCTCCTCTTCGTCCTCCTCCTCGTCCTCCACCTCCTTCCCCCTTCCAACTTTTGGTAGTGGTGGTGGAAAACAGGCCCATCAATCTTCCTTCTCCCAGCCCATCTTCCCCCGTCCCCCATCATCCCTCTCCCATCCCAGGGGTGGAACCAAACGTTTTTGTTGGCGATTCCGTGGGCCGTTTTCGTTTCGATGTCGTTTTGCGTTAAAGGCGGATTGAAGACAAAACAAGGGAAAACGGAAACAACACGAAAACGAAAAACACAGTTTAGGTTCAGCCCTGCCCTCCCCCATCTTCCTTCTCCCCCTCTCTCCCTCTTCCCTTCCCCCCATGCTTCTGACGCAGGGCAAACCTTAGGACAGAGCCTATGGCGTTCACTTGGGCAGTGCAAGGAAAGATCGGCCGACTGAGCGATGCGACGGTCAAACTACGCCTGGCCGGCGCAGCGGCAAACAGAGAGGCTTAAAGAAATCGAAACGACAGCGGGCCCGCAAGGGCACAGAGGATGCGCCAGCCAGGCGGCTAAGTCCACCCCGTGCTCCTTCCTCACTCTTCTCCCGCTTTCCCCCCCCTCCCCTTGGAGTTGCGAGCGGCAGCAGCACCCCCCTTTACTGGCCCACGCGGAGCCTGGGATCCATCCCGGATGCGACCCGCACGCGCGCAAGAGGCTCCTGCAGGCCTGCAGAGCAGCTCAGGAAAAGACCGCGAGACGGCCAGCGTGAACACATCGGGGGGATGGCGAGGGCGTGCCCGGCGGAGGCGCGGAGGGCGGGCTCATCTGCTCGACGGCGGCTTCGCGCTGGGCGTGTTCGGTGCCGATCCAGCTGCACCGGGCAGGTGGCGCTATGGAGCCACGAAGGCCACCGCCAAGCGACAGCGCAAAGGTCAAAAGGGACCGCGCAAATAGCAACAGCGCCTAAGACAGGCATCGGCGACGCACTGGGCTGGGAAGGGGGAGGGGGGGTGGGTGGAGGTGGGGGGAGGGCAAACAGCGCATGTGCCAAGCACGCCGTGACCCCCTATCGTAGTTTCTGGACCCAACGTGGTGCCGCAGGGTCACCCGGCGCAGGCCTCAAGCATGTAAATTCAAGGGGTCGGCATTCAGTCATCCATCATCCACGAGGGCCGCCGCAGGGAGCTCCAGGCTCTTTAAGCGCACGTCAGGACATTCACTGTACCCCCATACCTCCTCCTCCTCCTCTTCTTTCTCCCTCCCCCTTTCCACTAGTTGTGCTGGCTCAAGGCACTCGTGCCCCATGAGATCCTAGCGCGGAGCAAGCCCCGCCACTGGGGGCAGCAGCCCCCCCCCCCACCCCACCACCACCACCACCACCACGCAGCGGAGATGGCGCGAGCCAAGGCCTGCGAGCTGCGTTCGAAGACACCCGTGGCACTCCTGGAGGACTTCGATGGGATGATGATCGGCGTCGCGCCAAGGGGGACGCCAGAGGAGGCGGGCCCCCGTGTAAGGCTCAGGAGGTTTTTGGACTTTTTTTTTCAGAAGCATCCTAATCAAACCTTCTCCGAGGACGCAAGATCTTCACAGAAAAACGCAATGTCTCTTAGATACCCGCCAAATTTCTAAGAAGGCCTGTCCCTGTTCTTTTCGCCGCGGCCAAGCTGGCCAATATCAAGGTCGTTCGGATGTCGATCGCGCGCATCCTGACCGGCTGCACTGGAGGGCCCGTGTGTTGAGGCGCGCGCTCAATACGGACAAAAAACGGTCAGGACTGCCAAGGAGAATACATGCGCGAGCATTTTCCCTTTGCGGTCTCTCTCGGAAACCATGCGATCTGAGATGTTTTGCAGGCGGGGTTCCGGTTCGCGAGTTTTGCAAGTCAGCATGGTGGTGATGGCGTTCAACCCATGTGACAACAACATTGAAAAATGAAGGGCCTGCATCCGCCACAAGTGGCCCTCCAGAGCCACCCGCGCGTCGCTGCCGCACACGCGGAGGCGCCCGACGCCGCTCTGTCTCAGACCTTGGCGAGCGGGCCTTCGTGCGGCGCAGGTGGTAGGCCGCCCTTCTAGGTGGCGGGTGGTGGCGCCACCCCGACGTTCTGCCCCCCTGTTCCACGATGTTTTCGCCGCTGTTGCTCCTCCCAGCCCTCCTCCTTCATTCGTTCCTTCTCCTCCTCCTCTTCCTCCTCCTCCTCCGTAGCCGTTTTGGCTCATGCCTTTTCCGTAGGTCCTTTGCTCCTGGATTTTGTCCCTCGGCGTACCTCAATGCCGGGCTGACGTGAGGGCATGGGGGGGCAGGGCTTTCGGCTCATGGGATGATGGTTGCGGGAGGCGCCCCTGGAGGGCGCCAGCTGGAGGCGACTTCGCGGGGCGCAGCGCAGGGTCTGGGCCAAGTCGTCGTCGGACAGGCTCGTGGCGCGCCTCACCGCCGAGGTGAAGGAAATGCGCGACGGCCTCGACGCGACCTTGGTGGCGCTCGACGCGGTCGCCGAGTGCGAAGGCTTCGCTGACCGCCTGGCTGCTTGCGCGCCCGCGCTCGCCGCCCTGCTGGCAGGTCAGTACCCGACGGCGCTGCAGCGGCTGCGGCGCAACGTCGCCCTGCACGCCGCCCGCGCCCCAGGCAATCTCAGCCGAGCCTCTGCGGCTTCCCTGCGGCAGGCGGCGAAGGGGCTTCGGCTGGTGGGCGCTGTGGATTGCGAGGGCGCAGTAGGCGGCGACGGGGAAACGTTGGGCGGCTGGGATGTCACCGATGAGGTCTGCGTCGCGGAGCCCTCGGTGGTTGCTTGAACGGCTCACGGCCCGCTTGGAGGTGTGCGCATTTTCTGATAAAGGAGAAAACATATGGTGGTTGGCGGCGCCGCCTTTCGTGCAGGGCCCGGTCCAGCACCAAGAGCGACACGGAGCAGACATCGAGGCGATGTTGGGTGCGTTGGCGCAGCCTGGACTCGTGGTCCCTGCGGGGGCTGTCTGCCCCACGGCTGGCGGCATTGTTGCCGCGCTGGGCTCGGAACGCGCTGGCCCCGTTGTCGGGGCGAGCGCGGGCGTTGACGTCGAGTGCAAGGCCACCCCGACGGCCCAGGAGGAGCAAGGGCAGCGCGACGCCTTTGATGCGTCCACCCTGAAGCTGCCGATCCTCTCTATCCCGAGCGTGGCGCCCACGGTCGACCCAGGGCGGGTTCTGCAGACATCCGTGGGCGAGCGCACGACCGTCGATATCGGCATCGAGACGCAGGAGGAGCAGGACTTGTTTCCAGTTGACACAGAGGGCCTCGAGAACCTCTCTGCGCGGCAGCAGCGGATGGCGACCCCCGTTATCCAGACGGGGAGGTCCACGGTCGATATCCTCGCGGCGACGCTGGGCGGCCTCTGCCCCGTGTGCATGTTGCCCCGTCTTCTTCCGCGCAGGGCGCCGAGGCCGATCGACGGCCTTGACGCCTTCGCATGCGAGCTGTGCTCGGGCGGTATAGCTCATGGGACTGCGATGGTCGTCTGCCAGAGCTGCAAGAGCGCAGTCCACACGGGCTGCTTGCGGGAGCAGCTCGTTTTGGCGAGGAGCCGACTGTGCTCGACGAGCTCTTCCTGATGTTCGTGCCGGAGGTGCTGGTCGTCTTCTCCCGGTTCGCATAGGTGCAGGGCTGTTGTCCCGCCTTTGTGCGGTGCCTCAGCGCGGCATTCACCGTCGTGTGCCGAGAGGGCACCGCCGCCCGCGGTGGGTTGGCGGGCGGCCCCGTCGCGGCGCGCGCGTCAGTCGAGGGACACTGCGTCCCCAGGTTCCTCCTCCTCCTCTTCCTCCTCCTCCTCCTCCTCCTCCTCCTCCTCCTCCTCCTCCTCCTCCTCCTCCTCCTCCTCCCTCCACTTCCTCCGCGGGGCAGGACTTGCGAGGCCGCCAGCCAACCTGCCATCTGGAGCGGCAAGGATGATCCCGTCGTCAGGAACGCTGTGCCCTTATCGGTCAAACCCAGTCTGCTCCGGCGATCCTCTGACCACCGTCACCCTCCAGCCGTTGCGGTCTGATTGACATTGAGTCCGCCGACTCCTCCCCCCCTCCCTCCCAGCCTCCCCTCCCCCTCCCTCTCCCCTCTCCCCATCCCTCCCCTCCCTCCCTCCCTCCCTCTCCCACTCCCTCTCCCCTTGCCTCCCCCCTTCCCTCCCTCCCTCCCCTCCCTCTGCCCCTCCCCTCCGTCCCTGTCCCCCTCTCTTCCCGCCAGCGGCAGGAGCCCGCCGCCAGCGAAGACGACGACGACGACCCAGAGGCCCGCTGCGGCCTTGCGCGCGGATCGCTGGGCTGCTGAATAATCGCCAGGCTAGTTTTTGCCTCCTCGTCCTCCTCTTCCTCCTCGTCCTCCTCCTCATCCTCCTCCTCATCCTCCTCCTCCTTCCTGTCCTCCTCCTCCTCCTCGTCCTCCTTCTTCTCTTACTCCTCCTCCTCCTCCTCCTCCTCCTTCTTCCTGTCCTCCTCCTCGTCCTCCTTCTCCTCGTCCTCCTCCTCCTCCTCCTCCTCCTCCTGTCCTCCTCCTCCTCCTCCCTCCTCTTCCTCCTCCTCCTCCTCCTCCTCCTCCTCCTCCCTTCGTTATGGGGAGAGCGGGTCCTGGGACTTTCCGCCGTGTCGGGCTCTTGGGGCCTTCCGCGGGCCCCAGGACAGTCAGAGAACGATTCAGAGTATAGATCTCGTCTTGAGGGAGAAAGACCCCAGGGTCTGGGAGTCGTGTCCGTAAGGTTGGCAGATCGCATCGGAGGTTGACGGCAGTTCCCCGAATGTCGGGCCGGGCGAAAGGGGGGGATTGGGAAAGGGGGGGTTACGAAATCTGCTGCATGCAGCTGGTTTCGGCCTCACCGAGGGGCCCGTTCCTCGATACATGGCCGCCTCCGGCGCCGGGAGGCGCCAGGAAAATCAGATACGTGAGCTGATTCTCAAACCCCCCCTTTGCTGTCCCCCCCTTTTGCCCGACCCGAGAATGTTTGCACCGGGCCTCCGAGGTCTTGTGCCCCTTCAAGCATCTGGGCGTCGACGGGAGGCTTCGAAACGGCGGCGTTGACTTGGTATCGCTCGGGCGTGTGCGTTTTTTCCCCGCAGGTGTCATCGAGGAGCATTCTGGGCCCATCCTTCCTTTGAACAAACACGGAACCGAAACATGCACGGAGAATGGAGGTCCGAGCGATGGCGAGTTGTTGGCCCGATCTTGGATCCGCTCTCTGCGGTCCACGCCGTGGCTGGCCGGTGGGCTGGGGTTGCCAAGGTTTGAAGCAGTTGCGGAGGCGTGCCGATGTTGGTGCGTGTCATCAATCGACCATCCCTTGGCGATTCTCTGGGGAAGCAGTGGAAGAGAGGAGAGGGACGCCTTTGGAACCGAGTCTGGGCCGAGCCCGAGCAGGCTCCAAACAGTGCGAGCTTGGAGACTCCTGGGAGATTCTCGGTGAGGGTCTTGTGGCCATCTCGTGGACGAGGACGACGAATAGCAGGGTGAAGTGGGCGACGAGGAAGGGGAAGTCGCAGGACGAGGAGAAGGGCGAGGATGACGAGGACGAGGGAGGGGGGGCTCGGAGGAGAAGGCAGACGACAACCAAAATGAGGATGATGAGGACGACGACTGTCAGGACGAAGACGAAGGTGAGTGGAGTATGGCGAGGGTCCTGCCTGCAGGGGGAGGGTGCGGTGAGTTGCGGGTCGTGTTGCCAGATGTTGCAGGGCGTGGTATCCGAAGGGCCTTTTTGCGGGGAATTGCAGAGGGAGGTGGCCAGGTTCTTGGGCGGGGGGGGAGGGGGGGGAAGGACACCCGTGTCCGCGACGGAGGGTTCTTTTTTGGGGGCAGAGTTGCCTCGGCAATCGACCCACGACCAGAGGGTTGGTGGGATTGTGGTGGGCGATCGTGTTGACATGTTTGGTTTGTTGGTCCATACGTCTCTTGTCGATCTGGTAGGCCCGCAGACTCGTCAGATTTGGGCTGGTTGGATTGCGGGTTGGCTATATGATTGTTCGTTGGTTGGTTAGCTTGTCTGTTGGATGGTCATTGGGGTGGTTGTTGTCTTACTTTGTCGTCGGGTTGTTTGGCTCGCAAGCCTGTAACGTTTTTAATTCCGAGTGCCAGGCAGCAAGGGTGATGTGGATGGGGGGATAGGTCGGAGGAATAATGAGGAGCGGGGGAGGGTAATTGCGGCTGGGGAGAGGGGAACAGCAGGAGAGATGATGATGGAGGAGGGGGAGGGAGGAGCAAATGCGTAGGGAGGGGGAGAGAGTGCGGGAGGACAGGAGCAGAAGGAGACGGGCGAGATCGTGTAGGTGGAGGAGGCAGGAAGGAAAGCACGGATGACCAGCTGGAGTAGCAGGAGGAAAAGGAGCAGGAGAAGGGAGGCGGACGGGAGAAGAAGGGGTTGACCCTTCAGCGAGCCGACAGGGCCCCTATTGTTGCCTGGCGGGCACCGGCAAGGGCGCCAGCTTCTGCAGCGAGTGCTTCGACGCCGCGAAGGCGCGGCCACGCTTCCAGGCCTGACCCTGAGGATGTCAAATGTCCCAGCGGAGGTGATGGAGGAGGAGGAGGAGGAGGAGGAGGAGGAGGAGGAGAAGGCGGAAGACTGAGAAACAGGAGGGCTGATAGTCAAAAGGAGGAGGAGGACAGGTTTCTGACACTTGAAACAGACGACGGGGACGACGAGGACGACGACGACGAACGCGACGACGACAACGACGACGACGACGACGACGACGACGACGGAGGTCCACAGCTTCTGGCCTCCGGGAGCCAGTTCGGGCCAGACTGCCTCGGGTATAAAAAATGGTCCCGGGAACGCGTCGGGACGTCCTGGCCCAAGCATTGGACAACACATTTGTCCTCCTCCTCCTCCTCCTCCTCCTCCTCACCTTTCTTCTCCTCCACCTCCTCCTCCTCACTCCTCCTCCTCCTCCTCGCATCCAGCAGCTCGCCACGGACTGTGGCCGCAGCAGCTCTGCGCCACGATAGGGGCCATGGCCCCTAAGCCAGCAGGGGGAGAGCGCTTCCTTGGCATACTCCCCACCATCAAAAAGGTGTGGAGCAAGATCCGCTCCTCCATCGCAGACCAGTGGCCCAACGCACTCGGAGACTTCTGGTACACTGCCATCGAGGGGTCCAGCGCGCCCAGGGCTGCGCTGATCAGGGCACTACTGGACGGCACTACTGAACGAAACGGCAGGGGCATTCGGCGTAGCCTCTGCGACGCTCCTCATGGACGTAGAGAAGTTATACGACTCGATCAGCTTCGCGCTTCTCTTCGAGGCGGTCATTGCTGAGAAGTTCCGGCCGATTGTGGTGGCCTTCGAGGTGTAGTTTTTCATCTCCCCGAGGTACCTCCGCATGCACGGCTGGGTGAACGATTTCATCGACCTCCAGAAGTCCATACTCGCGGGCAGCAGTCACGCTGACAAATTAGCGAAGGTTTTCTTTGGCCCAATCCGGCAGTGAGCGCACCACAACTACGCCTACGCGAAGTTGTGGACCTTCGTCGACGACACGGTGGCCAGGACAGAGGGCGAACCCAATCAGGTCATCAGGGACCTCATCGGTGTCGATATCGTCCTTTGCAGGTGATGACCGCCGCGGAGCTTAGGGTCCCTCCTCAGACCACGGTCGTCGCATTCAGCCCCTCCATCGCGCTCGCGGCCCACGTGGGCTTCAAGGCCTAGGGCCTAGGGGCTGCCCCATCAAGGTGGCGGGATCATCCCTCGACCCCGGGATCGACACAGCAGGTGGCAGGCGCCGTGTCACGGCCAAGGCGTCCTTTCGGGCGAAAAAAAGGCGAAGAGGCGCACAGGCCGCATCTTCCCCAAGATCTGGAGGCACGCGTCGCCCACCAAGATCGCGAAGGGCCTCGTAGTCCACGGGGCCCAGACCGCAGGGCACCTACGGCCACCAGAACATGGGACTCGCCCCATCCGCCATCGTGTGTCAAGAGGCGCCAAGCCCTGCAAGCCATCGCGGGCAAGGTGCCAGTCAGGTGTCTCGCGGTTGCCGTCGCCATGGTCCTTGACCAGAAGGGCCCCGCCATCGAGCTCAGGCGCCAGTCCATCACAGAGTGGCCCAGCCTTTGGTTCAAGAGCCCGTACCACCACATACGCGTTGGAAGCTCATCCACCAGAAGATGATCGGCCTCGGGAACAGGAAGTGGCACAAGGTCCTGGGCCCCACCTCTGCGATCCAGGCCATTCTCATGGATGCTGGCTGCAGCTGCACGCTCCATCACGAGTGGCCGCGCCCGCGCCTCCCGAAGGCGAACCTGCAGACCACACGTGGCTACTAGCTCACAGGGCCCACGCCGGGTGGGAGGTCAAGCGCCACGGGGTCGACCCGTCGGGGTTCGTTCGCGAGTTCTGCCAGTCTATCGAGACGGGGCCATGGGAGGCGGTAGCCGAGCACCTACATGGAGGAGGGCCCCAGGGAGGTGGCCCAGGCGCGCGCGTCATCAGCCACGAGATGGAGGTGTTCACGAAGCAGGGTCATTGCGACCAGTGGGCCCTCAACCTCTGCGCCGCGTCAGGGGCCCAGTTGACGCGGGCGCCTCTGGCCGAGGCCGGCTGACGGGCACAGGCGCTTTGCCCCGGCTATGGGAAAGCGGACGAGACCTTGATGCGCAGGATTGGGTTGTGTCTTTGCAATGGTGACCACGAGGATTACACGAATTCTGACGCCCTCTTGCCAGTCGCCCTGGCTGGGGCAGAAGCATCGCTTGCGCACTGGTTCCGCGGCCTACCGGCGCGTGCGGACACGCGCCTTGCCTGTTCTCGTTCAGGAGGGGGCGGCGGGCGGAGCTGGGTCGGGCGGGGCTCGGCGTGGCCCTCGCAATTGTCGGCGACGACTCGGGCGAGCAGTTCAGCGCCGACCTTCGTCGCCGCAGGGTGAGGGCAGCCTGTGTCGCAATGAAGAGTTTCTCTGGGGAGTGGGCCCCGTGGGGAGGCATCACCTCGGGGCTAGAGGGGCCATTCCAAACCGCCCCTTGCGCTGAGCTGCTCGCGATCGCATTGGCCGTGGAGAGTTGGCCAGGCGACTTGCGTTTCATCGCAGATCACTTGCCGCTGCGCGACGGGCGGAGGTCCAGCCGACACCTGCGCCCACGCGACGGCGCGAACCAATGCCAGCAGTGGCAGCGCGCCGCAAAGGCGATGCGCACTGATGGCGGCAGCAGGCTCGAGGTGATTTGCATGGTCCCACACAGCGAGGACACCCCTGGCATCGATACCGACCCCATCATATACTCCCGCACGCTAGGCAACGCGCGTGCCAACGCGTGGGCCGGCGCGGGCGCCCACACGGAGAGGCGCCCCCCACGGACCTACACGACACTCAGCGCGCCCTCCCTCGTCCGCCGACGGGCGCGATGGGCGCTCCCCGACACGCTCGCTGCCAATCCGCGGGTGGCAAAGAGGCCATCTCAGGCGCGGGGCCCCCGCCGAACTAGGGTGCAAATCGCCCTCCAGTCTAGCGCACACGCGCGAAAGCCCCGCGCTGCGGGCTCACGTCTGACAAGCGTGTGGTGCGACGGGCATGCGGCCTTCCTTGCCGTTGTACTTTTGTACGCGGCAAGACAGCGACGGAGGGCCCCCGCCACCTCGAGTGCTCGGGTCTTACGCGCAAAAGGCGTGATAACCTCGCTAAGATGGACCGAGGTCAGTTCACCCGCGCGCGCGGATTGCGGCGGACTCGCTCCATATGTAAGAGTGGATACCCACGGCATGGCCGTGGGCGATTTTGTGGCCGCCGCAGTGCCCGTTGTTGGTGCGAGCGCTCTCTGATAGGTGCGATGTTTTGGTCCACCGAGCTTGCACCCTTTTGCGCCTGGCTGTTCCATTCTCCAGTATCCTCCTTCTCCTCCTCCCCTTCCTCCTCATCCCCCGAATTGGGAGGTCCGTGTCGAAATGCGCCAACCGAATTATGCGATTCTTGGGGCCCCCCTCTGCATTTTTTAATAAGCGTGAATTTTCGACGGTCCGCGCGGATTTCTTGGATCGGTGCTAGACCCCCCTGGCGGCGCCCCCCGCTCCGCCCTGGACGAGTTCCACGCTCCGAGGAGGTGGCTTCAGCGCAGATCCAAAACAATCTTGTGAGGGGGAAAGAGCCGGGAAGGGGAAGGGATCTCCTTCATCTTTTCATTTATATTTGCTTATTTCCCTGCCTTTCCGACCCTCCCGCCATGTTCTGTCTTGTACCCGTCGCATGTTGCGTCTCTCCCTTGTCCTGCCTCCCCCCCAGTTGTCCCGCGGATTGGCGATTGCAATATCAGCGATTTTTCTTCTAGATCAATTTGGGAGAGCCGAAGGAGCTTTGGGGAACACCAGAAATTGACGATGCGGGATGGATGCCCGCCCTCATGGGAATGTGGTCGGGTCTGAACTTCGAGGATTTGGTGACGAAGCGCATATCAACACGCCGAAGGTACCGAAGGAGTGTCCAGAAGCCCCCCAGCAGATCGTTGGAGGCGTCAGCCGTTTGTTGATTTTGAGTCTCCCAGAGGCACGAGGCCCAAGCATGGTCAAACTGGTCCATAAGTGCCAGATGATCTCCCTTCTCCCCCCCGTTCCTCCTCCCTCGATCACAAACCCCCGGCGTCGTGGCTTCTTTCGCAACAGTGACCCCACGAGTTCTCGACGCCTTCCTTCGAACGGGCTTTCCAGCCCGAGTCATTTTGCGGCCGAGGTCGAAACACGCAAAACCAGATCGTGATTTGTTCACCCTTCAACGTTTTTGTTTGGGGGGCGCCGCCATTGCTTGCACGACTCGTGCGTGCGCGCGCCCTACCGCGCCGCGCGCCCAGGCGTTCGCGGGCAGCGTGTGCGGGAACTCCAGGAGCGGAAGTGGGGGCGGGCTTGGCGAAGAGGAGGAGGAGGAAAAGGAGGAGGAGGACGAGGACGAGGAGGAGAAGGAGGAGAGGGGGGACGGGGAGGAGGACGGAAGAGAGGGATGCGGATGATAGTGATGGTGATTGCGATGATGATGATGATGATGATGATGATGATGATGACGATGATGATGATGATGGTGGTGGTGGTGGTGGTGGTGATGATGATGATGATGATGATGATGATGATGACGACGACGATGATGATGCTGATGCTGATGATGATGCTGATGCTGATGATGATCATGATGATGCTGATGATGATGATGCTGATGACGATGATGATGATGATGAGGGTGGTGATGATGATGGTGGTGATGTTGATGTTGATGATGATGATATGAATGATGATGATGATGATGATGATGATGATGATGCTGATGATGGTGATGATGATCATTATGATGATGGTGATGGTGTTGGTGATGCTGATGGTGATGATGATGGTGAGGGTGATGGTCATGGTGATGGTGATAATGAGGATTGTCACCATCATAGTGATGATACTGATGCTGGTGATGATGGTGATTGTGATCGTGATGGTGATGGTGATCATCATCATCATCATTATTATGGTGGCAATGGTGATGATGGTGATCATGATGCTGATGATATTGATGATGATGATGATGATGATGATGATGATGGTGATGGTGATGCCGATGGTGACGGAGAGAATGACGATGGCGCCATCGCGATGGTGTCAAAAGTTATGACGATGCCTATTCTTATGGTTATGCTTCTGGTTATGCTTATCATGGTAAAGATGATGACGCTGTTGATGATGGTGATGATGATGATGATGATAATGATGCCGAGCAGGATGCTGATTACGATGATGATCACAATGACGATGACGATGACGATGACGACGATGATGATGATGATGATGATGCTTATGCTGATGCTGGTGATGATCAGGATGCTTATGATGCTGCTAAGTATGTGGCTTATGATGGTGATGATGGTGGTGATGATGATTGTGGCGATGGTGATGCTGATGGCAATGGTCATGGTCATGGTCATGGCGATGATGGTGAGTGTGATTGTGATGGTGATGAAGGTGATTCTGTAGGCTTACGCCGAATCCGCCGACCTCTCTATAAACTATTGCGCCTCCAGGACTGCATTCCACGAGGCATGTTCGAATCATGGGATCGCGTGGCGAGGATTCTGGCGGGCCTCTTCGATGCAGTTTCGAAGGGTCTTGGGGGCTGTTTTGAGGCTTCTTTTGGGCCTCTTGGGTGCTCCTTGAGGCTTTTTGGGTGCCTCATGGGGGCCTCTTGGGGCCGCTTGGGGGCCTCTTGGGTCCTCTTGGGTCTTCCGGAGAGCTTCGTTGGGCGGAGCGCTGGAAATCGCGGTTCGTGGTCCCTCTCTTAAGCCCTTCTTTGGGTCGTTTTGGAGCTCTCTTGGGCCGTCTAGGGCGCCATTTGGGCCACGTTGGAGTTGTTTCGGTTGTCTTTGGGGCCTCCTGGGAGCTGGAAGCCTCGTGGGCCGTCTCGGGGTGGTTCCGGGGGCCTCGTGGAGGCCTCGTGAACTGTCTTCAACGCCGTGAAGGCTAACAAGTTGGATATGCTGACAACGTACATACGTTTCCCCCCGGGAATTTCAAGATTTTGGTTTCTTGGGGGCTTCTTGGGAGGCCTCTTGGAGGCTTCGTGGGGTGTCTTGGCGGCCTCTTGGGCCGTTTTGAGCTCATCTTGGGCGTCTTGGAACGATCTTTCGGCGACATTGTGTTCTTGTGGACCGTCTTGGCGGCTTCTTGGGAGGCGTCAAGTGCTGTCGTGCAGCTCAAGAGCGAGCCCAGGGAGCCTCGCCCGGGGGGGGTCAAAATCCTGGTTTGGGGTCCCTGTGGGGGGCTTATGGGGGGTAACAATCTCACACGCCTGGAGACCCACAAGGGGTCGGCGGATTTTTATGATGATGCTGATGATGATGAGGATGAGGATGATGGTGATGATGGTGATGATGGTGATGATGATAATGATGGTTGCAATGGGGATGGTAGTAGTGATGGTGTTGATGGTCGTCAGTCATGCGGATGGTTATGTTGATGCTGATGTTGATGTTGATGTTGATGCTGATGCTGGTGCTGATGCTGATGCTGATTATGATGCTGATGATGACGTTGATGATGACGGTGGTAGTGGTGATGGTGATGGTGATGTTGAGGAGGATGTTTTTGTTCATGCTGCGCAGTCGCTCTTATTTGTTATGCGCAATCGCTCTCATTTGTTGTTGTGGCTGACGGAGCTGAGCGGGCTCCTCGAAGGAGGCTGCTTCTTAGAAGGCGCCGGCCTTACATCTGTAGATAAGGCCCGCGCCTTCTAAGAAGTGGGGGTGCTTCTAAGAAGCCCTCCCCACTCCCCCCACCCCCCTCTGCGCGTGGCTGAAATATCGGAGGTGTACAGCCACCGAGGGAAGTTGACTCCGACCTCGGTGATGGTGGTACCGTTCGGGCTCCCTGGCTGGCCAAAAGATTAATCATCATCCCCCTGTGGACGCAACCCCCTGCTTTGGTGTTGTTGCCCGTTCCCAAGCCTTCAACAAGCGACATCCGAGCAAAGCGGTCAGAGGACCGCGCCGCATCGCCGCTGCGTCGCCGATGCACCGGCGATGCATCGGCGATGCATCGGCGACGCATCGGCGACGCATCGGTGACTTCGGCATGGCCGGCGCGTCGGCAATGCGGCGCGACCCTCCGACCCCATCTGTTCGGACCCGAATTATTTGGGAGGCCGGGATGCACACGAAGACGGAGAGGATCCACGGCACACCCCCAGAGCCCCGGCGGCGGGAGGCACCGCGTCCGATGTGCTTTAGGCCGCCACTGTTCGGCGCCTGGAGGCTGCCTCCAGATTGCCTCCTTCCTTGAGCAGGCTGCTGGGCGCCACGGCCCGTAGCGTCAGCCAGCTTGCCTCCTCCTCCTCCCCCATCCCTGTTCCTCATAGAGGAAGCTTCCCTGTCGCATTCCCAGACGTGCCGGTAGGGCAGGCAGGGCGTTTCGCCCGAGACGTCTTCGCCGCATCAGAACCTGAGAGGCGACGTGCGGTCATCCAAAACCGAGGCGCCCAGCAGCAGCAGCATCAGCAGCAGCAGCAGGGCGCTGGGGCCGCATCTCGAGGTCACGGCGGGCCCCGCCGACCGGCTCCCGAGTTACGGCCAGCTGGAGACTCTGCTGGTCCCACCTCGCACATGCACGATCACGCAACCTCTCACTCGAGACGAGCATGGTCCAGCGGGCACTGCCCCGCAAGAAGGAGGGCCTCGACGTCTGTCTGAGAAATTGCTCGGCACGCGAGACACAGTATGAGTCGCGCCTTGAATGTAGCGCCTATGTCCACGGCACGCCTCCGGCAGCACGGGGCCAGACTCGGGCAGAGGCGCAGCAGGCGGAGTCGCCGAACTCGCCGCGGACTGCCCCCCCTGGGATCTCTTGGGCTTGGGTGCCGTATTCCGCAGCGGGCCCGCAGGTCAGTATCGTTTATCCGACCCCCATCCCCATCCTCATCCCCTTCGAGACCCCCCCAAATTGTCACCCCAGTTGGGGATGCACCCCTCGAAGCCCGAAGGGGACGGCCTATATCCCCATCTAGAGGGGTAAATCGGCCAGTGGGGCCCAGGCCACGCCGCTGGGGATGGGGATCGGATAAACGATACTCAGCAGGCCTGTCCCGCGGCCCACTGGGCGCAAGAGCGCTGGGGGACCCACCAGTCGCAGGCGGCGGAAATGCAGCCGAGCCCTCCGCAGGGGCCTGCGGCGCCAGAGCTCCAAAATACGGTCCAGTTGGTTCCGATGTCGCGGAACTCTGGGGCCGCACGGCATGAGCCATGATGATGATGGTGGTGGCGATGATGATGGTGTTGGTGGTGGTGACGACGACGACGACGACGACGACGACGACGACGACGATGATGATGATGATGATGACGATGATGGTGATGATGATGGTGATGGTGATGGTCATGGTGACGATGATGATGATGTTGATGATGATATTGTTGTTGATGCTGACGACGGCGATGGCGACGACGAGGACACATGATGATGATGACGACGACGATGATGCTGATGATGATGACCATCATCATGATGATGGTGGAGCCCGTGATGCTGATCATGATGTTGATGATGATGAGGATGGTGCTGGTGATGGTGTTGATGCTGATGCTGATGCTGAACCGGTAATGGTGATGATGCTGGCGATGACCATGACGATGCCGATGCCGATGACAATGATGGTGATGTTGATTGTGGTGGTGCTGGAGAGCAGGAGGAAGATGTGGAGGAGGAGGAGGAGGAGGGCACGCGTGCGAGTTGCAACCTGATGAAGATTGTGGAGCACATGGACATCCGAGCAGACAGCATGACACGGACAACGCCGAGTACAACATGCATTCCAGCTGGAACGACCGAACAGCTGGCCACGACAATGGATGAAGTCATATCGAGAACCATCTCCGACAACAGCATAAGCTTTGACGTGGCACAACCATGGTTCGACGATGGCAGTGGAGCAACAGTATGGATTGAACCTTGGAACGAATGCGATGACTTACACGACGCGGACCAACCCAACAACGTCGGCGAGGGAACGACCCCAGGCGCAATTGCCACAACGCCTGAGGCATGGGAAGCCTCGGGCATACGTCGCCAAGTTCTGCCGCATGTGGAAGGTACCGTCTGCAAGGAAACGAGCCCCGACGCACTTGACACAACGCTTGAGGCATGCGAAGCCTCAGGCATACGTCGCCAAGCGTTGCCGCCTGTGGAGGGTAGCGTCCGCGAGGGCAAGGCCCCCGACGACCCATCCACCCCGCTCGAGGGATGCACTGCTCAGGAGCACCGGTACCAGCCTCGGGCGGGCGTCGCCACGCTTTGAGTCAGGAGATATACAACACAGAACGCAGCAATGCGGAAAGCATGGCTACTTCAAGGACAATGGCGTTTGCCAGCACTAATGCAACCAGCGGGGCAACAGCCTCAGGGATGGCAGCGACAGCCGATATGACAATGACCTCCCCGACGCGGCGGAGAGCCACAACATGGATGAGGAGGAGGAGGACCGCGAAGGCTCATCACCACAGCGCATGGCGCCGAAGGGTGGTGGCAGCCGCCCCGACCTCCGCAGCGCCACTGGCGCCGAAGGGCGGGGGGCGGGGCGGATCCCAGAAGGAAAGCAGCAACCACCCGAAGAGGTGCCGCAGGCCACCCAGGCCTGGGCCCAAGCCCATACGAGGGGCTCGTGGTCCAGAGCTTCAGCCATCACCTGGAGGCGACCGACCGCGACACCTGCCACACGAACAGCAGGAGCGCGGACTCCCCCTGTGCTGTGAGCGTGCCGACCCTTCAGACACACCTCGGGGGTGCAGGCGGCCGCGAGGGGGGCGAGATGGACGCCTACGTACTACATCTGGGCCCGCGGCGGCCGCGCGCCGACGGCCGCCCAGAGGCCCCCCGAGACCCGTTCCTCTTTCCTCGGGTGCCCATTGAGGCCCCCTTTCCCTTTCCCCTCTTCGGGGTCTCTCGGGAGCTCGGTCGCCTCGCTTTTGCCCGTGGGCCCCCCCTTTCTCCTTTCGCTTTGGCCCCGTGGCCGCCGTTTCAGGGGTGGGGGGTCGCATCTGCGTGATAATTTGACTTTCCCTCCCTCACAACGGCATGGCTTGCTCGTGAAGGAGTTCGACTTCTGTTATCGAGGTGGTGGTTGGGGGCTGAAAAGAACTGGGCCTCGGGTCTTCGACCCACGGGCCTTGGGCCCCCGCCTTCCCCCCCGTCTCGAGGCCCTCTGAGGTCGTTGGTTTCGAGGTTTCTCTCTCGTCCTCGGCTGGGGTTCTTGGGCCCAGAGGCTGTTTCCTGATTCTGTTGCGCGCGCTTGGCCCGCGGCCGCGGGCGGGCGCGCGCGTTCGGCAACGATGGAACAGACCGCCGCGTGGCCGCCAGTGCGCGAGAAGGAGGGGGAGGAGGAGGAGGGGCAGAATGAGTCAATATTGCCAGCTCGCAAAAGCCAAAGGGCCCCGCCCTCTCCAACCCTCCATCCCATAGCACGTCAACCTATATATGCTTGCCCAACTGGGAGTCGGATTTCAGGGGCACTTTGACGGAAGGCGCTCGTGCTTGCCCCCGCTTCCGACGACTTGGCGGATGAAATCATTGGCCGCGCAAAGGCAGGAGCAGAACTGTCAGGGAATTCCCGCGTAACGCCTCGACGAGAGCACCATTCGGACCACTCCGCGCGCGGCCAAAATTTCGATATGATTGGCAAGTGTTAGGGGAACAAGCAGTGACGTAAAAGTAGAAGGTCTGATGTCCGCGCGGATTTCTCGGATCGGCGCAGGACTCCCCTCCCAAGCGCGCGGAGCGCGCCAGGGGCGGCGCCGGAGGCGCCGCCGGGGGGGGTCCAGCGTTGATCCAAATTATGCTTATGCCGTTTTGTCTTCCTTGGTGACTGGCGATGGCGAACCACGCACCGCGGCCAGGCGGGAGCATCACTTTCAGACGAACTCTGTGCGGCGCCTGGGCGGCAACCGCACTTTGCCCGCTCGCGCTCGTCCCCGCCTCCGCTCCCGGCCTGGCCCCGCAGCGGGGTCCAGGGCGGAGATTTACACATAAGCACCGCTTGGGGGATCGATCTGCGGGCACCTCACAGGCAGCGGACCCCGAAGTCCTGGCGCTGCAATTCCTTCACAGCAGGCGATTTTGCTTGGTTTCGGGCCCTGGGCCCTCGCAGACCGATCGGGCCAGGGAAATGTAGCAGAAAGATATGGTCCAGGGGTCCGGTCGTGTTTTTCGCGATATAGCATTTTTTCGCAATGTTGGATCTCAAGGGGAATGAATCTACTCGGGCCCCCTGGCCTCCATATCCACCGCCCGCTGGGGTCACAGGACGTGGGTTCCGCAGGCATGGATGTGGACAGGCCCCCGCCTCGCAGTAGTGGCAGTGGGGGGGAGGAGGTGGAGAGAGACATTGCAACGGGAGGGAGGGCAACCAGAGGGGGCTGTGACAAGCAGCAGCGGCCAGAGGAGGCTGCTTTCGCCGCCTGCCTTGGGCCCCGCCCAGGCAGCGCGGGGTACGATCGCGTGGGGTCGAGAGCGCGGCGAGGACCAATGCTGGCGGGCGCGAGGGCTCGACGCGACGGTAACTTTGGCGCGGGCGTTGTTCCAGCAGGTCTCGAGCGGGTAGGGACGGGGGCCAATGGAAACGGGGGGTCAGCCAGAGCGCCAGATTTTGCAGGATCCTCCAAAGCCAGGGTTGCATTGACCCGGGCCAGCGCGCAGGATCTGGCAGGATCTTGCAAAACATGATTGGCCCGGGTTTGCGTTGACTTGGGTCAGTAGCAGTGGGGGGGAATGATTGCGACACCATGAGCTATGGCTGGTGATTATACGCCAGCCTCGCTCGACCATGTGGCCGCTCAGAGGTGTTAGGGGCGCCTGGCCTGTCTGTGCGCACGCCTGAGCCTCGAGCATCGGCAGCTACGGAACAGGGTGCGGCACCATCTTGAGGAACCCGAAAGTATGCCTCCATTTGATACGCGAGCGCCTAACGTAATTTCGTTTCCCGAGTTAGGGGGAGGGGGGAGGAGCAAGGTCACCAGCAAACAAAGCGGGTCATGCAGGAGAGGGGTCTTGGATGGGCCGGGGCCGCGACATATCCGAGGTCTCATGCGATCCCTCTTTGTCTTTCAGTGCATTCCCTGCCCCCCCCCGTCCGCGCACATACCTCGGGCCATGATGCGGTACCCCCCTCTTCCTGCCCCCTCTCTCCGGCGCATCCGAAAGGCCCGCATCCACCAGGTCCCCGCTGCTTCTCGCCGAGCACGGCGAGGAGCGCCCGCGTCTGGCCGAGAGCGTGCGCTGACAGGTGTCGGCGCGCGCAAGGGTTAAGTCGAGCATGTCCCTCTACAGGAGGAGTACGCAAGAATAGCACAGAAATCGTCAGGGGACGATTTTCCGTGCTCTTTTGACTGTTATTGATTTCTTTTTGACTATTCTACGCTTTGCTTCCCATATCCGTCTGTAGGAGGATCTGCCCGACCTAACGCAAAAGGAAGCAAGCCGTGTGGCCAACGAGCCGGCCGTCGCGGCGGTCTCGCGCCGCCTCGACGCGGCGACGACGCCTCGGGCGCAAGCTTTTGGCTTCTTTATTTGGCCTCGGTGCCCCCCCTCGGGGGCAATGTTTGGGGGTGATGGGCCGAGGGGAGGAAACATCGACCACAAAGCGCCCATTCATCGCCGATCTGGGCTCGATAGCCCACCCCGCCCAGGAACGTGCGGATTCGCTGTCTGGAGCCCATCGCCGATTTATCGGCGATCTATCGCCGATTCCAGCTGGAGGATCCCGCTCCCTGAGCTGTTCCCCCCACCTTCCCGTTGCCCCTCACGCCCTCGTGGCCACGGGTTGGACGCAGCTTGAGCGAAAATGGCAATCGGAAGTCTGCGCCGCACCGACGAGGCAGCAGCGGAGGTGCCGGCGCGGAAGGCCGAACGCTTTCGGGGGGGGCCTGGGTCAGAATAGGAAAAAATACCGATGCCGCTCTCTTCCCTCGTCGTTGCGGCTGGGTCGGCCTCGGAATTCTGGTCGGCGCGCACCTCTGGATAGGTCCGAGGAGTAGCGTTTTTTTTTTTGCCCTGGCGGGGATCGAGCGCCTTGAGGGGGCCCTCCGCGAGAGGGGGCCGTCCATCGGCGGGGGCCCGCCGAGGTCGGCAGGAGGCCCACGAGTGGGTCGAAAGTCGGAGGACGTCCAGACTGTCCACCTCTCCCTTCCCTCGAAGAAGACCGAGCAACGAGCAACGCAGCCATGCGCCAGCCTACGGCACGGCGGCGCCTCGGCAGGATGAAAAGTTATGGAGGAGAAGGAGGGGGAGGAAGAATGACACACGCTACCAAACTACGGCTGCGTGTGTTGTATTAACTTGTACACGCACTGAGCCGATTGCAACTTTGGGTGGCCGCGTTTCAGGTGCACGCGCCACTGCCTGGGATGAATCTAGGCCTCCTAGATGAGCAGATGGGGTCGGAGGATCGCGCCGCCTTGCCGATGCATCGTTGATGCGGCTCGATGTGAAGCCCGATTTGCTTCACGTCGATGTCGCCGATGCCGACGGTGCACCGTCCACCGATATCGCCGATGCATCGCCGATGTCGACGGTGCATCGCTGGTGCATCGCCTATGCATCGCCGATGCATCGCCAATGCAGCGGCGATGCAGCGCGATCCTCCGACCCGCCTCTGATAAGCATAAACTTGAGTGGCTCCGTGCGGATTTCCTGGACCGGCTCTGGGCCCCCCCTGGCAGCGCCGGAGCTCCACCCGGAAGTCCACGCGGAGCTCCAGAAAGTCTGTGCTCATGCCGTCGTTTGTTCCCTTACCCTGGCAGCTCCGCCTCGGGGCGCCCGGATCCCATATTCTGTGTGGCCCAGCGAAGAGGCCCAGCGGCAGAGAGAGGCAGCCGAAGAGGGAGGGGGGGAGTGGGAAATCAGGGAGGAGAAAAAAGACACAGACACACATAGTTGAAGATTCTTCAGGCTTCCGCCACATCCACCGACCCCTCGGATTTTCCCCGGGATCGTTCACCACATCTTGCTTGGAAACCGTGGGAAAATGAGGCTGTTCAGGGCCCGTCACAGCGAGAAGGGGAGCCGACATGGGTCGCAAACTGGCCCAGAGGGCTTCCAGACGGCCCAAGCGAACCCCAAGACGGCACAGGGAGGTTTTTTGGGTTGTGTTTGGGGCCTTGCACGGGTGCCGGAGCCAGGGAAGTATGTTACACCCCGGAGACATCTTACGGTTGTCGGCGGCTTCCAAGCGGGATGTCCCGCTAACTGTGAATGTTCGGGGATGTTTGGGCTGACCTTGTCGATGGCAATGACGTCGTTGATGATGACGACATTGATGACGATGATCGGCTCCCTCTCCTCCTCTCCTCCTCCCTCTGCTCCTCCCTCCTGCTCCTCTTCCTGCCTCTCCTCCTCTTCCTTCTCCTGCCCTTCCTCCTCCTCGTCCACGTCCTTCTTCCCTTCCCTTCCCCGCCTTCTTCTCCTCCTCCTTCTTATCCTTCTCCTGCTGTTCCTCCTCCCGCCCTTCGTCCCTCTCCTCCTCCTCCTCCTCCTCCTCCTCCTCCTCCTCCTCCTCGCTTTCCTCCTCCTTATCCCCCTTCCCTTCCCGGCCTTGTCCTCCTCTTCCTCCCCCTCCTTGTCCTCTTCCTCCTCCTCCTTCTCCTCCTCCTGCTCCTCCTCCCCCCCCTCCTTTTCCTCCTCCTCCTCCTTTTCTTCCTCTTCCTCCTCGTCCTCTTCCTCCTCTTCCTCTCCTCCTCCGTCGTCCACTCGGGCCTTGCGGCGTCCACTCGAGCCAGCCGCGCGTTTTCGCGCGTGGGAGCCGATGGCCGCGTCGCCGCGGCCACGGCGGTTGCGCCTGTGGCCGCCGCCGGCTTCTGCGGCAGATGCGAGAGGGGCGCGCCTGGCGACACTGCGGGCCGCGAGGCTGCGGATAAGATCGAGACACCAGTGGCGGACGAGGCGCAGGAGTGGTTCTTTGCGGCCCGCGTGAACCCGGACTCGCAAGATCCTCGGAGGAACCGAGAAAAGGCTGTGGCAGAGGCGGCGGAGCTCTTGCGGGAGTCCCCGGGCGTGCCAGGTGACCCGGAAGACCCGCCCGTGCCGTGGGGGGAAGCGTTGGCCGAAGACTGCGCGGTTGAATTACCGCCCGCGCACTGCGCGTTCCGCGGCTGTCGATGGTCGGGGAACAGAGAAGCGGACCTGATCGAGCACGTGGCCGTGGGGCACGGGGACGTCCTGCAGCCAATCGCGGACACGTACTCGCCGGCGCACGAGGAAAACAAAAGGATTCTGGCGGCGTACAGCGAAGTGGTGTCGCAGAAGACGCGGCAGGTCGCGCCGCTCTCCACGTATGCAATGCATCGACGCAGCCTGAAAGGATATGCGGACGCGACAGTCAGCAAGAATGTGTGCGTGCGCCTATATGCTTTCTCTGCGCTTGCTCGTTTCCCTGGGTGGCCGACCGAGAAAACAACGATATTTCGCGGGAGAAATTGTTTGAGAGCGATCCAGAAGATAGCTCCCGAGTAGCGCGCATGGGTGCGTGGTCCATTTTGGACGCGTCGCGTGAGTTCGGTCTCCTGGCGTACTTTCGGAGGTACAGGTACGAGGAGGGAAACGAGAAGCTCGACCTGATGAAACATTTGAGAGAGTTCGACGATTGGAAGCTGCGAGTGCAGTGCTCTGGTGAGTCAGGGGTGCCCGGGGGCGGGTTCGACCTGTTGCGCTGTCCAGAGGATGTGCGTTGCGCGGGCGGGTGCGTGGAAGGGAAGACCGCGTGTCCAGAGTGCGAAGCGCCAGTGTGTCGGGAGCGCGCCGAAGGCATCAATACCCCGAAGATGAAGTGGGACGGGGCGGAGGTACGAGATAAACCGCAGATGCCTGCGCGCTGCCTGGCGAACGATCTGATGACGTTCTATGGGCCACTGAGCATGTACGACGAGGGAATGACCGTGATGGAGATGATATGTTGCAGCCCGTGCATTACCTCAATGATATGCTTCTCGTTGGAAGTGAAATATCAGAATTTGTTCGATACTGTCGCTGGGATGCAGGAGACGCGGGTGGCGGCGCGCGGGAACGCAACCTCGTTTGCGTTGCCGTGGCAGGGTATCCTTGCGGCATTGCGGCGGAAGCAGAGATGGGCCGAGGGCGCCGGAGGCGTCGCCTTGCCGCGCGTGGGTAGTGAGCTGGGCCATGTAGTGCAGGTTTTGTTGAAGGTGAGCGACGCAACAACGAAGCAGAACCTGCCGCAGTTCATCCATCAAGCAACTGTGCGGCGGGACGTTGTTAAGCACCACATCAAAAAGATGATGTCCCGCGGGCGCCGGGCGTTCGCGCACGTGGACGAAGCGGGCATGGATGCGCGCGCCGAGAGCTTGCCAAGGAACGGCGTTCCGCCAGAACTGGTTCGCCTGCTTCCGTACGACAACCACTTGGACAAGGCAATGGTGCAAAAAAACGCGACCCCGTCGGATGGCGCGAGGACGACGGTGGAAGAAGCCTGCGAGGACGTGAATCGCCGCATCCCGAACATGGTGGTGATGGAGAAGTCCAGCTACAATGACGTGGACGCGAACGCGATGACGGAGGCCGCGTTCGCCAGGTTAGCAGAAGGAGTGGAGGAAGGCACAGCGACGGTCGCTGTCGCCCCGGGTGCGCATGAGGGTGCAGGTGAAGCAGGAGTGCGGTTCGCAGCTGCAGCGTGGAGAGATCACGTAGTTGCATTGGCCGCGCATTTCCTAGGCGATCGGGAAAATGGGCGATTGCGGTACACGAGCAGTGGAATGCGGAGCGCGACTGAGGTCGGGGAGACAACGCAGCGGTGCAACCTCGTTCTCATGGACGAAGCCGGGCGCGGCACCTGGGTGGAAAAAATGCGTCTGCGTCTGGTTGTATCGCCAGGGACGGAGATGATGAGCCAGTTCGCGCCTTGGTTTTTTGGCGTGGCTTTCCCTTTTTGTTTCAAGTTCGGAACGGGCATGCCCGACATGCCGGAGTGGTCGGGGACGAGTCGGCACAGGCGGGGACCGGAGGCCCCAAGAGTGTTTTTTTTCTTCTTTGGACGCGCATCATGACCCGGCGTGTGGAGTCGCAGCTCCGACGAGATTGGCGGTTTGGCTTCGCGATGTCATCGCTATTGTACCAGAGTGCTCTGAACACGTCGAGAGGCATGCGTTTGTTTGCGGACCACGAACAGGTCGAAGATGAGGGGGGCCGAGATTTCTCGCACATGGAAGAAGCAGCGGTCAGCAGACGGAAGCGCTGCGGGGCAGTTACGAGGGCCCAGGCACAGGGCAACGTCGCGCGGCGAACGGCGACGCGAACAAGTTGAAATTTGTGGCGTCGTTGTCAGAGACCGCGCAGCGGATGGTTCGGCGGGCGCAGGCAATCGACCGGAAGATAGCGGGAACGAATGAAGTGCGGACACTGATGCGGTACGACACGCATGCGGCGCGGGTTTCCCAAGGCGTTCCAGCGTTTTTTTCACGATGTCTCCCGACGAAAGGCACAATCTGATCATGGTACGCATGAGTCGATCCCGTCGAGAAGACCCAGTGAACAGGCGACGCGCGCAGGCAGAGCACGGGAACACGCACGGCGGCCTGTGGGAGCCAGAATGGCCTCAGGCCTGCGAGGCCCCCGGAGACGACATGCATCTGGCATTCCCCGTGGAGAGCCTGGAGAGCGACATCCCCGACGCGAAGGCGCGTTTGGCGTGTTTGGCGCGGGGCCCGCTGGCTGGCGTGGATGGATTCCGCACGATAGTCGGCCTGGTTTGGTCGCATCTGTTTGGGCTTCGCTGGTGTCCGCGGTGCCCCGACTGCAAATGCGCGGACTTGACTGGCAGCGACGCGAAGCTTGGGGGGGGGGCGCCGGAAGGGTGGATGGAATGCACGGGTCCATAGAAGCGCAGAAGTCAGCGGGAAGCTTGCACGTGCACGCGCAACTGTTCGTGCAGCGTGTGCATCAGCACACGCCGCTTCACGAGATACTGCGGCTCCCGCGCGAGAGGCTGAAAGAAATGCTCGACGGGTACGCCAAGTACGAGCGGCACGTGTCCAGGCAGGTTTACGCAGACGTCGACGCGTGGCGAGAGGAGAAGGAGCGCGTTGAGGGTACGTGGCCAGCGTATAGAGAGACGGATGACCTTGTGGGCGGGGAGGAGTATCTGGCGCAGTCAGATGCGGAGATCGAAAGGGCGCTAGGTGGGAGTGGGGGCGCCGACAACGGGGGAGGGGCGAGAAACGTATTTTTGTTGTCCAACATCCGCCTGTAGGGGGACAGGCCCGACCTAAATATTAGTCGCGGTAAGTTTCAAAAGTCCAGGGCTCGCCAGGGGCTGGTTGCCTTTCAAAGCAGCCGAAGCCCTCCAGAAATACACATGGGAAGGGTTCTGAGAGGCTTTTCGGGGAGTTTTGGAAGCTTTTGCGTCATTTGGGAGGGAAGCCCGTCCTGAGCGACCCGGGGGCTTTCTAGCGGTAAACGTTCAGTACAAAGAATAACAAATGATTTGAAGACGTATCCAACCTTTCAGAAACATGAGAACACTAAACAGAGGACGGTGTATCGCAAGCGAAATTGTTAAAACACCCACAGTGCGCAGGAGCATTCAGAAGTGAAGATCAAAAGAGCGCGGAGTGAAATCAGGCGTACTCCACGAACTTACGCTCGAGGGTCGCACACAGGCGGCGCCGCGCATCCTGCGCCCGCGCTGACACCAAATCGCCGACTGCCCGAACCGAGAAAGAAGAAACACGTGAGGGAGATAGAAAGGGAGAGAAAGAGAGAGAGAGAGAGACCGTAATAGACAGCGCGCGAGAGAGAGATGGAGAGGGAGGAAGTGCAAGAATGAGGACGATGATAGTAACAATGTGTATGCATAATATGGAAGAGAAGACCAATCGAGACAGAGGAGGCGAGAGGAGAGTTCGCGCTGCCAGGTAGCGCACCCCGAACCTCGAACCAGAACAGCGCCCGAGCAAAGAAAGGCAGCAAAACATCGAGCGGTTTCTCTCTCCTGAGCCTTCCCTCATCATCATTAACATCATGATTAGCAGAATCGCCATCGTCATGGTCATCCTCCTCCTCATCATCAACGCCAGCTTCCAGCATCATAATCATTGTGAGCATCGTCATCATCATCAGCAGCAGCGGCATCATCATCAGCATCAGCAGCATCATCATCATCAGCATCATAATCATCAACATCGGCCTCCTGGTCTTCCTCCTCTCGCTACTCTTCCTCTTCCTCCTCCACGTTCTCCTCCTCTACCTCGTCATCATTGTCCTCGGTTCTCCTCCTCGTCCTCCTCACCACCCTCCGTCTCCTCCTCTTTATCATCATCACCACCGTCACCATGAACATCATCAGTATCACCTGCAACATCCTCAGCATCATCATCTCCATCTCCATCATCATCATCATGATCATCACCACCACCAGCAGCATCATTAACAGCATCATCAGTATCGCCATCTTCATCATCATCGACATCCCTACCCCTCATCCTCCTCCATTACCCGCATGATCATCATACTCAGCAGCAGTCTCATTGTCATCAGGAACAGTCTCGTCCCCATCCGCATCATCATCATCATCATCATCATCATCACCATCACCATCATCATCATCATCACCATCAGCATCATCATCATCATCACTGTCGTCAGCATCAGCATCATCAGCAGCATCATGATTATCATCATCAGCATCAACATCGTGAGCATCATCATCGCCATCAGCAGCAGCATCATCATCAGCAACATCGTCATTAGCAGCAGCATCAACATCATCGTTCGTTTTGGCATGAACAAAATCATGAGCATCATGATCAACAGTATCATATCATAGATTCCTCCTCTTGTTCCTCCATGCCATCCTCCTCCCCCCCTCCTCCTCCTCCTCCGCTCCTCCTCCTCGCCCTCCTCCTCCTCTCCCTCATCCTCCTCCTCCTCCTCCGCCACGTCCTCCTTCTCCACCTCCTCTTTTTCCCCAGCGTCTCCTCACTTCTCCTCCTCCTCCTCCTCCTCCTCCTCCTCCTCCTCCTCCTCCTCCTCCTCCTCCTCCTCGCCCCACCCCTCACCGTCCTAATCCTTCGCGTCCACGGCACCGCAATAATACGCGATTCGCAGCCCCGCAGGGAGCCCGCGAGGTCTGGGAAGATCTGCGTGGATTTCCATTCCGCTGTGCCTCCCAGAAGCCTACGAAATTAGTTATGGTTGCGCGGTTCGTCTCGGCACATTCGCGTGGACCTCCCAGGAGCCCACGAAATTGGCGACAGTTGCGCGGTTCGCAGCCCCGCAGGGAGCCGCGAGGTCTCGGCATATCCTCGTGGACTTCCACTCCGCTGGACCTCCCAGGAGCCTACGCGCAGCCCCGCCCGCGAGGTCTCGGCAGATCTGCGTGGACCTCCACTCCGCCGGACCTCCCAGGAGCCTACGCAATTGGCGACAGGTGCGTGGTTCGCCGCCGCGCAGGGAGCCGCGAGGTCTCGGCAGATCCGCGTGGACCTTCACTCCGCTGGACCTCCCAAGAGCCCACGAAAATGGCGACACTTGCGCGGTTCGCAGGCCCGCAGCGCAGGCAGGAGGAAGGAAAGAAGGGAGGAGGACGAGGATGAAGATGAGCGAGGAGGGAGGGGGGGGGGAGGAGGAGGAGGAGGAGGAGGAGGAGGAGGAGGAGGAGAGAGAGGAGGGAGGAGGAGGAGGAGGAGGAGGAGGAGGAGGAGGAGGAGGAGCAGTGTTCTATTCAAAGCGAGAGCCCAACACAGGAGGGCGGCCTGACAAGCGGGGCTCCGTCGCTCGCGAAGTCTGCAAGAAGGCCTCTCCCGCTCTGGGCGCGGGCGGGGGCCGAATGGCCCACCTCGGGCACCTGGCGGTGGTAGGTTGGCGCTTCACCGCCGGTGTGCTGTTAATTATCCGGGTTGGCTGCACTCAGTTCGAAAGCGTCAGCAGAGTGCCCAGGGGCCGAGAAAGAAGGGAGAAGTGGAGCAGGAGGAAGGGAAGAGGAGGAGGAGGAGGAGGAGGAGCAGGAGGAGGAAGAGGAGGAAGAGGAGGAGGCGGAGGAGGAAGGAAAGCAGGGGGGAGGCAGGAGGAGGAGGAGGAGGACGAGAAGAAAGGCAGGGAGTAGTAGGGAGGAAGGCAGGCGGGGGCTGGGCGCAGCGCAGGGCGCAGCGCAGCCCCGCCCCCGCCCTGCGCACAGGGCAGTTCGGCTGGGCTTTCGACTGCGCTTGGCTCTGCTTAGATATGCCCAGGGCGTTTTTTTGTTTGTTCGTTTTGTTTCACCGTTTTGGAACTCTCAGAAGAGGACAAGGTACCCATACCTCTACCCCCCGCCCGTTTTACCTTTTTGGGGCTTCCTCGGCCCTCATCGTCATCGCTGGATTCGCGTCGAAATCCTGGTCAGAAATCACCCCAGGAGAGGTCCGGGGAGCAGCGGTATCGGCACCTTTTGGTTTCCCCAATCCCGGCGTGTTGGAAATGATTTGTTCAGCGTTTGCATGTTCCAACAAGAAAACTACAGACGATAAAGCAACGATGTATATGTATGTTCGTTGTCAGCTGCGTTTTTTCCAGCGTTTTCAGATCATGTGATCGCATTGTTTTACATTGTCGTCTACGACTCCCTCTGTTCCTCCTCCCGGCGTGCAGTCCTCATTTTTCGCAGCTGCTCGCCGTCCTTTGAGTCCCTCCTGGGGCGTCGGGCCTCTGGGCCCGATGGCCGATTGCCCCTCTTGGGGCCATCGAGCCTCCGGGCCTGTTTCGGGCCAGTGTTGGACCGATGTAAGAGCGTTTTCTTTGCGTTTTTAGCTCTGCGAGGGAGGACGGCGGCAGAAACTAAAAATGGGAGTGAACACAGCAGGGAAGACACGGAACAGCTTTCGACCAGAGAGCAAAACACGCTACAGAAATGATGATCCACAGCGACGGGCCTGATAACGCTAACCAGCTATGCTCAAAATGCTAAACAACTCGTCGCGCTGTTTTGTGTTTGCGTTTTTAGGTTGTCAAGATTCCAAAATGCAAAACGGAAAAACAAAAAACCCAGGGCGTTGTTTAGAAGAACCCACTGCCATCCAGGCATTCCCCGGATAGCTTTTTGACAGAGCTCAAGGTTTCAGACAAATAATCAGGGGCAGCTGAACCGACCTCTAGCAGACGACCATCCCCTTCCGTGAGGTCCCTCTCGCCTCGCCCCATGGCGTGTGTATGACGGCCGCCAGAGGGCAGCTTGAAAGGCGAGGATGACGTCACGGAAGGGGGTG
The DNA here is from genome assembly GCA_963575745.1 of Prorocentrum cordatum. Lineage (NCBI taxonomy): Eukaryota > Dinophyceae > Prorocentrales > Prorocentraceae > Prorocentrum > Prorocentrum cordatum. The sequence goes on along the minus strand of CAUYUJ010014385.1, from coordinate 361,988 downwards.
GTCTGCTGGGGGTCGGTTAGGCCGTGCCCGAGAGAAACCGGCAGGCTCGGCCGATTGGGCCAGCTTCCCCTCCGCGGCGGCCCGCTCTTGGCGGGGCCCACCCTGGGACCAGGATCTCGGCGTCGTGTAGCCGAGACGCTGCAACAGGGGCCACTTCCGGCTCAGGAGGGGATCCGGCGCTCAGGCCTTTCCGTGGAGCGGGGTCGGGGAGCCCATTGCGCCGGGGGCGGGGGAAACGGGTCCTGAGAGCGACGGGTCCTGAGGTTTTGCTCCGTTTTCGGGTTCTCGGGGCCCTCCACGGGCCCCGGGACTTTCAGAAAACGCCGGGGCTGGCCGCGGCCGGAAAATTCCGCTTCGTTTCCCCTTCGGCGTGCCTCATGGCAGCACGATGGTTGTGTGCCTTCGCCGCTGAGCCAGGCGGGGGCATGCACCGACCTCGGACCCAGGGTGGGCCTGGTCAGGGTCGGCAAGGTGGGCATCTTGTGGCGCCCCCCCGAAGAAGCGCCCGGTTGCATCCTCCACCCTGCAGCAGGCCGCGCGCGCCCTTCGGACGCCCTGCCCCGCCAGTCAGAGCAGGGGCAACGTCTCGGGGAATTTGCACGAGAAAGCTTGCCGATGGCCGCCTCAGATTACCAACAAGAGCTGCGGGCCCCACAGGGAGGGGGCTCCTGCGCGAGACCTTCCCTGCAATTCACACGGACGAGGCTCCCGCTCGAGATTTCCTCTGGGTTCAGGCTCCCAGGTGTCACCGAACCTGTTTTTTGTCAGGGGTTGCGCATGGCCGCCTCGTATTACCAACATGAGCTGCGGGGCCAATAGTGCTGGGGAGAAGCATCGACCTCCCCCATCGCCCTGTCATCGCCAATCGGGGCTTGGGTGTCCAACCACGCCCAGGAACGTGGAGTCGCCCAATCGAGGGCCCATCGCCGATCTATCGATGACACTTCGCCGATTCAACATCAATGTTTTCCGTCCTGCCTCAAACAGTGACGAATTGCGTTGGTCTGCCTATAATCCCGACCAACATACATTATGAGACCACAGCGCCGTTTGTGCACTGCGTGCTTGGAACATGTACGGCTGATGGTATCAACGCACTGTTCCTGTTGTGTGAATTTTTAATTTCTCACAGCATGCCGTCGTAGGCCTAAACGACTGCCAATCAAGTCGATCCCTGCTCATGAACCAGCCGCCCCCTTCCGTTCCCCCTCGCGAGACGTGTGTGCCCCGAAGGCACCGTCTGGCCCCGCGAGGCTCCCCAGCGGCGAGTCGGGGCGTCGCCGCCGCCAGGAGCTCGTGCGAGTCGTGCGGTGGCGGGGCCACCTGGTGCGACGAGGCGGGTCGTGAGTCCCCGCCCCGCCGGGACGAGAGCAAGGATGGGGGACGGGGAAGGGGTGGCGGGAGGGGATGGGGGTGGGAGGTAAGGGTGAGTGAGGGAGGAGGAGGAAGGAGGACGTGGGGAGAGGAGCGGGAGAGCAAGGAAGAGGCGTGGAAGAATTGGTGGAGGAGGAGCGGGGACGGTGGAGGGGGACGAGGATAGAGTTAGGAGGGGGAGAGAAGGATGTGGTGAGGGTGGGGACCAAGGAGGATATGGGAGGAGGGGGGAGGAGAGGGGGAGGACGATGAGGGAACCGTCGGTGGAGTAATCCACGTTGCGGGTTGCAGGACGCAGGTGCGACGGCTTCATTATCCGTCGGGTTCTTCGGCAGGGCCAGTTCGAGGAACGGCGAGGCGGCCGCGCTCGAGGCGAGCCACCAGGCGCCCACGTAGGTCGCCCAGGTGGCGCGCGGAAGGCTCGCGTCCAAGAACACTTTGTCGGACGGTGGTCTTGGAAACCTGGGCGGGCGCGACGTATTCGGCGAGCCTCACCCGTCCGTTTCGGGCTCTGTGCGATGCGCGCGAGATCTTGATGGCATCCACGGCTGTCCGGTCCGCGGTGCAGGGCGGACACGTCTTGACGGAGGCCAGCGATTTTTTCCAGCGCCGCGTCACCAGCTTCCTCGATGGCGTGGCGGCTCCTTGGGGCTGGCATCTGAGCCGTCCCCGCGGAGTGGATGAAAGTCCTCGTGGACTCCATGGGCGTCCGCCGTCCGATGGACGAGGAGCCGACCCCCCGTCGTCACGTGGGTGCCCCGTCGCGCAGGCTGATACGCCCTGGCGACTTGGTGTGCGGCTGGGGCCTCGTGATATTCAAGAATAGCCCAAAAGTAGTATGGGGACTATTTTTTGACCATGTTTGAGAATGCTTGGGGTTTTATGTTTGGGTATGTTTTTACTTTTCATTCAAAATTCCCCTGTATGGGGACATGCCCGACCTAAGCCTCGTGATAGGCGGTCGCGTGCTCCGCGGCAGGGCCGGCTTGGGCGCCCCGCCGTCGCGAACGAGGATCGGGACTGCGAGTGGGCGTGCGGTTTCAAGCTTTTGGGCGCGCGTGGCGCTCGATTGGGCCTGGGCGGGATCTTCATTTTGCATCACTGGCCGACTGTCGGAAACTGGGGCATATACATTACCAGCGGCGGGTTGTTTTTCAATCCCAGGACTTTTTGAGGGTCGGGGACGACGTCGAGGTGGTGTGGTGTATACTTTGTTCTCCGTTTTCCAGGGGAAACGTATACATCATGATCCGTTTTCCTGTGCGCGTTTCAGTGCGGGGCAGGAAAAAGCATCGGTGTATAGAGTTCGGTTCCCTAGACTGGGCACATAGCTCTGAGCGTGTATGGATTTGATCGCGGGCGGATCTGAGTGCGAAAAAGTCTTGGCGCGAGTGATCCGAGCGTTTGCGGTCTGCGTGAGTGAGAGCGCGACTGCGTCTCAGCGATAGTGGGTCGGATAGCGACTGGGCCTGGGTGCGAGTGGGCAAAGTGCGAAATTGTCTTACCGCAGGTGGTATTACGGCAAGTATGTCTGATGAGGGTTTAGTAACTACGCACTTGGGCGAGCGTGATCGTTGAGAGTCTGAGTCTGAACGCGAGGAGGAATGACGCTGGCGCGAGAAGGAGACGGGGCGTCACAGGAATCACCGAAAGATTGTCTAAGACGCCGTCGGCGAATCACCGCCGCCCCCTGCCTTCTTGAAGCGCCTATGCTGCCAAATGCTGGGCCGAAGTCTGACCGAGCTATTGGACTGTGTGTTCTCTTAGCCGCTGTGGAACCCCTTCGGGGAACACTTGGGAGAGGAAGGCAAAGGAGGAGAACAAGGAGGAGGAAGAGGATGCCTTTCGAGGTCTTTTCACGCTTCTCAGGTTTTCCCTGGAGCCTTTTTTAGAAGTTGTTGGGTCTCTACTGGGGCCTCGTAGGGGGGCCCCTGGGGGCCTCTATGGGATTCGTTTGCATTCAGGGGCCAATTGGGGGCCCGCTTTGGCGGTCTTCATGGTTTCTCGGGCCGTACGAGGGCTGCATGATGGGCCTCGTGGGCCATTTTTGAACTACCTTGGGCGCCCCTTGGGTCGTTCGGGGGCCGTCGTTGGCCGTCGTTGGGCCATCTTGGGGGCCTCTTGGGCCTTGGGACGATCTTGGGGGCCTGCGGGCCAATCTTGAACGTCGGATCCCCGAGAAGGCGAGAGCGACAAAATCTTTCTACGGCCTCGTGGAGGTCCTTTCGGAGCCCCTTTGGGGCGTCTGCAGTTCCCACTGTCCCTGCCCGGGCAGTCGTGAGTCCCTCTTGGGCCGTTTTGGCGGCCTCTTGGGCTGTCTTGGCGAAGATGCTCAACTCATGGAGAGCAGTTGGGAAATCAAGGGCCCTGGCCTCCTGCTTGGAGCTCCCGCGGGGCCTCCGAGGGGCTTCTGAGGCCGTCAAGAAGACATCTCGGGACGTCTTGGAGCCACCTGGGCCGTCTTGGAGGCGCCTCGGGGCCGTCTTGGAGGCCATGTTGGGCCAGATTTGGCCTTTTGGAAGCAGTTCGGCAGCCACGTTGGGCCATCTTGGAGGCGAGCGTTCTGGTGTCTCCCCCCGCCTGCGAGTCCTTGCGCGACCTTCCGGGTGGCTGGCAGGATCGACCGAAGGCACCTTAGAAACAGGGCTGGAGCTAAGCGGTGTTTGGGCGTTTTCGTGAGCCGCTTTCGGTTCGACTTCGCTTTGCGGCAAAGGTGGATTGAAGACACAACGAGGGAGAACGAACGCAAAGCGAAGACGGAAAGCACCGTTTAGGTTCAGCCCTGCTTAGAAACTCCAGGAGCCAGCAGAAAACAGCGACCTCGCATCGGGCCCGCCGTGCCGGAGCTGATAGCCGTCGGCCCTTGCCGCCGCCGTGCCCGGGTTGTGGGTCGTGGGCCTTCAGGCCAGAAACATTCAAAAACCACGGGGGATCAATGATTTGTGCCTCTTGGGGCCCCTTTGGGTATGCTTGGGCCGTCTTGGGGCCATCTTGGGCGTTTTGGACCGATCGTGCGGCGATTCGTCCAGGGGCGGCCTCTTGGGGCTCATTTGGCCCGTTTTGGCGCCCTCGTCGCCTTGAACAAAGCCATGCGGGAACGAACGCTACGGCGGCCCCGGGGCCGCGCCGGGAACCCAATAATATTTTAGAACCGCGGATTGATGTTCAGGGGTTTGGCAAGGGACCTGGGGACACCCTTTCGTGCCACAGGGGACCGACCGGTGGCGGATGTGAGGGCATGTGGAAACAACGTTGTTTCCAGGACTCGCCGGTGCGAATGGGGGCGAACTCGGGGCCCCCGTTGTGGTTTTTGATTCGTTGCTTTCAACGCCTTCGACAGTTACGGCACTCTGGTCTCTGTTGGTGCCCTGTTGAGGCCATCTTGCTTGCCTTCTAATCAGCCTTGTCAGAAGTCTCCGGGTATTTCTATTCAGAAGAATGGTTGTTTCCCAAGGGGCCTTCGCGCCTACCGCGACGCGATTGGCCCTTTGCTGGTCGAGTGGGCCCCGTGTGGGCCACGGACCCAGATGCACTAGGGAGTGACAGAGCGTCCATCCTGGTTCTCATTGTCCGCCCTTCTCTTTCATTGCAATCCTTTTCATCGCCCTTGCTTATTTCAGATATCGCCGAGCTGTATGTTCGTTGTGGGTTTCTCCTCCTTGTATATTCATTGCCCTCTCTCTCGTTCTCTCTGTCTCTGTTATTGTATCAATTTTCCGTTACCAGCTCCTTCATATGATTAGTTATGTGTGTTTTGTTTTAGGGTTATTCTCTCTCTCTCTCTCTGTCTGTCTTTCCCTGCGTAGACCCTAGGAGGCAACGCAGTGCCCCGCTTATTTCGGCAGGGCCTCTTTGGTTCGAAAGGGCAGCGTCGCGCGCGCCGCGAGCAGCGCGGCGGGGGCGAGATTGGAGAGTGGAGCTCACGCCTCGAGGAGGCGGATCGCAGAATGAGCGCCTACGGGTGCGAATCCCGTCGGCGCCGACCTTGCGGATTCCGTTCGCGAGGCGGGACGGGGTTACGCTTTGGGAGCACGCCCCAGTTGGCGGCGTTTGTGAACGCTTCCAGCCTGGGCGCAGTAGTGGGAAAGCTCCACGGGCTTCTGGGGCATGTACCCACACCGACTGAATTCGCAACTGGCAGATATTCCTGTTCTGTTTCAAGATCGAAAACCCTGGGGTCGCCCGACATGTGGGGCAGCGCGGCTCACCTTCTGGGCGCACGCGCGCGGGGACGACGTCCTCGCGCGGTTCCGCGCGCCAGACTGGACGGAGCGCCGCTGGGCGAGACCCATGGGTGAGTGACCTGGATGCGCCACCTGGGGCTCGAGCTTCGGGCCGCAGATTTGACGAGGCCCCTACAGGACGGCAAGGGTGATTACGCGGGTCGTTCTGCACGGGCGTTGAAGGCATCCCCGACGGGGCCCCCGTTGATCGATGGGGTACACGCGGAGATGGAGAAGACCGTCTTGGCTTCATTTCTAAGTTTTATGCGCGGCGCGCTGGTTCATCAGTGTTTGCACGGCCGCCAATCGCGCAACTCATCACATGGCCGCGTCCGCTGTGGCATTCGCGGTCAACGCGCAGCTGTTCCTTGCTCCTTGCTCGTTGCTTCCCAGCTGAGTTGCCCACTGCTCGTTGCGCGCGCGGGCCGGCAAAATAATTGTCGCATTTCAAGAGCGCGGAGGGGGCCGATCGGAGCCCGTCGCCTTTCGCCCGCCGTGGTGGCGGGGCGCGGCTGGGAGGGCGGCGGCGGGAGGGGAAGGGGGGGCGAAGCCCCGTTGATCTCGGTCAGTCGCGGCCCGCGACCACACCTTCGCAGCGGGGCGTCGGGGGGGGTGAGGGGCGGAGCTGCGTTGGTCGATCGTGCTCCCTGCGCCCCAGGGGCCCAACGCGCGCGTTTCGGGTTCCTGGGCGCATCTGGGGGCCACGCCAGCCGTCGCCAAGTCCCCCACCCTCTTTCCGCTTCATGGGCTCCCCATTCCCCCCCCCCGATGCGGCGATGCGAAGGCTGGCCAAGTTCGTGCCGGTCGCCTCGAGACGCGCGGAGAAAGGGGGTCTTCGGCGGAGCCCCGCGGGCCGCCAGACAAATTGTTTGCGTTCTGCTAATTCAATGGCGGTCCGGCCCGCGGTGGCGCCGCAGCGGCTTGGGCATCGAACCTCCCAGGCGACGAGTTCAGCGACAAATTTGAGATACCGAAGTTCGCCACCCAGTTACGGTCGCGGCCGCGAAAATTTGTTGGAAGTAGCTGCGCAACGCGATTGGTTTTGACAAAGCGACATCGGACGCATGATTTCCTTGGATTTGTCCGCGTACAGTCGCGAATGGTGACGTTCACGGTTATAGGCCACCTATAAGCGCGTTCTTGAATAGTGATGGGGGATTTATAATACCTCCTGCACCCCATCGAGTCGAATAGTGCAGGAAGACGGGGCTTGCGGCGACTGGGGAGGGGGTCGGTTGAGGCGGATGGAGAAGGCAGTGGATGTGCTGGGGGGCCCTGCTGGGAGCCCTTGTGGCCGTGGGTGCGGGGGGGAGGGGGGCAGGCGCAAGCAAAAACATCCCAGGCGCCAATCTTGGCACGCCCGCCCCGCGCCCAAAACGGCGAACCCCTCATGCGTGTCGCGCGCCCCCACGGGAAAGCCCACCAGCGGCCTCCCGCCGGGGGGGCGCATGTCGGCGCAACTCCCCTTCCTTGCGTGATCCGACGGGTTTCCGCTTTCGGTTCCGGTGGGGTTGCCCGCATGCCGCTCCGCGCTTTTGTCGGCACACCCCTCACACCTTCCATGGCCCTTTTGTGGAATTCTGAAGGTCGCAGTGGTGTCGCCCATGCCGCCCCGTCCGCGCTCAAATGTTCCCACAAACGGGAGCCCCGCATGCGACCCCAACGGGATTGTCGCCACTGCCGCCCCGCGCCAATCCCAGCACAACGCTTCGGACCATCTATGGCCCCAGTGGGGGTGGCCCGCGTGCCGCCCCGCGCCCACTTTGCACGCCCGGCGCCTCCCCATGGGGGATCCCACCTACCGCCCAAGCAAGATATTGCCCATGCCGCTCCGAACCCATGTCGGCATACCCTTTACACGTTTCGCGCCCCGGCAGCGAGGTCCACCCACGCCCAGGGTGGGGTGTTGCGCATGCCGCCCCGTGACCAGATCTGCACCTTCCTCGAACGTTCCGTGGCCCAATTGGAGTTCCACATGCGGTCCCAGATGGGGGGCGGCCCGCATGCCGCCACAGGCCCGCTTCGGCGCCATCATACGCTTCCTGCTCCCATCTGGAGCTCAGTGTTCTTGTGCGCGTTCGTTCCGAAGCTTTCCTACCCACTCTGCCCTGAACTTCATCCCCCCGATTCGCGTAGTTAGCTGAAGAGGGCCACGCAATGCGTGTCACGCAGCTGCACCGGATTGGGCCCTTTTCTACAGGATTGTTTTTGTTCGACGGCAGTGATTCAGCATGCGAGTTGTTCGAATTCAAAGCACTAGTGCCGGCAATGTGAACGACATGAGTTCCTCATTACGGCGAGCAATCGCAGATAATGTGATAATCCCACGAGCATTCCACATGCTGCGAACTTGGAAAAGGTCAGAATTGTGATGTTCCGATGGCCGTGCCACTTGCTCGGGGCATGGGAAGGATGGAGTGGTAAATGTGATGGTTCACAAGACAGTGCAGCACATGTTGACCGAATGTGAAACGCATCGAGTGATCATTCACACGCACTCGAATCAATTATGAATCAGTTCGAGCACATGTAGGTTCGCCCTCACCGTCAATCTCTTGATCGATGTCCGCTCTGCTTGCCGTTTGGTCATGCGCGAAAGCGAGTGTGCACGGCCGCGCACAGTTGCACATGTTCGCGCGCTTGCATACGCAGGCGCGCGTACGCGCTGAGACTTCCAGCTCAGCACGACATCTGTCCTTGTCGATTGTGCACGCGATTGCCGCGTGCGTGCTCGCTCTGTTTGTTGATCGGGTGAGCGTCCACCCATGCGACGCCCGAGCGTTCCTAGGAAGACGACGCTGCTGGCAAGGCCGACGAGGGCGACGCCTCTGACGAAGAGGATTGTTGCCGACGGGTGGGAAAACCAGGGCGCGTGCTCATACTAGGTATGGTGTGAGCAGGTCTTGCGCTGTGATCGTTGGACACGTTGGGTTTACGCCTCCGCATTTGACGAAGGAAGGGGTTTGGGCGGAATGAGGCTTACGAAGTTCAACAGCGCAACGACAAGGGCAGCGTAGAACGTATATGCAGGTTTGGACTTCCAGAAAATGGACGAACGAATACACGCAGCGCACAACATGCAGTGACATGGGTGAAGCGGGGGGCAACATCGAGTTGTCTACACGCAGTTACCACATGTGCAGCTTCAAGAGCAGCTCGCGTGATTAGCACAACACAACCTAGGATGAACACGCCAAGAGCCGTGGACACCACATCTGCTTGATTATACAGCTGGTTTGTATGGACGCAACTTGTGTGTACCCACCTATTTAACCGTACCTCAGCAGTCCTTGTCACTAAACATGCATCGCGCCAAGGCAGTACACATCACACGCATATATGCGTGTGATGTGTGACCCCGATGAGTGCAGCGAAACGTGTACGCCAATCTGCTGGTCAAAGCGCTATTCGAGGCATCTCGTTCCCCCCCGTCGTATATGCCTCCAGCCACGGTGACGGATTTGCCAGAGGGGCGCGGATCGTGAACTCACCCAGGTTGTTTATTTCTGGATGTCGTTTATGTTATGTCATGAGGCCCATGAAGGCCGAAACGATGTTCATGTCTCCGCACCACGATCGGTGTTCGTTGCCCCCCCCGCCGTGCAGGAGTGCGACTGGTCACGGGATGCAGAGCTAGGGGCAGCGCAGCTCAGCCGTGTCTTCGCGCCGCGCATTCTTAGTTGGATGTTGGTTTGTGCCCCAGGAGGGGGGGGGCGGCGAGGGAAGCAAATGATGTGAGAGAGATGGTGTTGCAGCAAGTTGGGCGGCCTGCGCGCGAGGTGTCGTGACGGACCAACGCTGAGGGGTGCGAGGGCGCATTGCAGACGAGGCAGTCCGAAGGCAGGAGGGCGAAGGCTTAATGAGGAGGGAGGCAGGGAGGGAGTTCTGGACATGGCTACCAGGACTGGCAAATCCCTATCGATTTTGCGATTTCTGGGATAACTCAGCCTTGACTGTCAGCTGTGGCCCAGATTCCGCGAGGAACTCGATCAATAGACTGACGGCGATGACCTGCTTCTAGTTTGGGGCACTCTTGTGAGGAGGGAGGAGGAGGGGATGGATGAGTAGGATGGGGTCCCGAGCGATGACCAGGACGCCCGTTCGTGCCAACTCCCGACTGCCAGGACGGTGGCGAGTGCTGCCTGGCCGCGGCCGACCACGGCGACTTCTGCGCCTCCTGCTACCCGACCGCCTGGGCCTCCCGACGACGTGCAAGTGCCAGATGATGGGGGCGGTGATGGGCACATTTTCCACCATCATTACCATATGTAGGACGGGGGAGAAGGGAGGATGAGGAGGTCCTCCTCCTCCTCCTCCTCCTTCAGCTCCTCATCGTCCTCTCCTACCTATGGTAGCGGTGGGCCCATCAGGCGGGGCAGTGGCGGTCGCAGAGAGATCGCCACAGGCGGAGAATGAGGAAGGCGAAGGAGGATAGACGAGAACCTGGCGTCCGTCCTGCTCTCTGGTGCCGGTGATGCCGCTGCTGCTGCCCCACCCAGGCAGCGGGGAGGAGCCAGGCGCCACTTCGGACCACCGTCTCTTCCTGCTCTTCAGCGTGGCACCACGCGCGCAGAGGCACGTTGCGCAACATCGGTGCGCTGGAGTGCATTGGCGCGCGCGCCACCGTCGGGAACGGACGCATCTCCTCCGTCCTCCAGAACTGGCCTTCCGCCCAGCCCGCTGCTGCTGCGCACGTCTCACCCCGCAGACGGCGTCTGCCCGACAGACCACCTCGCATTGGGAAAAAGCCTTCGCACCTGGAAGAAACTCACAAACAAATCGGCCTCTGGAAGCCCTCACTGGGCCCAAGGGTTGTGAATGAATAACATAGGATGAACAAGTTATTTGTCCGGGTGCAGCCTTGGACAAAAATGCCGAGGGGGGATGTTGGGATGCCACATTGCGAAAACGTTACGACGTCGGTGGTATGGGTGTTCTTTCTTCTGTATTATTTCCTCTTCTGTTTTCTCCCTCCAGCCTTCTAGTAGTCATCCTGATTCCTTCAATCTTCCTCCTTGAATACCTCCTCGTCGACACCCCTGTGCTAAAGAGGTCTCTTTGATGGGGCACGTTCGCAAGGTGTACCCCCGTGATGAGTGTGGCCAGTCCTGTACCGATTCCGAGACACGTGCACGTGCTTCTCTGCCCGCGTCCAATTTTTGTCCCAAACTCTCCTTGGTTGGGCATTCTTTTTGAATAGAGCATTGCGGTCTCCAGTCCTTCTCCCCCTCCTCCTCCTCCCGCCTCCCGTCTCTCGTTTTCCCAACCTTCCTTGGTTGGATATTCGTTTTGAATAGAGCATTGCAGTCTCCAGTCCTCCTCCTCCCGCCTCCCGTCTCCCGCTTCCGTCTTGTCTCTTCTTGTCTTGTACGTACCTCGTGTGTGTGCGCGTGTGTGTGTGTGTGTTTATGTGTGTGCGTGTGTGTGCGTGTGTGTGTGTGTGCGCGTGTGTGTGTGTATGTGTATGTGTATGTGTATGTGTATGTGTATGTGTATGTGTATGTGTATGTGTGCGTGTGCGTGTGCGTGTGCGTGTGCGTGTGCGTGTGCGTGTGCGTGTGCGTGTGCGTGTGCGTGTGCGTGTGCGTGTGCGTGTGCGTGTGCGTGTGCGTGTGCGTGTGCGTGTGCGTGTGCGTGTGCGTGTGCGTGTGCGTGTGCGTGTGCGTGTGCGTGTGCGTGTGCGTGTGCGTGTGCGTGTGCGTGTGCGTGTGCGTGTGCGTGTGCGTGTGCGTGTGCGTGTGCGTGTGCGTGTGCGTGTGCGTGTGTGCGTGTGCGTGTGCGTGTGCGTGTGCGTGTGCGTGTGCGTGTGCGTGTGCGTGTGCGTGTGCGTGTGCGTGTGCGTGTGCGTGTGCGTGTGCGTGTGCGTGTGCGTGTGCGTGTGCGTGTGCGTGTGCGTGTGCGTGTGCGTGTGTGTGTGTGTGTGTGTGCGTGTGCGTGCGTGCGTGCGTGCGTGCGTGCGTGCGTGCGTGCGTGCGTGCGTGCGTGCGTGCGTGCGTGCGTGCGTGTGTGTGTGTGTGTGTGTGTGTGTGCACCGTCCCTGGGGGGCTGCGATCTGCGAAACCGTCGCCACTTTCTAGGGCTACTGGTTGGTCCAGCGGAGTGAGGCACCGCGGGGACCTGAGGTAGACCTCGCCGCCCTTGGGGGGCTGCGATCTGCGAACTTGTCGCCACTTTCGAGGGCTGCTGGTGGGTCTAGCGGAGTGAGGCATCGCGGGGACTTGAGGTAGTCCTCGCCGTCCTTGGGGGGCTGCGATTTGCGACACGGTCGCCACTTTCTAGCGTTGCTGGTGGGTCCAGCGGAGTGAGGCACCATTGGGACCTGAGCGAGACCTCGCCGTCCCTGGGGGGCTGCGATCTGCGAAACTGTCGCCACTGTCGAGGGCTGCGGGTGGGCTCAGCGGAGTGAGGCGCCGCGCGGATCTGAGCGAGACCTCGTCGTCCCTGGGGGGCTGCGATCTGCGAAACTGTCGCCACGTTCGAGGGCTGCTGGTGGGTCCAGCGGAGTGAGGCACCACCGGGACCTGAGGTAGGCCTCGCCGCCCTTGGGGGGCTGCGATCTGCGAAACTGTCGCCACTTACGTTCGAGGGCTGCTGGTGGGTCTAGCGGAGTGAGGCGTCGCGGGGACTTGAGGTAGTCCTCGCCGTCTTTGGGGGGCTGCGATCTGCGACATTGTCGCCACTGTTGAGGGCTGCTGGTGTGTCCAGGGGCACCGCGGGGATCTGAGCGAGACCTCGCCGTCTCTGGGGGGCTGCGATCTGTGACACCGTCGCCACTTTCGATGGCTGCTGGTGGGTCCTGCGGACTGAGGCACCGCGGGGATCTGAGGTAGACTTCGCCGTCCCTGGGGGGCTGCGATCTGCAACACTGTCGCCACTTTCGAGGGCTGCTGTTGGGTCCTGCGGGCTGAGGCACCGCGGGGATCTGAGGTAGACCTCGCCGTCCCTGGGGGGCTGCGATCTGCGACGCTGTCGCCACTTTCTAGGGCTGCTGGTGGGTCCTGCGGGCTGAGGCACCGCGGGGGCCTGACGTAGACCTCGCCGTCCTTGGGGGGCTGCGATCTGCGACACCGTCGCCACTTTCTAGGGCTGCTGGTGGGTCCAGCGGAGTGATGCGCCGCGGGGGCTTGAGGTAGACCTCGCCGTCCTTTGGGGGCTGCGATCTGCGAAACTGTCGCCACTTTCGAGGGCTGATGATGGGTCCAGCGGAGTGAGGCGCCGCGGGGACCTGAGCGAGACCTCGCCGTCTTCGTGGGGCTGCGATCTGCGAAATTGTCGCCACTTACGTTCGAGGGCTGCTGGTGGGCCCTGCGGACCGAGGCACCGCGGGGATCTGAGCGAGACCTCGCCGTCTTTGTGGGGCTGCGATCTGCGACACCGTCGCCACTTTCGAGGGCTGCTGGTGGGCTGGTGGGCCCTGCGGACTGAGGCACCGCGGGGATCTGAGCGAGACCACGCCGTCCTTGGGGGGCTGCGATCTGCGACACCGTCGCCACTTTCGAGGGCTGCTGGTGGGTCCATCGGAGTGAGGCGCCGCGGGGACCTGAGGTAGACCTCGCCGTCCCTGGGGGGCTGCGATTTGCGACACGGTCGCCACTTTCTAGCGTTGCTGGTGGGTCCAGCGGAGACAGGCACCACTGGGACCTGAGCGAGACCTCGCAGTCCTTGGGGGGCTGCGATCTGCGAAGCTGTCGCCACTTTCGAGGGTAGCTGGTGGGTCCTGCGGGCTGAGGCACCGCGGAGATCTGAGCGAGACCTCGCCGTCTCTGGGGGGCTGCGATCTGTGACACCGTCGCCACTTTCGAGGGCTGCTGGTGGGTCCTGCGGACTGGGGCACCGCGGGATCTGAGGTAGACTTCGCCGTCCCTGGGGGGCTGTGATCTGCAACACCGTCGCAACTTTCGAGGGCTGCTGTTGGGTCCTGCGGGCTGAGGCACCGCGGGGATCTGAGGTAGACCTCGCCGTCCCTGGGGGGCTGCGATCTGCGACGCTGTCGCCATTTTCTAGGGCTGCTGGTGGGTCCTGCGGGCTGAGGCACCGCGGGGGCCTGGCGTAGACCTCGCCGTCCCTGGGGGGCTGCGATCTGCGAAACTGTTGCCACTTTCGAGGGCTGCTGGTGGCCCTGCGGACTGAGTCACCGCGGGGACCTGAGCGAGACCTCGCCGTCTTCGTGGGGCTGCGATCTGCGACACCGTCGCCATTTTGGAGGGCTGCTGGTGGGCCCTGCGGACCGAGGCACAGCGGGGATCTGAGCGAGACCTCGCCGTCTTCGTGGGGCTGCGATCTGCGACACCGTCGCCACTTTCGAGGGCTGCTGGTGGGTCCATCGGAGTGAGGCGCCGCGGGGACCTGAGCGAGACCTCGCCGTCCCTGGGGGGGGGCTGCCCTGGTAACCACTACGACGCCCTTATATCTCGGTCGGGGGCCTGCGAGCCTTTCAATTGCTGCTGGCAAAATCACATGCGTCCATGTTATGTCATCGCCCACGTTGTAGCAACCCTGATGTACTTATGCCCCGCATTGCGCAAGGGTTGGGTACGTCGCCAGGGTAACTGTTGGCCTGGCAGGCTGTGGGTGGCATGCGGTGATTCGCGAAATCGCTGTCCTTCCATCCCCCCCTCTCCGAAACGGACCCGGCGCGATCCAAATTGAGGGGAAAGTTTCTTCTTGCATGGTCGCAATGTTTGGCATTGTTTGGCGATGCTATGCTTTGTTTGGCAATATTTTTTCTGCTTGGCGCTATTTTGCATTACTTAGCATTGCTTGTCGTTGCTGGGCATTGCTTGACCAGTTGCTTGGCGTTGCTTTCGGCGGTCCTTGGCGTTGCTTGGTGGTTCTTGGCATTGCTTGGCATTGCGTGGCGTTGCTTGGCATTGCTTGGCGGTGCTTGGCAATGCCTTGCGTTTATTGTGGTTGCTTGGCCTTGCTTAGTTTCGCTTGGCATTGCAGCAGCAAGGACGCAAGACCAAGTAAGCACGGGGCAAGGCACTGTTCGGAAACGGAGGTGAGGACCCGTCGGAAAGCCATTGTGAAGAAACAGTGCCGATTCACCCCGAGGAAGGCCACTGTAAAGAAACAAGACCAAGCAATCCCCAATAACGCCATTGTAAAGAAGCAAAACCAATCAACCCCGACGAACGCCAAGCAACCCCAACGAATGCGACCGGTAAGGAAACGGAGGTAAGGAACGCCGAGCAGCGCCACTGTAAAGAAACAATGCCAAGGAACCCCGAAAAACGCCAATCAGCGCAGGCCTCGCACCCATCGCATATCCAAAAGCAAGGAAGGGCCTTTTAGGGAAGCCTACTTGGGGGAACATGCCCTACAAAAACATGTACCCCCGGTGATGGACGGCGGCGTTGACAACGACGGCGGCGGAGGTAGCGGCAGTCTCGACAAGACGACAGTCCCCTGGCCCGCCCCGGAGGCCAAGCGCGGAGGTCATTGCGGTGGCAGCAGGCCACCCCGCCTTCGTTCCCTCGCGCGCGCGCGTTCGCTCACGCGGGCCTCCTGCCAAGCCGCTGTCGCTCCCTTCTCCCGCTCCCCCTGACGGGCAGCGATGGGTAGGGGGGTATTGAGTCCGTCCCAGTGGTTGAGGAGGAGGAGTAGGAGCAGGAGGACGAGGACGAGGACGAGGACGAGGACGAGGAGGAACAGGAGGAACAGGAGGAACAGGAGGAGGAAAAGGAGGAGGACAAGGAGGAGGACAAGGAGTGGGAACAGGAGGAAGAAAAGGAGGAAGAGGATGAGGAGGAGGAGGAGGAGGGGACATCTTTGGAGCCTCTGGGGGCGCTCTTGGGGCCTCCTGGGAGGTTCCTGGGAGCCTTTGGAGGCATCTTGGGGGCCTCCCTGGGCTTCCTGTGGCAAGAACAAAAAGGGGGGCGGATTTAGTGACCTTCGTCCCATCCCGACACCGTGGTTGGGTTGTGGACACGATGCCTCTCATATGTTTTTCGGGGCCTGTTGAGGAGCCACTCGGGGTCGGTTGGAGGGCCCTTTCGGGGCCTTCTGAAGGCATCTTGTGGGCTTGTGGAGGCCTCAAGGCGCCTCTTTGCGAAATGCTGGCTATATCTTGGGGGCATCTTGGGGTGGAGAGCTCCAAAGTACAGGTCGAGCTCCCCCTCATTGAAGTATGGGGCCCCTCGTTGGGCAGGTCTTGGGGCGTATCGGGCCGTCCTGGCCGGCAGTAAGACTTGGACTCCGAGGATGCACAAGTCATTCAACAATTCTCCAGTGTTGATGACATCACACACGTCTGGAGACCCACAAGGGGTCGGCGGATGTGGGCTTCTTGGGCCAACTTCTGGGGCCTCCAAGACGGCCCAAGAGGCCCCCAAGAGAGCCTCAGTCGGGCTGGGCTGGGACAAAGATCAATCCGTTCCAGAGCGTTCCAGAACGTTCTCAGATCGTTCCCTTCTTTGAAAAGGCCGCGGCGCCCGAGACATCCTCTAGATCCGCTGGAACTCATAGATCCTCGATTTATCCTCATCCGAATTTGTCATCATCTTGACTTCGTCTTGCCAAGAGACCCCCAATAAAGCCTCAGCACGCCCGTCTGGGAACATCTTGATCATCAGGGCATGTTTCGAGTAATTAGGATGCCAGCTAACATTCATATACCCCAGAATTGCTGACCGCCGAACCGAAAACATAGTCGTATATTGTTCCGTAGATCTGAGAACCTTTCTAATTACGCAGTTTGTTAGATCGATTCGAGAAACAAAAAACTTGGGGGTGGAGCAATTCTGTATCCGATTTCCTAGTTGAATATTGAAGGTGTCGATCTTTGGAAGAGTTGCGCGAGGAGCCCCAGGAATGCGCGAGAGAGGGCCCAGAAATTCGGCGAGTTTGAGGCGGCCCTTGAAGAACGCCTACGACCATCAGCTCTACTATATCTACCCGATTGGGCTGCCCTGACCAGGGTTGGCCAGGGGGGATTGGCCAGGAGGTTGGCCGGTTTGTTGAGGGTTGGGGCTGGCCGGGCTTATCTTTGCAGGGGCAGCTTACCGTCGCAAAGTGTATACGAAATTTCACCCCGTTGGAAGCGGTGGTGCCGAATCCCTGCCCAGATTCTCAGCGAAGTCCCAGGCATTGTCATCATCGTCCACTTTGTCCTCCTCGGGCGACTTCATATCTTGTCGTCGTCCTCCTCCTGTTCATCCTTGATGGGCCTGTTTTCCACCACCACCACCACCATAAGTTGGAGGGGGGAAGGAGGTGGAGGAGGAGGAGGAGGAGGACCCCCTCCCCCTCCAACTTATGGTGGCGGTGGAGAACAAGCCCATCAATCCTCCTCCCCAGCCGCGACCACAAGCGAAATTCTGCCCCTGCAGACCTGCTCGGCGCTGGGGTAGCGAGCACCCCCTCTGGGATTCACTCGGCTGCCGACATGCCGCCCGGCAGGTTGGGTTTCCGCTTGGCAGTGGCGTTGTCCTGGCGACGGAGCGTGTCACCGCGAGACTCAAGACAGCTCACCGTCTGCATAGGATGCCTAGCGCCGCACCGTGCTGGGCTCGAGCATTCAGGTCGCGAATCGTCTCGCCAATGACAGAGGGCCCGCAACAACAATCTTGGTTGCCCACATCCATCGATTTCTGAGCCCCAGCTGGTTTTACATAAATCTGACCTGCAAGGCTAGATCTCACATGTGGTTGCTTAACCCAGCTCTTCCCGTCACTGCGTCTGATACGTTCGCATACATATATACATATATATGTGTGTGTTCTCACATACATACCTATACCTACATATACACATACATGCATGCACGCATACACACACATGCACACACATACATACATACATACATACATACATACATACATACATACATACATAACTACATACATACATACATGCATGCATGCATACATACATACATACATACACATACACATACACATACACATACACATACACATACACATACACATACACATACATACATACATGCATACATACATACATCCATACTTACATACATACATACATACATACATACACACACACATACATACATACATACATGCATGCATGCATACATACATACATACATACATACATACACACATGCATACACACATACAGTCCGGCAAACATGCATACATACATGCATACGTGCATGCATGCAGACATACATACATACATACATACATGCATGCATGCATGCATGCATGCATGCATGCATGCATGCATGCATGCATATATACATATCTACATCCACACACACACACATGCATACATACAGACATACATACAGACATACAGACATACATACATACATATACTCATCCATACATGCATACACATGTACATACGTACATACATACATACATGCATACATACTTACACATGCATGCATACATACATGCATGCATGCATGCATGCATACAGATATGAATGCATGTATGCATGTATGCCTGCATGCATGCATACATACATACATACATACTTACATGCATGCATGCATGCATCCATGCAAACCCATGTATATGTAGATATGTGTATTTAGACGTGTGCCATGGGACATTGATATGTATGTATACATGTATTCATACATAGACATGTGACAATGATATGGACAGGCCAGACCTCGGCAGCGTATGAGCCCGTGTGTCCCGTTCAAGGGAGCTTCGTTCACGACCGGCTCGGGGGAAGTTCGGGAATGAGGAGGTGAAAATTGCGAGAGTGAGTTCGGCCATGAGCAGCGAGACAGAGACAGAGGAAAGTTGCATCCGTAGCCGTTTTGGCTTCAGCCATCCTGGACTCGAAGCCTCGACCCTGCCGACCCCCCCACGTCTTCGACTGCAGAGCCATGCTGGCGTGGCTGCTCGTCTTGGCGCCCACGCTCTGCGCAGCCGCCTCGGCGACGGCAGCGGAGCTGAGGCGGTGGAAGGGCAGCGGCAACTGCACGGGCGACTTCGAGGTGCTGAGCACCGACAAGCTCGGTGAGTGCAAGCCCTACCTCATCCCAGCGCCGGCCTCGATACGGGCCGAGTACCTCGACGAGGCGACGTACTCCAGCTATCACTACCAGGGGGAGACGGACTGCAGCGGCGCGCGGACGAAGGTCGGCGACTTCGCCGTCGGCTCGTGCGAAGTCCTGGGCGAGTACAGCCAGATGCGCGTCTGGGTATCATCTCCAAGCCCCCCGCCAGGACGGTGCGAGAAGCCCGGCGACTGCGGGGTGGGATACGCGGCTTGCTGCGCCGCTTCCAGCATCAAGGGCCGCCCGTGCCCGTGCTCCTTGCACAACGGCACCGGCGAAGCGGGCTCCCCGGACTGCGGTTTTTGTGGCAAGGCCTTCGTCGACTGCTGTACCGGCTTCAGGCTGCGGGGCTTCCCGTGCAGCTGCGACGTCACAGGCGCGGCGGCCGCAGCCATCGTGATTTAGCACGGTTTTGCGACAGGGCCGAAGCCTCGCGTCGAGGGGAGCAGTTTTGTGCAGCCTCGTGCGGACTCAGCGACGCTAGCCCAAGGGGGCGGCAGAGGCGGTAGGAGGCCTCTGCCGCCGAGGCAGCGTGCGCCAGTGTAGAGCATGGTGATAGACGCTTCCCCCATTGGTGCGCTCCGGGGGCAGCGGACAAAGAAAGATGGAGAGGCAGGGGAGCATTGCAGCGTGCCTTGCGGCGTCGAGGAGCCTGAGCCCGAGGAAGGTCGACGGCATCCAAGAGCGGGGTTGAGGTCTGGTGGCGTTTGGATGTCCTGGTCGGGGCGATGATCTGTCCCAGAGGTCATAGCCCCCCCCCTCGTCTCTCGCTCGGCACCTTCCCCAGCGCCCACTCGTGCGTGCACGTGCCTGGGGCCACGATGTGCTGACCGCCTTCTTCCTGGCCCCCCTGGGCGCGCCCGGCTGCAGGATGCCTTGCGTTAAGTCGGGCCTGTCCATCTACAGGGGGAATATTCAAAAATAGTCAAGAAATAGTCTGGGGCCAATTTTGTTTAGTATTTTTGGGCATCTTTCAAATATTTTTGAACTTTTATATTTTTCATCCCAAATCCCCCTGTTCGGGGACAGGCCCGAACTAAGCCTTGCGGCGTCGAGTTGCCCGATGAGGGGGGGGGGCGAGCGAGTTCGGCTCGCCCCTGGACGCGTGGTGCGCGGGCGCCTCCAAAGTTCTCGTCGCTCCTCCCTTACTTGGCCAAGGTGTGTCTCGCGGAAGGGGCACGCGGGAGCAGGAATGACTTGGAGCTCTTGAGTTGCGGCGTCTGTGCATGTACATTGTCTGCTTGCCTGCTAGGAGCGCGATGGGAAGGGAACTCTCTGCTGCAGCTGGCAAGGGAGGAGGATGAGGAGGATGACGACGACGCAAACGGGGAGCAGGAGGAGGAGGAGGAGGAGGAGGAGGAGCAGGAGGAGCAGGAGGAGGAGGAGGAGGATGCTGCGCATGCCCGCCGGCGGTTAGCGACCAGACTAGGATCGGGGCTCAAGAGACGGGGATCAATGCAGACGGGGGTCAGTCAGAGCGCTGGATCTTTCGGAATCCTGCAAGGCTCGATTGACCTGGGGTTGCATTGACCTGGGTCAGTGCGTTCCCGATAGGAGCGTGAGAAGCACACATGATTTGATTTCGGACGGCCGCGAACAGATTCTCTGCAAGCACCGTACCCGTCTCCACCCCCTTTTCGCACCTCTCCTCTTGCCTCCTTCTATTTCGCCGAAGATCACAATAAACATTATGATTTGTCCTTGCCCTGGGAGCGCGAGGGAGGAAGGAGTGTCGGGGGCGTCCAAGAGGGTGGGGGACAGCCAGGGGTGTGCGGAGATCATGGCCAGAGAGCAATGATATCTCCCCAGATCTCATGGCGAGCATGCATTGGCCGGTGGCAGTATGGTGGATGTTATGGGACGAGGAGGCGTCGAGCGACAACGGAAGAGCGGAGGGTTTCTTAGAAGGTGTTGGCATCGTCGGTAAAGTTTCGGGGTTGCGAGCCAGATAGCCCTAGCTGACCTGAACAGGACCGCCCAGTAGTCTGGGGCGGTCTCGACACCGCAATTCTAGGGCGCGGAGCGCCCCCTGGGCGCCGCTGGAGGCGGCGCCAGGGTTCTGCGACCGAGTCAGGCTACTCGGGGGGCCTGTTGAGCGCGCGCAACTCGAATCCTCCCCAGTCTCGGGCCGAACGAATGGGGGGGATGGGGAAAGGGGGGGGGGTACGAAATCTGCTGCATGCAGCTGGTTTCGGCCCCGCCGCCGGGCCCACTCCTCGATACACGTGCGCCTCCCGGCGCCGGGAGGCGCTGGGAAAATCAGCTACGTGAGCCGATTCTCTACCCTGCCCTTTGCGATCCCCCCCTTTCGTTCCCCCCGACAGTCCATTCCGAGGTACTTTGAGAAGACTCCCTCATGACCACGAGGGCTTTTTTGGGAGCGGAGGGGCGGCCCGAGAAGCCCCGGTGGCCCCTCGAGGGCGACAGAGGAGGGCGCGGGGATGGAGCCGCAAAATGACCCGGTCGTGTTCCTTCCGAGAAGATGTCCGATGTCGTCCCTTCTGTGATGGAGGGGGCCCCAGAGTTCTCGACCTCCTACCCTTGAGTCGGGCCTGTCCGTCTACATTGGGACTATCCCTTATTATTTCTTGAGTCTTTGGGGGCATATTTTGCGTATTTTTGGGGGCTATTTCTTGAGTAGTTTGGGGCATCTTTTTGAGTATTGTTGGCATATCCCCCTGTAGGGGGACAGGCCCGACCGAATCCTACCCTGGGGACTGTCTTTTCATCCTGAGCCCTTGTCGAGCTTGGCGAAAGATTTCAGTCACGATGTTCTCGAGTCACTGGAGGCCTGGGCGGTCCCCTCTGCACCTCCTGCCGCCCCCCCCCGAGAGGTCACAGTGCGAGGGCTGCCACGGCCTCGCGACGTGGTGCCCTCGCTCGAAGGGCGCCGGCCAGGAGCGGGCCGCGGTGTTCCGAAGCGGTGCGCGGATGCAGGAGGAGTGAGGGGACCCTCCTCCCTCCGTGTTCCTTCCTCCGTCCGCCTCGTTGCTTCCTCCAATCAACCATTTCCCCCCTCACTCCCTCGTCCCCCCGCGCGCGCGGAGGGC
Organism: Prorocentrum cordatum; assembly: GCA_963575745.1. Taxonomy (NCBI): domain Eukaryota; class Dinophyceae; order Prorocentrales; family Prorocentraceae; genus Prorocentrum; species Prorocentrum cordatum. The sequence goes on along the minus strand of CAUYUJ010014385.1, from coordinate 340,356 downwards.
GGGGGGGAGGAGCAGGAGCACCAGCAAGGAGGAGAAAGCGGGGGGGGAGAAGGGAAGAGGGGGCGGAGGCGGAGTAACGCCAGGCAGCTTCGTGCCATCGGCACCCGTGCTTCCCGTCTCGTGTCCCGAGGCGGGGCACTTGTTGCTTGCGGCTGCGTGGCACCCGTGAGGCCCGGCGGCGGGTCCAATGTTCGCCCGTGTCGCCTCTCGGGCGACCCGCCGCCTGCTTTGTTCCGCCCGCTGGAGGGGAAGAGGAGGAGGACCACGACCAAGACTGAGCGCCGTCCTTTCCGTGCGTGTCACCAGCATCCAGAGGTCGTCGCGGCGTCGCGGCGGTGGAAGAGGAGGAGGGGGGGAGGAGGAGGGGGGGATGGAGAGGAGGAGGAGGAGGAGGAGGAGGAGGAGGAGGGCCGCCCCTTCACCATCGCTCGCTCTTCGTGCTCGTTCTCTTCTGCCCTTCCGGCTTTAGTCCTCCCCCCTCTTACCCCTCCTCCCTCTATTCCCCGCAGCCTGCTACGTTCTCATCCCTTCCTTGGCCCTCATCTTTCCCGCCCCCTCCCCTCTTCCCTCCTTCTTTTCCTCCTCCTCCTCCTCACACCTGGTCTGCTCCACCCCCCTGATCCTCCTGCTGATCGGTCCTCCTCCCTCCTGCTTCATCCCCCCTCCTTCTCCTCTTCCCTCCTTATCCTCATCCCTCCTGCTCCCACCTTCTCCTTATTTCGTCTTTCCTGCTGGACCCTTGGGATGTTGTGTCTTGTCGCTTGATGTTTCGTCCCGGGTTCGTTTTTGAGTATCGCAGCGAGTTCGAACGTTGCATCCAGAACAACGAAACAGTTGGGCAGATCCGGCCGTTCCATTAATTCCGTGGCGACGGAAGTATTGGTCGTCCATCTCTTCCTGTTTCCGTTCTTCTTTGTTCTTTTCGCCCAGTCTGCATATTCTTTATGCATGCTGCCCCATGCGGAAATCGCCGCTGCCAGGGGCGCGCGACAAAGGTACCCTCGCCCTTTGCGGTCCACCCTTCTCGTTCGCGACACACATGCCTCTCTGAAGACAGGCCAATCCATTTTCCAGTATGAGCAGCTCACGAGAGTTGCCCAATCCCTCACGGACGATGGCGACCAGCTCAACCTCACCATCCCCCCGAAGTCAAACATCTTCACACATCTTCAACTCTTCGGTAGTTGCTGGCGTGCTTTTGGAGTAGAAGCTGGAGGACATCAGGCTTCGAATTCCGTTCAAGGATCGCGTGGTGGATTTGGGTTCCGACAGAGGCAGTATTCGTCGAGCCCAGTCTAAATTTCAAAAGAGAATTAGAAAGGCTAGATTTCATTTCAATCATATTGCTAATATTGCCCGCGGCACTCTTTATCACAGGAGGGTTGCCTTGAGGCTGGCCACGATTACCGCCATCCATTGTGTCTCCTACGCTTGTAATTCAGGCGTACGGCACGCCACCTTCGGTGTTGATGGGAGGCATTCTTCGCACGGGCAGTACGCAGGGATCCTGTACCACGCAGCCCGAGCTGGACATGGGCCTCTCTGACCCAGCCACTACCACGGCGATGGCCCTGATCAACTTTTTGAGGCTCTCTCTCGCCACTTCCAGCCTCTTTGAGGCTCTCTCTCGCTTGTCGTGCGTCCCTCTCTGCCTTCGTGCGTGTGTCCTCCAGCGTCTGACGTTTCAATGTTTCACGGTCTCACGGTACCGCGCACATGTACGGTCTCTCCGTGCGCGAAGCGCACTACGGAGCCGTCCCGCCAGACGGATTTGTGGCCGTTCTGCTCTGCTCTGCTCTGCACTGGTCTGCTGCTCTGCTCTCGCCACTTCCAGCGCCAGCACGGCTCGTCGAGAGGATAGTGTCAGACCTCCTGTCCATGCCGCCTAGCGCTTGGGTCCGTCACGTTTGGGGCATCTGTTCTGTTACTGTCGGTTGTACGTAAGAGTGACCGTTCGCCGGAGTGACCTTTGGTGCGCGCCCGTTGGGGTCCGCCGATCGTCGCGTGCGGTGCGGTTGTAGGATCTTGCGCGCTTTTGTTTGGCCTCCTCGCTCCCCCAAAAAAGCCGCGCACCAAAGGTCACTCTTACACAGGGTCACTCTTTTGTGTGGTCGACACTGCGCTACTGTTTGCCTCCTCCTGCGCTGCGGTTTGGAGCCTCTTCGGCCGTGGCGTTGGAGAATTCCCGACGGGATTGAGTGTTCTGCCCCGATCGGAAACATGTGGTCAGGAAACTGGGTCTTCCTGATCTCAAGCAGGTTGCTCCTCTTTCGATCCAGCGATCCTTGTGGACAACTGCCTCTGAAGAGTACGACGACGACGACGCCGGCGACGGCGCGACCGGCCGCAGGAGGACGCGGTGGCTGCGCCGCGGGAGCCCGACGAGGAGCCCGACGAGGAGGACGGCCCAGAGGGGGGTGAGGAGCAGGAGGCCCGCCGGGCCGCCCTCCCGCAATGTCCCGCCACGGGCCAGCATGTTTTCGAGGATCGAGAGGAACAACGAGGGGGTCGAGGAAGGAACAGGAGGAGGAGGACGAGGAAAAGGAGGAGGCAAAGGAGGTGCAGGGGAATGGGAGGAGGAGGACGGTCGAGGGTCGAGGATCGAGGAGGAGGGTGGAGGATTGAGGAGGATCGAGGATTGAGGAGGCATGCTTCCCCCCCAAACGCCCCGCCCCAGGCTGGCACACTTCTCGAGGATCGAGGAGCACGAGGATCAGGGGCAACGTCGGGGAGGGGGGGGTGATCTCAGGGGGGAGACGCATCGACCCCCAATCGCCCATTCATCGCCGACATGGGCCCAGTGGCCCGCCGGGCACAGGTGATCGGGGGGCCACCGCCGATCTGTCGGCGACGTGTCGCCGATGCCAGGTCGACGTTTCCCCGCTGAGCCGGTCCCCCCCCATTTGATCCTCGTTTCTGGCTTCCCTCTTCTCCTCTCCCTCCTCCCCTCGTGCCGGGTGGGCCAGGTGCTCCATGGCAGTTCTGGTCTGCTCGGGGCCGGGCGCCCCTCCTCGTTCTGGAGGGCGGCGGGCGGAAGAGTTGCTGCCCCTCGGTTCGCGGGGAGAGTGCTGCTGCAGCAGACGGGCACGGCGCTTGCGCCACTGCCGCTTGCGACCGACCCATCCTCGCCTGCTCGCCTCCCTGCTCGCCCCTCCGCCCCGCCCCCTGCCCGCCCCTCCCCGCCGCCCCTCCCCGCCGCCTCGCCTCGTTTCGTTTGCACTGCTTCAGGGGAGCGTCTGGAGCCAGAGATGCATCAAGGAAAAGTCAGCCAGTACGATTGGGCGACACATGCGTGTGAAACGGTGCCACCTGTAGCCACGACGGCTCGGCACGGCCTGTCGCCCTCCCCCCGCCCGCCGCCCCCTCGGGAGGCCGACGTGCCGGAAGACTCGGACGGGTCGGACTTTTGCTGCCTGGCGGGGAGCGCCCGCGCGCGTTCGCCGGGGGAGCGGCGGGCGACAGGCTCGAGGTCGAAGGTCGAGGGTCGACCGATCGAGGGTCCAGGGTTCAGGAGGAGAGAGAAAACACACAGACACAGTTAATCGACGATTCCCCCGAAAATATGGGAAAATACATGCAGTGGGGGGGAAGACAGAAATTCTGAAAATATGGGGAACATATGGGGAATCCTTTTTTACGTGTGTATTTATCCGTGTATCCCAGGGCCCCTTCAAGGGTCGCGGACCGAGAAGGGTCGAGCGTCCGGTGTCGAGGATGGAGTGGTCAAGGACTGAAGGCCGAGGATCGAAGGGTCGAGGACCGAGGGCCACGGCCCGAGGGCGGAGGAGCGAGCGTCGAGGTTCGGGGGTCGAGGATGGTCGGGGATCGGAGGTCCAGGGTCGGCGATCGAGGGCGGAGAAAGAGGACAAGATTGGCAGCGGGAACGCCGACGGCGGCGATTTCGACAGTGGCGTCGGTGGTGGTGATTAGAGTAACAGAGAACACAGCCGAGCCCCCTTCCAATCTCTGGGCGGGGGGGTGGGCGCCCGTGGCCCCAGGCCCCTGCGGCGCCCCCCTCCCCCCCCCCCCACGAGATTTGGGGCGCCTTCGGCGGCCGCGGTGCGTCGGTCCTCGCTGGCCGCGCGCTCTCCCTCGGCGGAGCTCAGAGGACGGGTCGGATACAGTCAACCATGACAGTAAGGATGGGGCATCTTTCCAAGGCTACCCTTGCATCCTTGCCCCTTCTGTATTCGGCATCCTTCGGCATTCGCTGCGCTCCGCACGGGAAACGTCAACATGGCGTTCCAAGGCCCTTGCATCCTTACCGCGCATCCTTACTATCCTGGTCGAGTGTAAGGGGGGCCCACTAGCGATTGGGCCCTGGAGCCCGAAGAGTGAGCCAGAATCACTGAACCAGATCTGCCGACGCTGGTCCCCCGTCCAGGGACAGCAGTGCCGGCCAGTGGAATGGGGCGGGGGAGCGTCCCGCGGGTACACGTCGCTCACTTGGCTCTCACCAATCGTCAGCCCTCGGGCCTCCGCTGGCCTCCTGGACGGCCCCGGAACCAACGCGAATTGTCCACCTTCCGTGGGCCGAGCTTCTTGGCTCGCTATGGTGGGGGCCACGGATCAGGGGAAACCATTTCTTACATCGTCCCCCCCAAATGCTTTTCTTGATCGTCTGCCACCAGTCACCAGTAAACCAAGTCCTGCCAACATCCGAAGAACGAGAAGCGGCAGGAGGCGGAGGGGCGGATGCTGCTGGCGGAGCGTCGCCCCGACAGGTTGTCTGAGAAAAGAAGGCGGAGGGGCGGAGGGATCGAGGATCCTGACGCGAGTTGATGATTCAAAAAGGTGCGCGTGTGTGTGTGTGTGCATGTGTGTGCGTGTGAATGTGAATGTGAATGTGCATTTGAATGTGAACGCGAATGTGAATGTGAATGCGTCTGTGTTTGAAGAAGAACCACTGCATAAGCATAATGTTCGGAGCTCCACAGGGATCTCTTGGATCTGCGCTGGGCCCCCTTGGCGGCACCTCCGGCGCCGCCCCTGGCGCGCTCCGCGCGCCAGGGAGGGGCTCCCAGCGAAGATCCAAGAAATCCTTGCAAACCTCCAACAATTGATCTTTATGCAGTTTTGTCGCTCCTCTGTGTGTAAGGGGAGTGGGGCGGTGCAGAAAGTCGTGTCTCCCACTTGGTTGCGCCCATGGTCGAGCGGGAGCGAAGAGGAGATCGGTTGGGCTCGGGTCGATTGCACGCCGTCTCGAGGGTACGCCGGTCGCGGGCCGCCTGCCTGCTCGAAGGGACAGGGGCAGCGTGGGGGGGGGGGCAGGCTCAGGATGGGGGCGCATCGACCCAATCGGCCATCCATCGCCGACAGTCGGAGGTTGATAGACCTCCTACCCCCCTGACACGTCGATTAGGGAATTGGCCGTTGTCGGTTCGCGAGAGGGCGTCGCGGCCGTCATTTTTGCGGGTCCAGGTCCGCCGGTTTCCGTCCTGGGCCGTTTTCATTCAAGGGAGGTTTACTAAAGGGAGGTTTGTTTACCGCCGAGACAGGTGCCCGAGAGGCCCACGCTCGGCCCAGGACCGTACTTTCTCGCTACCCGGGGGCTCCCGCCGATCTATCGGCGTCGTGCGATGTTTCCCCTTCGCGAGCTGGCCCACGGCGTCCCCCCCTCACTGCTCTCCACCCCCTTGAGATTTTCAGGGAGGGGGGCCTCAGAAGTCGAGACCGTGCCCGTGCTGGGCCGCCTGAGAGGAGAAAAAAGGTGGTCGTCGTCGTCGAACGGCGGCATAGGCGTGAAGCTGTGCCCAGTGGAGGAGGGGGGATAGGGGGCCACATGCGAACCCCACCCTACCCCTCAGAAGTTGTGGGGGGTAGGGATAGGGTTTGCATGTGGCCCCCTCGGGGAGGATCGGGCGGGGCCCGGACGAGAATCCGAGCCTTCCCGAACGCTCCGAGGAGGCCGCGGCGACAGACAGAAGTCCTCCGGAGCCGCCAGATCTCCGAGGTGCCCCTACGCATCCCTGTCCGGCACTCTCCTGCCTTGTCCCCGTCTCAGATCACCGAGCGCGTTACACTACTCGCAAAGTGCCTACTCGCAAACGCCCGAGAACCACGTGTCTGCTTCGATGTAATTTGTCGTAGATCCCCCGCGGCGGATCCAGACCATTTGCGAGTAGCTTCTCTGCGAGCAGTGGAACGCGCTCGTCCATCAGAGGAGTCCCTCCCCCCCCCTCGCCCTGGAGAGCGAGGCGGGCAGCGACATCGAGGACGTCTGCGGCTCCTGCTTCTCCACGGCCGTGGCGAGGAGGAGCTCGCACTGCGGGGCCTCCAGGAGCGGGGCTCGCTCCGCGGGTCGGGCCCTGCGCCTCGCTCTCGTCGGGCGCTCCGTGGCGGGAGGGCGGGCATCGGGGTTAAGTCGGGCCTGTCCCTCTGCAGGAGGGATGTGCAACAGTAGTCAAAGCATAGTCGGAGCGATTTGTGGGGCAGTTTGGCGAACTTCTGGGGTATGTTTTGAGTATGTTGAATTTCTCGGCCACAATCTCCCTGTAGGGGGACAGGCCCGACCTAACATCAGGGGTCGCGTTCGGGGGGGGGGGGGCGCGGCAGGCCGAAGGGGGGACCGCATGGGCCCCCAATCTCGGCGTCGAGCGAGGGTCAGGCGATCGCAAGGGGGCGTGGATTAGCGACGGGGCCCGTTTCCATGGAAAATCGGGGATTGTCGCCGTCGAGGCGGCAGCGGCCGCATTTTGGGGAGGGCCCCTCCCCCGATCCATGGATTTGGCGACCGCGCGCCAAATCCAAGGATCGCTAATCCATGTTGGCGCGCCCCCGAGAGGGGGGGGGAAGTGCGAAGGAGGAGGCGTTTTCAGAAGGTGGCAGGGCTTCTCAGACGCCCTCGCGCCTTCTGGCAAGGCTCCCGTGTCTTCGGGGGAGGGGGGGGGGGAAACTCCGAGCATTCTTGGAAGGTGCGCCCCTTCTCACTTCCCCCCGGGCGCGCCGCCGACACTCGGATGGATGCCCGATAACCCACCCCGCTCAGGGGTGTCGGAAAGGTGCGCGCTCCTTCCCCCCCCCCCCATAGTGTCCTCGTCAACGAGCGCCTGCTCTCGGCAGCGCTGCCGCTCTCCGCTGCCCAGCTGCGTGGCCGTTCAGCACTGCCTGACCTGACGGCGAAGCGTGTGTGTGTGTGTGTGTGTGTGTGTGTGTGTGCGTGTTGCGTTTCAACTTATAGATGTGACACGACTTCAATTGCTCGAAGTAGTTTGGGGAAGTCCGGGGCCCAGCCACACATGCATTATGCGCGTCGCTGTATAATTCTTGACACGTCCCACACCCGCATGCGATCAGTCTGTTTGCTCTGCATATTTGTGTGCACAGCTGCCTCATGCACACTACAGCCTTTTTGCATCAAGAATCCTCCAACTCGGAGGGTTTAGGGCGCTGGTCAAGGCCTACATAGGCCGCAAAGATCCTCGGTCCTCCGAATTTGCAGGATAGTTCTCGCTCGTGTCGTCGTTGAAAAGATTTGTTGGACGTGTGGTTTGTCTATTCACATCCGTTTCGCGGACGGCATCGACCTGACCGACACGGTGGACCAGGACAAACGACGGCACTAAGTGAACAAGAACTTACGTCACATCACAACTGTGTTTCTGGGAGCGTGGAGCGTTTATCTTCGGACTGCGTGAACCACACCCAGTTATCCATAACCCATTTCACATCCAATATAACGATAACGATTCTGGTTGCAGTGCGTATTTTCCAGAGTTGGTGGCATTACGGTCTCAAAAGTAGTGATGTACCGCGACCGCGTTCTTGCGGATCGACACTTATCGCAGCGAGCTGGACGCTACATATTTTTTCGAGACGATCGATGACTGTGCAGGTTTTGTCTCGTTCACGCGGCAACTTACCGAACGCACGAAGCATACAATCAAACGACACCCCTAGGCAGATAAAAGCCGACCACGAGATGGTTCAAGCCAGCCAGGAGTACCTCGAAGCTTTCCATCGTTGGGCCGGGTCACGACAGGTGGGTCAGCCTTGAGGCTGGTCTCATACATATACGCGCGGTCAGCGGCATCCGCTGCTTTGTTTCACATCATCATCTACTTTGTGCGATTCGAGATTGTCTCCATGTCCAACAAACCGTATTTTGGTCTTACTATGCCCTTCAGCATCTGTATCTATGTCATTATTCTAGACGCTTCGCGTATCCCCACCAACCCGTCCAGAAACGACACCCAGGCGAGTAGAGGGTCGTCCTGAGGGGCTTTTCGGCGTCTTGGGTGCCTCGGGGGGGCCTCTGTGGGCCGTTCGGGATCCTGTTCGGGGCCTCCTGGGGGCCTCTTGGGGCCTCTTGGGGCCATCTTGGGGCCTTTGGGGGCCTCCTGGGCGCTTCGTGGGGCCATCTTTGCCCCCTCAGGAGGCCAACAACGATGCCAAAATCTCTGTAAAATCGATGAGTTTGGCTTCCTCGCCGAGGCCGTTTTGGACGCTCTGACCGCTCGCGGCCCCCCCCGTCCAGGTCCACGGGGAGGGGGGGAGGGGGTCGGGGGAGGGGTAAACCCCTCTCCGAAGGGAAAGAGGGAGGGGTGGAAGAGGAAACGCCTTAAACCACCGACGCCCAGAGGGCTGGTGGGATTGCCTCGATCAGGGAAGTGGACAGCACACAGAGGAAGCAAGTATGAGACATCTTGGGATTTGTCAAGCCATCTTGGAGGTCATTCTGGGCTCCCCGAGGCGTTCTTGGAGTCATCTTAATCACTGCCCCCCCCAAGAGGCCAACATGAGGCTAAAACCTTAATGCAAACAATGGTTTGACATTATCGCCGAGGCCTCTGGGAGCACCTTGGGTGCCTATGGGTGGGGGTCTCTCGGGGCCTCTTGGGGGTCTCTCGGGGGCCTCCTGGGGGCCTCTTGGGGTGCCTCTTGGGGCCATCCTGCGGCCTCTTGGGGCATCCTGGGTGCCTCTTGCGGCCATCGTGGGGGAAATCGGTCAAAGAAGAGGGGAGCTTTAAGTAGCCCTGCCCCCTCAGAAGGCCAAAATGGGGCCACAACCATGGTAAAATCAATGATTTTGGCTTCCTCGCCGAGGCCTATTTGGACGCTCTGACCGCTCCCCGCCCCTCCTGTCCAGGTCAGTGGGGAAAGGGTAGGGGGAGGGGTAAACCCCTCCCCGAAGGGGAAGAGGGAGGGGTGGAAGAGGAAACGCCCTAAACCACCGACGCCCAGAGGGCTGGTGGGATTTCTTCTCGAGCTGCCATTAAGCGGACCATCGTTTGGATTGCAACGCAGGCAGCATCTCTCACGAGGACGCGCCACGCCCGCTCCTCACACCGTACACGACAGATGCAAGCGATCATGCTCGTACTCTCCATATGTCTCCCAAGCTTGGGGGCCGCGGCTACCCTCTTGGGCTCGCTCAGACGATATCATACCCCGACATATGCAGGTTCGGCGTCCGCTCACGACATTCATGGGTCCCCCGTTACTAAATGGAATGGTTCATGCTATCCACATTGCGGCAGGTTGGTCGACAGTTGTGCCCATCCATGCGAATCTCATATCTGAGAAGCCATGCCGCCGCCAAGTTGCATCGTTGCTCTCAGCTGGCCTGTGGCAGGTGCTGTGTGTATAGGTGTCAGATTCGTTTATCAGCGCCGTCCACGTGATCCAGCGTCAGGCTTTAGAATGTGTTGCCAGAACTGGGGTTTCAGGACATGTAAGTGTTTTGACGATGGCTCTTACTTCATGCCTCGCCTCATGCCCGCTACGCCGCTTGCGCGTGGGAAGACGCAAAGCACGAGACCGTGCTCGACGCCTCTGCCGCAGTCTGCCACCCATCCTGCAGCCAGGCCTGGGACGACCATGGGAGGCAGACTTGTGCCAGCCCATGGAGCTCTTTGGGTTCACCCTCGTGCCGGCCCGTTGCGTTCAGGGCCCGTTCAGTTGTCCTGGGCGCGGGCCAGACGGCCTCAGCTTCATGTGCCAGCACGGTTCCCAAGGGCTCTACATAAACCAAGGGGCCTTGACCCGTGGGACCCCGGTGCTGTCTGGAGGCGTTGGTCGTTTCGGTTACATGTCCGAGGACGCAGAAGTCTCTCTCAAGGGGCCCCCGTCAAGGAGCGCAGTAGGTACCTCCACTTGGCCCCTGGGTGCCAGCAGTGGCTCCTCATGTTCTTCATTGCCTCGCTCCCACGCGCCGAGTGCATGCGCTAGAAGGTGCACGCGTATCATCTACACGTCCCGACGACAACAATTTGGCCAATCCCCACCTCGGCCGTCTACGTGCTCTTTACCCTTCGCGCTCTCGCGCGAGCCGTCGCCGAGCGCAGCGTCGAGCTTGAATGCCCATATCACATGGGCAGAAGGCGCTGAATCAAGACTAGCACGACCGCCGGATAGAGGCGCAGTGCACGAAAAAGGTTAGCTTTCTCCGACACTTGGCTGCGCGTCACAGATGGCAACTCCTACTACAGCATCGATTCCATGATCTATATGATGTAATGCTTGCTCGTCGCGCTACTGAGTATAACCTCCATGGGCCTCTGCATATTGATGCTCATGGCTGCGTGGCCCTACTACTTAAATCGATGACCGTGGCAGCTGGAGAGATCCAGTGGGATTTGCTACGCAAGTACAGAAAACACGGCAATGACCATCTGTGCACACTATGGGAATTCTGTGTTATGCACCCGCATTGGATGGATCAGATTCGCGTCAGATCTGTTCTTGCTGCCCGCCTGCTGTCCGTTGGCCTTCCCAAGCTAGGTGAGACATTCATTGAGGTTGATTGCGCTTGGGGGTCCCAGCAAATTCGGCGATGGCTGGCGCAGATTGTTCACCGGGCTCGGCCGCCCAGGCCCGGGTGGGCCAGTTGGGCCGCGCACTGAGCGCGCATTCTCGCGCGCTCAGAGCTGTGCATACGCAAGCGTTACATGGGCCTCGCTCGGGCGTTTCGAGCCACCAGCATACAGTGCCCGGTTTTGCCGCCGCAGCGCGGGGTGATTACGCGCAGCGGATTCAAGTTGATGACCGCGTTCCCCTGCTCACCCAACAGACTCCATAACGTGGCGCGACCGCGCTATCATGTAAACGCTGGCTTGGCCCCCAAGGCTTAGACCGACATACTTGTCCGCCCTGCCGTGCCCCCCGAGAAGGGCCCTGCCCTGCCCCGACCCTGGGCGGACGACGATATCGCCAGGTGACGATGCAACGACATTTGAAACTATGGCCTCATCAGGCCACAGATGCATGCTTTACGGTGGAAGATTTGGACCCTAACACACTTCGGCGCGTAAACAGTTTATTTCAGCTAGCTCGATGGCTCCAGATGTTGAGTTATGCTCCTGGTAGATTGACCGCGCAAGAAACCACCGCATCCGGATGTTCTGGATATTTTTCAAATCTGTGTTTGGCTGTTTTGCTGCCGCCGTCGTTGCTATCATGCGCGCATTTTTCACATATAACGTTCTTGTCGGTTTGCGGTTTTGTTTCATGCAGAGAGTTCCCCGCGCGCAGTTACCTCGACGTGTTGGTGCGAAACCGAATCGCGGGCATTCGCAGCGCCCCCCTTTTTCACAAGACACGTTCCGCCTTGCTCAGGGCTGGTTTCTGTAATAGCTGTCTGGTTGCTGCCGTATTTCAGTATGATTTCCCAGGCGGCGCGCAGCGCCTGTTTTCGCTTGCAAGCTTTGCGCGTTTCACACTGGTTCGCGGCACTTGCGCAGCGATGTTTCGCGGGGCGTGGTTCGGCTGGTTTTGCGCGACGATGCGCCCGTTGATGCGGGCAGAAAAAGCCTCTGCGCGACGTCGCCACCGGAAGCGTTTACTATGTCGCCTGGCAAATTATTTCTAGGCGCTCGGTGCCTCTCCCTCCTTCCTTCGCGCTGCGATGCGCCGATATGTTTGGATGCAGTTTAGTTCTGGTTGCCCAGCATTCGCGCGCCCATTTTGCTGGTGCGTTGTTTCGGTGTACTTATCCTCGTGCATGCGTGTTTGTTTGCGCCGTTTCCCTAATCGATTGGCTTTGTATTGTTCGTTTGTTGATATTAGCGCACATCCCAAGTGGAGCGCTTTGGGCTGTGGAAGGCGCGTCTCCATGGTTTAATTGATCGCATCGCGTTCGCGCGTGCGCATGCAACAAAACATGCCATGCCAATATTGTTGCAGCTAGTCCTGCGCACCGCGGGTGCGCAACAGCCGGCGCGCTGAATTTTCCATTTTTGCCCGGGGATTCGCAGCGCGAGACATATGAACGCCCGTCGTTTTGAAAAAGGCCGCAACGTGGGACACGTTCATCCTCTTTGTTTCGGTGTATATTGCTTCGTCTTCGTCGCCGCCCCCCCCCCCTCCCCCCCCCCCCCCCCCTCTCGTTGCATTTCCACCTCTTCCATTTGATGTCCTACGCAAGGGTTGCGCAACAGGCTTCTTGTGCGTGTCCCATGAGGCGCTGAATGGGTATGCCGAGGATTCGCCGCGTTGCCTGCCGCGCTGCCTGGTGGCCGCTCTGCGGGTGCCCCCCCGCGATTGGGGGGCATGCCGAGGTTGCGTGCCTTGCCGCCCGTGCCGCCCCAAGGCCGCCCCGCGGCCGCCTCGCGGCTTCCCCCCTTTTCCGGGAATCTGCCGACGTTGCGCCATTTTGCCGTCCGCGCCGATCCGCAGCCGGCCCACGGTCGCCTCTTGGTTGCTCCGAGGCCGCCCCGCGCGGTGGCCCCAGTTGATTGCGCCGCTTAGGTCCCGTTGCGCTGACCGCAGGATGAACTACAGCCACGGCGGCGATGGCAGCAGGGTTGCCTTCAAGTCTCGGCAGAACAACTGTTTCGCGTTCACCAATGGGGTCGCCGGTTGGGGGCCGCCGACGGCCGCGCCGGGGCGTCGCAACTTTGGGCCTCCATCGCTACAAGAAAACATGGTCGACGCAAGGACCCCGCGGGGTCCTTATTAAATCGTCCCCGGGGGGCCATGGCGGCCCAGGCGCGCGAGACATCCGTGCAAACTAGAAATTTACTTAGGATTTTCCGGAGTACCAAGTAAGAGCCTTACTTGGGCCTCCGCCGGGGTACCAACTAAGGGCCTTACTTGGCCGCCTGGCGGCCCCCTGGGGACTTGGGTTTTGGCACTGTGGAGCCCTGGGCCCAGACGGCCCGCGGCGGCCGGAGCAGAAGACCCAAGGCGGGGCGGCGCGAAGAGCCAGCGGGGCGCGCTGTCGGCGTATATTCCCCGGTCACAGCGGGCGGCCACGCGGCGGCTACAGGGCGGCGCGCGCGGAAACGTGGCGAATCGGCACGCCCCTCTAAACTTTTAGTGGGTACAAGTGAAAACCTTTCAGTTCAAGCACTTTTTGGGGCTTCGTGACAGAACGCGCTGTTCTTGGCTGCGCGAGACAAGGGGAGAGGGCGAGGGGGGGGGGGGGGGGGGGGGGGCGAGGAAGAGGCGAGGGAGAGGGAAGGAGGACGGGGAACAGGAAGCGGCGGCGGAGGACGCGCGGAGGGACGAGCGGGGAGAGGAGAGCGAGGAAAAAGATCTGTTTGCGCAGGCGGCGAAATAAACATGTGGCCGCCCCGCGGCCCCACCCTGCCACCCTGCCTGGGCGCCTCGCGGACAGTAGTTTGCAGCGATTACGCGGCGCGCCTGGGCGCGCCCATCCACGAGGAGCCCCCAGGGGCCCAGCAGCGAATTGGAATGGATAGCGCGCGCCGCACACAGTTGCCAACTCGGCCGCTGTAGCTCCATGCTGGTCCGTGACAGCGCAAGTTTCAGGGCAAATATCAGCGCGCGGGCTCTGCGGGAGAATGGATTTTGCAGCTGCGGCAGCTATGTGGTTGAGCGCGTTCACGCTTGCCTGTTTGTTTTTTGTTTTTCTTTTCCTGCCCTTACCTTGAGGGGGGCAGGGCTCGCCCGCCGCATTTGTCTTGCGCTCGGGTTCCTCTTGCAACCCGCGGCCCTCTCCACATGTAGGGGTGCTAGATTCGCCGGCGGCGGGGCCTGCCAAGCCGCCCTGTCGATATAAGCGACGCAGTGGGCCGACCAAATGTTGGACAGATGGCGCCGCAGCCGCTGCGCCCCCGCCCATGGGCAAACAATCTTGCCGTTTTCGCGTTGCAAGCCGACGCGCGCCAGCCCCGCCACAACATGAACGCGCGGCGCTTGCTGAATCCGCAGCACCGCATGCTCGCTGCGAGCGCCGACGCAGCGTTGCGCGGCGCGCCCCCCATATTGACATCGGGGGTAGGCGGCCGTTTTTTTCGTTGATTTCTCGGTGCCGTTCGGCAGAATATTGGCAACGCCAACGGGGGACCTTGGCGCATTCACCCTGGGCGCTGTTTCTTAACGCGTGGGATCGTCGGCCTTGCGCGCCTTGCGTGCTTGTGCCATCGTCGGCATCGGTGTCGGCGTTGCTTGTCGGCTGGCGCGCGCATCCAAGATGGCGCCGGCCCCGTGGAATGTCTGCGGTGCCGCGGCCGCGCTTGTTTTGAAGGGCTGAGCGCGCGTGAGCGCTGTTGTTGCGCGCAACGCAGAGCGAGTCACGATCGCTCGTGCGAGGCGCTGCTCCATGAATTTGGATTTTGGCCCGTCCTGGAATTGTTGTGTGAACTTGCGGATGCGGTGGTTTCCATCGTGGTCATGGATGGCGCGCGATGGACACTGCGATTGAGACGGCGCTCTCTTGGCGCCGACTACTGAATGACTTTACCACCCCTAAGTCTATGCGCGCGCGGGGCGAAGGTGCACTTAACCAAGGACACGAACCTTATGTGTACTCTACAGTGCAGCTTAAGTGTTCGGACGGCGGGGCACGGTGCCTCCTGGTGGCCGCCGCAGATGCTGCAAGCCCCAACATAGCTGCTCTCGAAACATATACGGCGTTGTACGTCTACCCTCGCGCGTGCTCGTACCGCTCCCTCAGCCGTGCCCTCGCCTTCCGCGCTAACCAGGTGCATCCAGGATGGGCGTCCATGTCCCTGGATAGTGCCGCGCCTAACTTTCTGACGCAGTTCTCTCAGTTGGAGTCTTGGATGCGGCCGCTTCATGCTCAGTCCTGGGCTGATTGTTGGTGGCGCAGGCCAGGGCCTCGACCATCTGTTCGACCAGCTGGAGTCGCCAAAACAGAAAATACCCAAACGCTGTTGTGTGTTACCGCCATGCGAACTCAGAGGCCTCATGTCCTCTTCGGTGGTCGGCTTGATCAAACGTTTTGGGACCGAACGGTTTGGCTTCTTAGGAGTGTTCGACGGGCTATCGACGGCTTCTTGTGTATGCGTCTATGTTTGATTTGTGGCCTGGTGGTTCAGCCAGTTCGGGGCATCCCTATCGGAGGCCCCTCAGTGGGGCCGTGTCACGCACTGTGCTCAGCATTTTGGGGCTTCAGTCAGCTCAGAAATACCCCAGGCGAAGGAGGTCCGTGGCCACAGGGAGGTACGTGGACGATATCTTGCTTGCGTCCAAAGCATGCTGTAGTACACGCTGAAAACGAATGGCACATCATGTATATGGCTTCGCCGTGAAGTTTGATTTCACGGAAACTACACGCCCTAACCCACGTACAGTTATGCCCCGTAGCTCGAGGCCACAATCTACCGCGCCCTCACCTCCGCCAACACACGCGTGATACACAACAATGAACATACGCACTCACAGGTAACATTACGTCCCTCGCCAAGCAGTCCATCATACCTTTTTTTTCTGCATGCTTAGCCCTAGGCAACTGCAGCTGCACCGAGCCGAGTTGCGACGTCGACTTCAGCGTTGGCGGAATCTTGATTGAAGTTTGTGCGCTGAACTGGTTGGTTCTGGTATATACTGGCATTTTGTTTCTTAGACTGGGCTATCATGTA
Organism: Prorocentrum cordatum; assembly: GCA_963575745.1. NCBI lineage: Eukaryota > Dinophyceae > Prorocentrales > Prorocentraceae > Prorocentrum > Prorocentrum cordatum. Next base: position 324,568 of record CAUYUJ010014385.1, on the reverse strand, counting down.
AAACCGATCCGGAAGATGTGGCATGATATTGCGTCACTTTCTAGAACCATGGACATAAGCCATCCATATCACTGCGCACCCCGCCAGAAGACCGAGTAGCCGTTTCCCCCCGAAGCCTGTCAGCCGAGCCTACGTCATCGATTCCTACCCTGGCGCCCCCCCGCGCCCGACAGTCCTACGCGCCACGTTCGGCTCTTGGCGCAAGGGCAACGGCAAGGGAGGCAAGCAATCTGGAGGCTCAGGCCCCCATGCCCCACGCTATTTCCCTCCGCAGACCCGCAGCTGGGGTTGTGGCGGCGGCGTAGGCGGCGGCCAGGGCGGAAGCAAGCAGGGTTTCTCAGGCATGCTCGGCCAGATGACGTCGGTCATGGATAACATAGCGGCGCTTGGGGAGCTCACGCGAGCCGGCGCGGCGCTCTCCCAGGTCCAGCAGCCTCCGCAGGGCCGCGGCAGCCCTCCGCCTCAGCAGTCCAGCGCTGCCCCGCAGGCCGCCGCGCCCGCACAGGGATCCCCGGAGACACCAGGCGCGGCCGAGCCCGCTCGGGAGTTGGTCAAAGCGCTCAAGGAGGTCCTACAGACGAACGCATCGGGCGACACCAGGCTCCAGCAGACTGTTGACCGCCTGCATGGCCTTGTGGGCCCAGTCCATCCGACGGGGGTTTTAGGGCCCCGTGCTTCTCCGCCCTCGAACACCTTGGCCGCCCACCCCGTCGTCCAGCAGATGCAGGCCAATATCGCCCCCATGCAGGCCACGGTCGATCAGCACGGGCAGCAGATCTCATCTCTTAACACTACTCTCTCTTCGACAGCCGAGGACTCGCGGGCCACTCGCGAGATGATGGAGCGCATGCTTGGGGTTTCGTCTCCAACCCAGGAACGTGCACCAACGACGCCTGAGAGACCGTCGGGGACGACTCCACTACGCCCATGTTCGGTCCGATGGTCTTGGTGGCCATGCATGCCGCCGCCGCAGAAAGCTTCGGCATCGGCAACACCCGCCCGAACATGACCCAGCTGGCGCAGGAGATTGCAAATGCAGAAAGAGCTGTTCTTCCCTTCTCGCAGTGGTGGTCGCAAATCTCGAAATGCAGAGGCTTTGGCAAGTGAGCCACGAAGATGAAGGCCATCGGCATGCCGCAGGAAGAGGTATCCCAGGTATCCAGTTTTGCTAAGGTTGGTCAAAAGATATATGCCCGCATTTTGCAGGGCGGCCCGTAGGGCATTCTCCGACCAGCAGAACATCGTTCTCCAATGAGCTGCTTCCCAGTCACTACTGAATATACGTGAGGAGCCCTCGGGATTGGATTGGAGCTCTACTTTGTGGCCAATGGCATGCCTCTTCGGCATGCTCGTTCCATTGGTGATTTCCTGCTGGACGGCATACCAAGCATGCTTATTCACTGGGTTCTTCAGATGCTCGAAGTAGTTTGGGGGAGCCAGGGGCCCAGCCACACATGCATGATGCGCGTCGCTGTATAGGTTTTGACACGTCACTCACCCGCATGAGATCAGTATGTTTGTTTTGCAGATTTGCGTGTATAGCCGCCTCATGCACGCCACGGCCTTTCTGTATCAAGAATCCTCCAGCTCGGATGGCTTAGGGTTCCGCTCAAGGCCTACATGGGCCGCGGGGGTTCTCGGTCCTCCGACGTTGCAGGATAGTTCTCGCTCGCGCTGTCGTTGGACAGGTTGGTTGGACGCGCGGCTTGTCTATCCGCATCCGCTTCGCGGACGGCGTCGACCTGACCGACTTGGGGGGTCAGGACAAACGACGGCTCTAAGCGAACAAGAACTTACATCACATCACAAGTGTGTGCGTGTGTGCCTGTGCCCGTGTCCGTGTCCGTGTCTGTGTCTGTGTGTGTGTCTGTGTCTCTGGGTGTGTGTGCGTGTGTGCGTGTGTGCGTGTGTGCGTGTGTGCGTGTGCGCGTGTGCGTGTGTGCGTGTGTGCGTGTGTGCGTGTGTGCGTGTGTGCGTGTGTGCGTGTGTGCGCGTGTGCGCGTGTGCGCGTGTGCGTGTGCGTGTGCGCGTGTGCGCGTGCGCGTGTGCGCGTGTGCGCGTGCGCGTGCGCGTGCGCGTGCGCGCGCGCGTGCGCGTGCGCGTGCGCGTGCGGTGTGTGTGTGGTGTGTGTGTGCGGGCGTGCGTGCGTGCGTGCGTGCGTGCGTGCGTGCGTGCGTGCGTGCGTGCGTGCGTGCGTGCGTGCGTGCGTGCGTGCGTGCGCGTGTGCGTGCGCGTGCGCGTGCGCGTGCGCGTGCGCGTGCGCGTGCGCGTGCGCGTGCGCGTGCGCGTGCGTGCGCGTGCGCGTGCGCGTGCGCGTGCGCGTGCGCGTGCGCGTGCGCGTGCGCGTGCGCGTGTGCGCGTGCGCGTGCGCGTGCGCGTGCGCGTGCGCGTGCGCGTGCGCGTGCGCGTGCGCGTGCGCGTGCGCGTGCGCGTGCGCGTGCGCGCGTGCGCGTGCGCGTGCGCGTGCGCGTGCGCGTGCGCGTGCGCGTGCGCGTGTGCGTGCGTGCGTGCGCGTGTGCGTGTGCGCGTGCGCGTGTGCGTGTGCGTGTGCGTGTGCGTGTGCGTGTGCGTGTGCGTGTGCGTGTGCGTGTGCGTGTGCGTGTGCGTGTGCGTGTGCGTGTGCGTGTGCGTGTGCGTGTGCGTGTGCGTGTGCGTGTGCGTGTGTGCGTGTGCGTGTGCGTGTGCGTGTGCGTGTGCGTGTGCGTGTGCGTGTGCGTGTGCGTGTGCGTGTGCGTGTGCGTGTGCGTGTGCGTGTGCGTGTGCGTGTGCGTGTGCGTGTGCGTGTGCGTGTGCGTGTGCGTGTGCGTGTGCGTGTGCGTGTGCGTGTGCGTGTGCGTGTGCGTGTGCGTGTGCGTGTGCGTGTGCGTGTGCGTGTGCGTGTGCGTGTGCGTGTGCGTGTGCGTGTGCGTGTGCGTGTGCGTGTGCGTGCGTGCGTCTGTGTGCGTCTGCGTGCGTCTGCGTGCGTCTGTGTGCGTCTGTGTGCGTGAGAGCTCGATGCGGGCTCCGCAGGAGGAGGCGGAGTAGGAGAAGGAAGAGGGCCACAGCAGCCTGGGATACATCAGCGATGCCGTAGCTTTCCTTCCCGTCGCAGTTCCCCCTCACCCAGCGGTCCCCGCGCAGATGCTGTTTTTAACTGCGGGAAGCGCCTCCCTTGGAAGGCGACCGCCGCATTGGGGTGCATGCGGTATGTCATTTCCGACAAGAACCCCGTTTCGAAACTGAGCGTTCTTCCAATGTTCTAGTTGCAGGTCGTAATACATGCCAAGCGGTGGGACATCGAAATCTCCAGCGAAAGCACCGTTCTGAAGAGGGGCCGGCCGCCCTACGTGCTTGTAGATGTTGTTCGTTTTCATATGTCTGATCATGCACTGGAAGTGTTCCAGTCAGAACACCAATTCGGCAAGGAACTGTCAATAATATGTGCATATGTTTGGTGTACACATTGAGTTGTCTTGTCCTATCGCATGTGGAGAACTTATGAAAAGAGCCTTATTATGAGCAGGATATTGCCTCAATTCGTAAATGTTGCGGCATCAAGCGGCGATACGACGAGAGGCAAAGGTTGAACATGTTCTGCGTTCCATATGTAAGCATTAAAACGTATGTACGCGGCATTGAAGCGTGAGTCATGTCTTGCAGCAGATCCCCACCCCCTTACGTGAAGGTTAGAAGCTTAGACGCACGTGCGCGGCGCTATGGTGGGATATTCACGCTCAATATGAATATGTGTTGTGTTTGCGTTACAGGCGGGCAGGCACGGCGCAGTGGCGAAGAACCGCAGCTTGGAACCAAAGGGATCTTTCATCCGTTTAATAGTTCGGAGAGTTTACAGACGAATGTGCGCGGCGCGGAGTCGACGCCCAAATATTGTCCGTCAGTACGTTGCCAACCTCAGGCTAGAGGGGGTGCAACTGAGTGACGTCGTCAGCGGACCATCAAGAGACCTCGCCATCCCTGAGGGGTTGCGATTTGCGAACCCTTCGCCATTTTATGAGGGCTGCTGGGGGGGCAGGGGTGCGGCGGAGTGACGTTTTATGCGAGCCACCAAGAGACCTCGCCATCTCTGAGGGGCTGCGATCTGCGAAACTGTCGCCACTTTCGAGGGCTGACCACCAGGAGACCTCGCCATCCTTGGGGGATTGCGATCTGCCAAACTGTCGCCACTTTCGAAGGCTGCTGGGGGTTGCAGCATGGTGACGTCTTACGCTGACCACCAGGAGGCCTCGCCATCTCTGGGTGGGCGCGATCACTACAAGCAGGTTAAATCATTTGTTCGAGCGCCGCGGCGATATGGCGCAGGCAGCACTGCATCTTTAGCGCGCCACCGGCAAAAGCAACATGTTCCGGTCTCCTCCCGTCATTTTCGTCGTCGTCCTTTGCCCCTGGCCACCGTCCCTCTGTGTTGCTGCCGCGCTGACGGTTCGGCCCCCCGGGCGATGTTTTCTCTTGCCCTTCGTTCCCGCTCCCATGTCTTCCTGACGCTTGGGCCCTCGCTCCTCGTCCTTCTGTTGGTGTCTTGTGTATCGTGCCACGTGAGCGTTGTCATTGTTCTGGCAAGTTTGGGCCAGCTCCTCTTGTCAATTGATGCGAAGGGGGGTTGGGTACGTCACAAGGTGCTTGCCGCTGTTGACCGACTCGAGGCCTTTTTGTGTCTGGATTGCGGGGTTGTCACAAACACCGCTCGGGATGATCCTTGTGACCCAGGGCAAACCAAGGGGTCCAGGACTAGTTTCCCTCAGGGCCCCATTCCTCGGGGACCCTGTCTAGGGATTTGAATTGCAGGCGTAACTGAGAGCACTTGAAAGCTCAGTGTTTCACCCAGGTTGTCATTACATCCTTGCCCCTTGGACCGTTCCTTTGCCATATATCCTGGAATGTCTGCCTGATGCCGCTTTAATCGTTTTCGCGTGTTCGTTCGCCGTTTTGTTTCCTTACCTGGCACATTGATTACATGTGATTTGGGCCAGGCCTACGGCCGTCTCAGAGGTCTGTGGGGCCGTCTCGGGGCAGTGTTCGGGGCCTTTTGTGGCCCTCTTGAAGCCTTTTGGGCCGGTTTGCCAGCCTCTTTGGCCGTCTTGGGGCGACCTTGGGGTTTATTGGGTCGTCTTGGAGCGTCGGAACCCGAAAAGGTGATATCGCGAAACCCGTTGAAAAACCAACTGGGAGTCAATTTTGATTTGAAGCCCGGTTGGAAACATGGGGGCCTCGTGGGCCGTTTGGAGAGCATTATGGGCCATCTTGGAAAATATTTTGGGACCGTCTTTGGGGGCGTCTTGGGGGTCATGGGGGCCGACAGTTGGCGTCTTGAGGCCCTTTTGGAGCACTTTTAGGGCCTGGTTGGGCCCTTTTTGGGACTCTACTGGGCCGTCGTCGGGCCCTTGGGTATGTTAGCCTCTTTCGGGGTGCGTTGGCAGGCTTGGGAGGGCATTTGGAACCGTCGTGGGGCGGCCTCGGGACTTGTTTGGGGTATCCCGGAGTTATATCAAGCCATCTTGAAGTAGCATGGCTCATCTTGGAGACCATTTTGCAGCAGCTGGGGCCTTCTTCGGGCCATATTGGCAACCGTAGGCGCTCCGACCCTTCGGTCCCCCCATCCAGACCCAGGGGAGGGGGTAGGCGGGGGGGTACGGTATCACCCCCCCGCACTGGGGAAGGAGGGGATTTAGAAGAGGGAGGAACACCACTCGTTATTCCGCCTTCGCCAAGAGTGCCGGTAGGCTTTGCCAGTTAGGGGAGCGGAGTTAAGTTGAATGCAGCGCACCATTCCGGTGCGTTGCGAATGGTTCGAGGCCAATTAGCGGAGCTGCGCTGCGATAGTAAGGGCCGAACGACATGCGAAACATGTGGTTGTGGCCCCCATAAAGAATACATTGGGAACTCGAAAGGACCTGAGGGCATCCCAGCTCATGCCTCAGGGCACGGTGGCGGAGAGCTACTGATCCGTCGCCCTGGGAAAGAAGTGCCCCCCCCCCCCCCCCAGAAAGTACCCCGACGGTAGGGCCCCACATGAGCATCTCTTTATATTGTGAAAGAGTAATCCTCTCTCCCTTTTCCGCCCCATCCCTGGGATTGAACATGAGGTGCAGGCCGCATAAGGGGGGGGAGGGATCCCCGCTCGCCTCACAAGTCACTCACAGACGAGGTTCCCGCTCAAGACTTCCCCTATACTCAATCTTCAGGAGCTCAGCAGTGACGACAGGTACAGATTGCGAATGACCCCTTAGGATTAAAAACATGAGGTGCGGCCTCCATACGAGGTGGGCTCCAGCCTAAGAGTTCCTCGCAATTTTCTCACAGACAAGCCCGCCTGAGGCTTCCTGAAGATTCAAGCCTCAGGAGCTCAAAAGTGACGACAGCTACCAGTTTCAAACGGTCGCCTGGGATGAAAGAGCACGAAGTACGGGCCCCATGGGGAGGGGGCTCCCGCCTGAGACCTCCTCTCAGTTCATTCACAGACAAGGCACCCGCATTGAGACTCCCTGAAGGTACAAGCCTCCGGACTTCAAAGGCGACGACAGTTACAGGTTTCCCAATTAAACACATGAGGTGCAGCCCCCTTGGGGAGTGGGCTCCCGCCTGAGACTTTCTCGCAGTTCATTCACTGACAAGGCCCCTGCCTTGTTTTTTTGTTTTCTGAAGGTTCAAGCCTAAGGACTTCAAACGTGGCGACAGGTACAGGTTTCGAATGACCCCCTCGGATGAAGCACATGAGTCGTCACATGAGGTGTGGGCCCTAGGAAAGAGGGGGTTCCCGCCTGTCCTGGCAGTTCGCTCACAGAAAGGGCCTCCGCCTCAGGATTCCCCCAGATTCAAGGATCGGGGGCCCTGATGCTGATGAGATGATGATGATGATGATGATGATGATGATGATGATGATGATGATGATGATCATGATGATGATGATCATGATGATCATGATGATGATGATGATGATGATGATGATGATGCTGATGCTGATGCTGATGCTGATGCTGATGCTGGTGCTGTTGATATTGATGTTGATGATGCTGATAATGATGACGATGATGATATGAGTGTTGTGATGATGATGATGGTAATGACGATGGACAATGAATGGATGGAATGCAGTAAGTTGGAGTGGGGAGAGCGGAGCCGCACAACGTTGTGGCTCAAGCTTTTTCGAAATCGCCTCGGCGATCTCGGATGTGGGCGCGGGCCGTCGCGTGGGCTTGGGAGGCTTCCCTGGGCTTCCCTCACCTACTCTGCCTCCTGCCCACGACCTCCGCCCTGTCCCAAGTGTCCGCAGTGCCCCGCGATTCCAGCACTGCCCGCCTGTCCTGCTTGCCCGGGCGCCCCTGCGCCCATCGCGGCGTCGCAGGTCAGCGGTAGCGGGTTCGGCCTCCCGGACCTCCGCTGGCTGGCGCTGGTGGCTGGGCAGCTGGCGATCGCGAGCTGTGGCTGCCTGGGCTCGGTGGTGCTCCTCGCGGTGGGTGGCTTTCGCAACGCACCGCGGACGACCACATCGACGCAGGAGGGCGAGACGCAGCCCGCCATTGTGGACCAGGGGGTGAGCATCGGGACGTTGGCCCAGGAACAGCTGCAGTTGCTCCGCCAACGTCGTTCTCAGGCTTGAGATGGCTGCGGCGGTACCGCCGCCGGTGCAAGGCCTCGGGATCGAGGCTGGGGACCTTCGTCGCCGTGCAGTACAACGTGCCCGGAGCGCCGCTGTTCCATGAACGTCTGGTGCTGATCGAGCCCGGTGCGGGCACTACCGTGAGTGTGCTAATCCCATATGGGGACATTTACGAGGAGGACTGGTTGCAGGGCGTGGTGGCGCAGCCCCAGCTGGAGCGGGTGGGATCGCGGTGCCCGGCTACCGCTTCCAGAACGTGCCGACCCCGGCGGTGTTCGCTGCTGCTCGGGCCGCGGCGGCCGCGCGACGCGGACCTCCAGTGCCTGCTGACGGGAAGCAACCCAACCTCGCAGGTCGTGCCGTCGGTGGTGGAGGACCCCTTCCCGGAGCCGCGCCGCCCGCAGCTGCTGCCGCCACAGTTCTTGGAGTCGGTGGCGGCCTCGGGGCGGTTGCCGCCGCCTTGGGACCTGCGCCTGGCCTCCCCGGAGTCGGAGTGAGCTGGACGCGCTGGAGGCGCTGCTGCTGCCGCCGCTGTCGCATCAACCATGGGTGTCGGCGCGCCTGCAGGGCGTGTCGTGGCGGCTCCGCCGCCCGTTGTCGGCCATGGAGGGGTGGTGTTACCTGTAGCCGGAGCGGCTAGGGTGGCCGTGGCCGGTGCCGCTGCCCTGCCCGTGGTCGATATCCGCATTCAGCCTGTCAGCCACGACATTTCTGGGGGCCGCTTTCGGGAGTTTCGCCTCGCGGTGGAGGGGATGATTGAGACTCCGCTCAATGACTTCCGGGTGCGCGGCCCTCGGACCACGTTGTGGCTCTGCCGCTTCGTGGTGTCCAACGTCCAGGCCTTTCTCGGCAGGCACGCGAGATGGAAGGCGGACGCTAAGCTGCAGAACGACGACTGCGGTGTGGAGAACCGTTTGATGTATTGCCAGATGTTCGATAGTATGGCAACATTCGATGAACTGACATCGCCGCCGCCGAGATCATGCCCCGATCGATCCTGCTCTCAGAGGAGAGGTACCGCGACAGGATGCCCGCGTTCGCGGGCGGAGGAGGTGACACGACACAGGACGTTTTCCTGTACATGGGTTCGGACCACGTGCGAGGGAACGTCGTTGTGCGCCCGGCTCTACAGTCGTGGGTGTCGCTAGAGCTCCAAGAGGAGGTGTCCGTCATGAAGGAAAGGCGCATGGCTCGTGAGGAGAGGGCCTCTGCCAAAGCTAATAATAAGGGCGAGAAGGACGGAACAAAAAAAACAAACAATGGCGGAGTCCCCTCGGGCGGCGGGAAGCGGCCGCCCGCCGCCCTTTTCTTCGGTGGCCAGGTCTGCAGGCCAGTCCTGCTCGACTCCTGCTGACTCTCTTGTACATATCTTTCCTTCCCCTGGCCTCGAGCCTGAGGCTCGGCCGTTTGCCGAGCTTCCTCCCGTGCCACCGCTGCCGGAGCTGCCACCGCTGCAGGAGCTAGTGATCGTGAGAGGGACGTCGTTCTTTTTTGTTTGCAAGAGGAGGCGGGGCAGCAGCAGACAGTTTGGCTCCCGTCTCGCAATGTGCAACGGAGGCTCAAGCGTGTGCAGCAGTATCGTGCCTGGGCGAACGATGGAATCTCACGTTTGAATGCCACGGTGGGAGAGAGAACTGAGGCTTGCTCGGAGGGTGCGAAGAATGCTGCTCATCGCGACGCGCTGAAGCACACTCGCGAATCCTATTCTGGCCTATATGCTGCTCCACCAGACCTCGCTACAGGCGCGGGATCTCTGCACGAGATCTGCACGGCCTCAGGACAGTATGGCGACGGGCCTGGGTCCATGAGGAGGCCGTGCAGCCGGCAGTTCCTTGCCCTCCCCGACCAGGCTGCTGCGGCCTGTGCGACGATGATGTTATCTCCAGGGGATTCTATTTGGTTGTGTTCTTATCAGGTGAACCTGCTCAGGGATGCTAATGAGCCTCTAGCCTACATCAGGAACTGGGCCCCCGGGAACCCTACGTGGACCCCGGCCTGACAAACGACCCCACCGTCTAGTCCGACTTCCTATCCCTCCTCTCCGATCGCGGGATGCTCGAGTGGACTTTGGCCCCGGAGACGCCCCGCCATCTTAGCGCGTTTTTTGTTGCCCAAAAATATGGGAAGACCCGCATAATCTTCGACACCCGCGTCTGCACTTTCTCGTTCAAGAACCCGCTACCCACCCGACTCCCGACAGCCTCGTCTTTGAGTCAGGTGGAGACCGACGGTCAGGCCTACGCGACGACTGAAGATTTCAATGCAGTTTTCTAAAGGATGGGCTTGGCACTTTTCTTGCGACGGTTTTTCCGACTGCCGCGCATTGCAGTTCGTCACCCAGGGTTCAGGGAGCTGAATGGGCAGCGCTTCCACCCCAACCCCAGCTTGCTCCACAGTTATGTGTTCTTCCGATGGCGTGGTCTCGGTCTCTTCTCCTGTGTCAGAGTGTCGTCCGGCGCGCCGCTGCGGCTGCTGAGATCCCGACGTCCCTGACTGTTTTGGATGGGTTGCCTGCCGCGGTGATCAAGGGGTCTGATGCGGGCGTGGCTGGGCATGTCGATGACGTTTTGATTATCGGGGCCGACAAAAACAGGACCGACGAGCGCCCGGGGGAGATTCAGGTAATTTTGGAACAGAAGGGCATGGTTTTACACGGTGGAGGAAAGCGTCCACGACTTAAGTTTTCTCGGACTTCACCTTACAGGAGGCGTCGAGCTCCCCATAAAACACCGCAACTTGAGCCGATTCCGGTTTGCCTTCGAGGCGCCTTTGCGAAGGCGCCGCTGTAGTGGGCGCCGCTTGAGGGCTGGTCTGGGACATATCAGTTGGGCTGGTCTGATCCGAAGAGAGGTTTAAAGTATTTTGCAGGCGCGCTACGCTTTCGCCGCGAAAAACGGCCCCCGGGTCGTGGAGATATGTCCGCGGTACGACGTGGATTGCGGTCCATCAGGCGCCTTCTGCCGCTGCTGGCTGTTCGTTGGTCCGCTGCCTGGCACCCGACTGCGTTGGCGACCGACGCCTCGACCCTCGGCCTAGGCGTGCGCGCGCGGCAAGCAGTGGGCGCCTTCGGCAGGATCTCAGAAAATTTGCGATACAATGTCGAGCAGTGCATCGACGCTCGGAACCATGCTCTCCTCGACTCCTCGGATCCCCACTCCAGCTCCACTGAGGATTATGTCAAGTACCCCAGCGACGGCGACGGCCCCTTCTTCGGCCACGACGGCTTCACCGACGGCGGCGATGACCACGCCGGCGGGGCAGGCTGCACCGACGGGGGGGGGGCATCTCAATTTCTCGATGGGGCTTGGAGGTCTGGGGGATCACGCTTATCAGGGACGAAACATATACAAACAACCATAGAAGATATAGCATCGACCTTTGACGAAATCGACGTCGATTTTATGAGTGCACAACGCTGGATGACCGTAATTGCGACCCGTGTGAGACGCCAGTTAGATATTCTCGAACTTGAGGGTGATGCTGTTGTCTTGGGGTACCGACACATCCTTAGGACTGGCAGTGCCCGTGGGTCGAGGGCCCCGGCGATTGTGGATAATATGCCTTTATGTCTTGGGGCGGTCAAGGGCCGCGCTTGCCCCTCCTACCTCCAACGCCTTCTCCGACGCGTCGCGGCCTCATGCCTCATCGTTGGCCACTGGGTCATGTCTGCATGTTAGATGGGCCCCTTCCGAGCGAAACTTTGCCGACCGCGGGTCCCGGGGCCAGTTTGGGTTCTTCGAAGGTCCGTCTTGGCCCGAGGCTATCATCGGGAGTCAGGCGACTCTCGTCGCCAGCCACCACGCGCTCCATCAGTGCATGCCGAGGGCGTGGACCAAGGCAACGTCGACCCGCCGAGAGCGGGTTTCCAGCCGAGCCGGCAAGCTGAAGTAGGATCGCTCGATGCGGGCGCGAGGAGCCGCTACCCAAGCGGCCGCCAATGCGACGTTCCCGTGGATGCCGTGGAACCTGGAACCGTTTCACTATGCCAGAGGACGTTCCGCTCGTTCCTGGACCATTGCCTGGCCCTCCGACTCAGCTGGACTCGCGCATCCGAGGTCGACGCCATCGCGGTGGACTACCTCAACTCGAAGTACCTGGACGGCCATGGGGCCGACGAGGCCAGCCGCCTGATCGCCGCCCTGGGCTTCTTGTTTCCGGAGCTGCACGGGGAGACCCGGGCAGCACTTCCGAGAGCCGCGAGATGCGCGGTCAGCAGGTCGCGGCGGACTCCTGCTCAGTCCCGCCTGCCGATGCCCCGCCTAGCGGCGTTGGCGACAGCGGGCGGCGTGATCACGCTGGGGCCCCCCAGGATGCCCATCACGGCAGCGATCTCGCACGCCTGCTACCTCCGCCCCATCGAGGCGATGGATTTGATCGGCAAGAGCATCGTCGCCGCGGTTCCACGGCGGGCGCGGGGGGCACCATGACGGGCCCGGTCTTGCACGAGACGCGCCCCGGCGTGCCCAGGGAGACAGGCGCCTTCGACGACGCAGTCACCATCGACGACCGCTGGTTGTGCGAGCCCCTCCTGGGCTTGAAGTGAAGGCTGCCAGCCGCCCGGGCGACGCGCCGTGGAACTTCGACGGGGAGCTGCGCCGCGAGGTGTCCGCGGCTGCAGCCGAGGGCCTGGGCCCGGGACCTTTTGACCCGCACCCTCGCCAGCTCCGACGCGGAGGTGCCTCAGAGGATCTCGCCTCTCAGCGACGGACTCCCGAACAGGTCATGCGACGCGGGCGGTGGGCGACAACCAACCTTTTCCTTGAAGCGATGCGGGGAGGGGACCAAATTGCTGAGAGTGATCAGCCAGATTTCTCCGTCCGTCTGCAACTTCGGAAGCGAGGTGATCCAAAATTTCAGTCAGGCCCTTCAGGTGGGCGTCGGAATGCGGCGCAACTGCCCTCTCGCGCCGGTCGGCCTCGAGTCGGGGGTGCGCCGAGAGGTGGCCAAGCTCCAATGAAAGCTGATCGACCAGATTCCGACATTACGAACCGTGTAAAGCCCGGCGATCAAGTTAGGAAGTCTCTCCAACACCTTCTTACCAGAGCCCAGACTGCCGCGACTCGGGCTAGGCGCGTCGCGTTGCTGGAGCTGGTCGCGGGCGACGGGGGTATCAGCTGTTTTCTGAGATCCAAGGGTTACCGGGTTCTGAGTCTTGATATCCGCAACCACCCTCTTCAGGAGCACCTCCACCCGGCTTTCAATTCCACTATCAAGTGATGTTTCCGCGGGGGTGTCGCGGGCTCTGTTTGGTCGGGTACGCCGCGCGCTACGCGGTCGAATGTTCGGCGCCTCGCTATACGCGACAACAACAATCCTTCGGATATTGGGGCGTACGACTTCCAAACAACAACAGCTTAACATCGGTAGCGTTACTTTTTTCTGTTCAATGCAGATTATCCGTTTCGCAATTCGACATGATATCCCCGTGGCGCCCGAGCATCCTGGCACCTCTGTAATGTGGAAGACCCCGCAGCATATGCAGTTGGCGGCTCACCGCTGTTGTGCCGCCCGCGCCTGCGACATGCGTCAGTTTGGCACTTGCTGGAAGAAGCGAACCCGCGTTGCGATGTGGAGCGCTGGCCGTTTTACAGATATGGAACAGGTGTGCCGTCCGTGTGGCCGTATATTTTGGAAGACTCACACGCCTCATATAGAACTGACAGGGAAGACTGGGGACGGGTTCGTTGGACAGCTATGGCAGCCGCCTGCCCACAAATGTTTTGTGATGCCTTGGGTCAGCACCTTATCAACGCGATGCAAAAAAATAGGACGTCAACGTTGAGCAAATTGTATAGAGTGCGGCTGGAAGCCAGTTGACCAGTCGGGAGCCGATGTTGGAGGTTCGGGCCTCTGCGACATCCACCGGACCTGTGAGTGTCGGCCCCTGGTTGCCTCACCTCCTCCTGAGAAAAAGATGTCCCCATGGCCCCGCGGGCTCTCACGGTCATTGGTTGGATGGAGCGCAGTAAGTGGGAGTGGGGAAAGCGGGGCCGCACAACGTTGTGGATCAAGCTCCCGCCCTTTGGCGCTATGGTTACCCACCCGCTTTCGCCTCTTGCCTTTTTTCATTTTCTCTCCCACGGTGGTGGACTTTCGGACCCCTGCGACATCCACCGGACCGTGCCTGTGAGAGTCGGTTCCCGGTTGCTTCAGTTCCTCCTGAGAAAGATGTCCCCATGGCCCCGCGGGCTCTCACGGTCACTAGTGATGCTGCTGACGATGATGCTGATAAGACTGTTGGTGATGAGGAGGATGTCGGCCATTACGATGATGCGGATGATGGTAATCATGATAATGCTGATGATGACGCTGATGGTGGTGATGATGATGACGATGCTGGTGGTAGTGATGATGATGGTGGTGGTGGTGCTGATACTGGTAATGGGTAAGTCGGTCCATATGTAAATGAGTGATGACGATGCTACTGTTGTTGCTGATGACGCTGATGATGATGGTGGTGATGGCGAGCAGGAGGAGGCGGCATATGAGTGTGTGAGTGAATGAGTGTGAAGAACAGTGGAGGAGGGTGGATGAGATGACTATCCTGCGCGAGGGTGTCTGGCTAAAACTACTCACGCGGCATGATCCCACACGAGCATCTCTTCAGTTCATCTGAGAGTCCTCTGCACCTCCTATCCATCCCTTCCCGTTATAAATCACGTGAGGCCCTGACCCCATAGGGAGGGGGGTCCTTTTCGACAATTTCTCACACATCACTCAGAAACCGAGCTCCCGCTCAAGACTTCCTCCATATGCGATCTTCAGGAGTGCACACATTGCGACAGGTACAGGTCTCGAATGACCCCGTCGGATCAAACACATGAGGTGCAGGCCCCAGCGGGACGGGGCTCCCGCCTGAAACGTCCTCGCAATCCACTCATGGAGAAGGCACCCGCCTGAGACGCGGTGAAGTTCCGAAAAATCCCAAAAGAGACGAGAGAGTCACAGGTCAAGCCTCCGAGTCCCGAAACCATGATCGATGACTACGCTGATCGATGATCATAAAGAGATGGTGGTAGTGACGATGCTGGTTTGATGCTCATGCTTGTGACGGTGCGGGTGAACACATGGCGTGGTGATGATGAGTGTCGATGATCTTGATGTGATGGTGATGATGGGGGCGAAAGGAAGGGAAGAAGAGAGGGCTTTCCTGCGCGGGGGGTCTAGGTAGACTACGAGATCCCCGTTTCGGATGTGAGGAACAGGAACATTGGGAGCGCCTAGAGAAAACAGGGATACAGTTTTGGATGTGGGAAATTCGGACCTCTCAGATCCCTTGCCTGGGGCTCGCCTGGCTTAAAGGACCTGCTGGAGCGTTCCTGCGGGGGCTCTGCCGACGCGCCCAGAGCGGTCAAGAGGGCGGCCAAGCGGCCCCGCGAAAGCCCCTAGCGGCCCCAGGCTCACCAGACGCCCGAAGTTGGCCCACAGAACACCCCCAACAGGAAATCGAACCGCCTCAAGATAATGATGTCCACAGGTTGTTGTACAGTCGGCCCGGATTAGTAGTGCCTCTCGACATGTGCCGCGTCCGAGACCGCCTCAGAGGCTCCGAACATCGTCCCAACATTGTCCAATCGTTCACACAGGGCTTGAGGGCCCCACAAAACCCCAACATGGCCCGACGAGACCGCCATGACGGCCAACGATGGCTTCAAGACTCTCCCCGAAAACCTCCAAATCATGACCCAGTCGTTGAGGGAGGCCGTGGGTCACAGCAAGGTGGCCCGAGGAAGCCCCCAGAGGCCCCCAAAGGACTCACAGGAGGCTTCAGAAATCCCCAAGAAGCCCCTGAGAAGATTTCGGGAGGCCCTCAAGAAGCTCTCCTGCGATGAGCCTCCCAAAAGAGGTGAGGAGTACGGGGAAGGGTTCGCAGGATAGGGCGAGAACGATCAAGAGGAAGGGTTCGCAGGGTAGGCCGAAGACGGCAACAACGAGTTACCAATTGTTTTTTCTTTACGACTTCTCACATATCCCGCGTGCGTGCCAAACTTGAAGGACTAAGGTGCATGGCGCGAAACGCCAGTGCAGTCTTGTTTTATATACATGTATATGTGTATATACGGATATGTGGGTTGTGTGTACATGTAGGTATAAAAGTATACAGTGGAAGTCCATCGTGGTGCACCGAGGGAGTGAGGGCATGCGATCTCCGTAAGTCGCCCTCAGTCCCTGGAGTCACCACTAATTGATATTGTCTCGGTGACGCGCCACTTCTCCAGGCTCGCGTGTGTGTTTCGATGACCTCACGTCTTCTGTGTCGTTCGGGCGCTAGTCGTCTCATTGGGGGATCGCTGTGGCCTTCAGCGGCAGGGGCAGGCCGCAGCTCGAACGAAGGCACAGCGGCTGGTTTGCCAGCTCGCAGCACGATCGGGCGAATGCCCACGCCGAAATGCGGAGCAGTATGGATCAAGAGAGGGCTCGTTGTTTCTTGGGCCATTTCTTTGGTTGTTTCTCTAGCGCTCCTCGTGCACCCGGGCGCACTTGGGGCGAAGCGAGGGCGTCTTCATTTGTCCAGCGTTCTTTTGGTAGCAGTTTGATTACATGCTGTTCCTGAGCGGCAGGAACGGGTGCGAGACCTGCGGCGGCCAGGCCAGCGCTTTTTTGTTGCCGGGCTGCATCTTTGCTTCCTTCGCGTGTGATGTCTCGCTGCAGTGCCGCCATGCTCTCGGGTCGAATCCTTGGCGCCTCGCGTGCCCGCACCAGCCCATCCGGAAACGATTACCTGGCGAGTTGCATGGCCAGGGGAAGCGATATATATATATATATATATATATGTATATATATACTTATATATATATATATATAAGGGATTCGCAGCAAACAGCGGGCGGTACCGGTCACACCAAAGGCGTATCAGGCACATCAGCCGCACATAATACCAGGTAGTGATCTTTTTGACGCCTCTCGGATGCCTCGTGGACTCATGTTGCCACTAAGTTGGGGGCCCTTGTGGAGCCTGGTTGGGAGATGTCTCGATATTTTTGGGGCCATCATGGAAGTGACCGTCCGAAGATGGCAATGGGCGTTCCCCGTCTGGAGCCGAAAAAATTGCATTCGCGGGCTTAGTTGGGGCTCTGAAGAAGGCTTCGGAGGCTCCCTTGAGGCATGTGTGTGGCCCTCTGGTGGCCCTCGTAAGCCAAACAAACAAACACGAAGCTTGGGGCCACCTCAGAGCCGCTTGGAGCCTAAGAGACATATTGGAGCCTTTGTCAGGCTTCTCGGAGCCACGCGTGGGGCCGTCTGGATCAGCCTGCACTGTATGTGAGGCAATCTGAGGCTATCTGAAGCCATGCTGGGGCATTGGGCCTGGGGACGCCCCAACCGCCGGCGACGCTCCCCCCCCTCCCCTCGGTCCGTGGAGGAGAAGGAGGAGGAGGACAAGGAGGAGGAGGAGGAGGAGGAGGAGGGGGAGGAGGAGGGGGAGGAGGAGAAGGCGGACGGGTGCGGGGGAAGAGGAGGAGGACGACAAGGACAAGGACGAGGACGAGGACGAGGACGAGGACGAGGACGAGGACGAGGGGGAGCAGGAGGGGCAGGAGAAGGGGAAGGAGGGGGGGGGGGGGATGGGGAGGACGTCGAGGACGGGGGGGAAGAGGAGGGGTCCCCGAAGCGAAGGGGCACCTTTCGTGGCGCCGCGGCCGGCCCCGGCGCAAGCGCGTACGCGCGCGTGCGCGCGCTCGCGGGGGGGGGGGGCCTCATCGGACGCTCCCTCGGGCCCACTGCAAAACAGCCATAGCCTGGAGAGCTGTCACTCTCGTGTCGAGGAAGCGCAAGCATGGGTGGAGGCGCGCGGAGCAGCGCCGGGTCCCGCTTCCATGCGGATTCGGCGCGCTCCGTCGCCAAATGGGGCGGCGCTGCCTTCATGCGTGGGCGAAATGCTTTCCCCGATCCGTTGCCCTGGCGCCCACACGCCAGATCCACGGATTCCTTTCCCATGTCAGCCTGCACCCGATCATGGAGGGCTCGTCGGCTTCAACGGCCCTCGCGAGAGATCGTCGAGGCGAGGTGTTCCCCCGGGGCTCCCCGCTCGGGGCTCCCCGCTCGGCCTCGCCCCGGCCGCGCGCATCGCCTTGCGCGCGCGCGTTGAAGGCGCCTAGAAGTCATCCTGGGTTCCAGAAAACTGTACCAGAAGCCCCAGAGAGGGTGCCACTCGCTTCTAAGCATGCCCGTTCTTTAGAAGGCCGCCCACGTCAAGTCCCACAACCTCGCCGCAAACAGTGCAGTCAGCGCTGGTAGCACGGGTCCTTTCCCCCACGGCGTCGAGGTTCAAGGAGCGAGGCTTCTGCATGCTCCTCGCCGCTCCTGGGGCCTCCCGCGAGGTCCCCTCGTCGACGCGGCCAGGTTCCCCTCGGGGGGCTGTGCCCAGAACGAACCCCCGGAGAGGTACGGTGGTCGATGTCGCATCGCACAGGGCCCTCCGAGGCTCTCCTGCGGCCCCTGGGGCCCTCCCGTGCCCCTCCTGGGCGCCAGGCCTCGGTTCGGTTGGGAGATTCAGCATGTCTCTCAGCTCGGCGAGAAGAGCCGAAGCGCCCCGGCCCGCGTGCAGGACCACCTCGCTCTCTCAGGATCTTGGGGGTGAGATTTAACGTTCAGGGGGCACAGGTTGCGTAATGATTGCATGCGATATTGTGCGAATGTTTCTGGCTCTGGGAGGGTGCATTGGTGGTTCGTTTCGTCGCCCACCAGCCACTCAGGCCACGTGGTGCAGTACTTCTCCGGCGTTGGTCGATGGCTCAGACGACTCGATGGAGCTGATGTTGCACCTAGAGGACCGGGTGGGATGGCTTTCTGTTTATCGGGGGCGTCCAAGAGTGGGATGAGGACCAGGGGTGTGTGGACATCATGGCCAGGGGCCATATCTTCCAGATTTGATGGCCCATTCTTTTTCGTTCAGAACGCGCACGTGCATCCGGCCATGACGCGCCAACCCCCCCCATTCCTGGCCCCCGCTTTGGGGCACCTGGTACAAGTTCGAGCTATTGGGCACACAGGCCCACTTAATTGCACGAGCGGTTTAGGGCACTTCTGCCAGTGTAAGTGTTGTCCCAGTTGGCTTCGATGACCTCCTCTTCGTGGCATGGCTTTTACGCGCGGATGCCACGTCATTCGAGGATCCAGGATTTCTGTTCTCCCCTCGTCATCCCGCCCTCCTTCCATCGGAGGCCTCCAGAGGACCCTGTGTGCCTGGGGCCAACAGATCACAAGCAACAGTCGGACGGGGCTAAGACAAGGATAAATCCGTTCCAGAGCGCTCCGGAACGCTCTCAGAGCTTTCCGGAACGCTCTGAGAAGGCCGCGGCGCCTGAGACATCCTCCAAAGCCGCCAGATCTCAGAGGTTCTCGATTTGTCCTCACCCGATGTTATCCTCGCCCTGGCTTCGTCTTAAACAGCATTCCATGCTTCGACCTCTTACGAGATCTGCCGCGTGCAGCTGGTTTCGGGCCCTCTCCGCCCGGCGCTGGGAGGCGCCCCGCCGGTGCCGGGAGGCGCCAGGGAAATCAGCTATACGTGAGTTGATTCGCTAACCCTCCTCCTTCCCTATCCTTCACTCGGGCGTGTCCCTCTACAGGAGGTATAAAGAATAGTCTGGTGACGATGTTTTGTTCCCAACCATCGTCTGGTGTTGGGTCCTCGGTTTGAAGAGACGGCGCCCCGCGTTCCTCCTCTCCTCCTCCCTCGTCCCCCTCCTTGCCTCTGCCCTCCGCATGTCTCTCTGTCGGCACACCCCTCACACGTTTCGTGGCCCCATAGGGCTCCAACTACGGTCCCAGTGGCGGAACTCGCAGGGCGGCCTCGGGCCATCTCGGCACACCCCTCACTCGTTTCGTGGCTAAGGTCCCAGTGGCGGAACTCGCATGGCAGCTTCGGGCCATTTCGGCACACCCCTCACACGCTTCGTGGCCCCATAGGGAGCTCCACCGAAGGTCCCAGTGGTGGAACTGTCATGGCGGCCTCGGGCCATTACGGCACACCCCTCACTCGTTTCGTGGCCCCATAGGGAGCTCCACCGAAGGTCCCAGTGGCGGAACTCGCATGGCGGCCTCGGGCCATCTCGGCACACCCCTCACACGTTTCGTGGCCCGATAGGGAGCTCCAACTACGGTCCCAGTGGCGGAACTCGCATGGCAGCTTCGGGCCATTTCGGCACACCCCTCACACGCTTCGTGGCCCCATAGGGAGCTCCACCGAAGGTCCCAGTGGCGGAACTCGCATGCCAGCTTCGGGCCATCTCGGCACACCCCTCACACGCCTCGGGCCATTTCGGCACACCCCTCACTCGTTTCGTGGCCCCATAGGGAGCTCCACCGAAGGTCCCAGTGGTGGAACTCGCATGGCGGCCTCGGGCCATTACGGCACACCCCTCACACGCTTCGTGGCCCCATAGGGAGCTCCCCCGGCCTGCCCCACACAAGCGCGGAGCACCGCTGCCGCACCAGAAGTACACCGCAAGGTCGCGAACACCTTGCCGCACGAATTGCTGCAGGCGCGCTCGCATGCGTGTGTGTGAATGTGGTGGGTAAAAGCTGCGTGATCCGTGGCCACCTCGGCGCCAAGGCCCCGAGAGTTGCCCCCTTGGCGCCAAGGCGCGGGCGCGAGTGCGCGCGCAGGTACGCCCCGTGCCTCCCCCCCCCTCACGTTGCCTCCAGCGTCCCGCTGCCAGTCCTCGGTCCTTGATCCTCGACCCTCACCCTCGCTCCTCCTTCTCCCTTCTCCCTCGTCCTCCTCAGCCTCCTCCCTCTCTCCCTCCTCTCTCTCCTCTCCTCCTCCTCCTCCTCCTCTTCTCCTCGTCCTGCTCCTCCTCCTCCTCCTCCTGCTCCTCCTCCTCCTCCTCCTTCTCCTCCTCCTCCTCCTCCTATTCCTCCTCCTCATCCTCCTCCTCCTCCTCCTCCTCCTCCTCCTCCCCCTGTTCCTGCTCCTGCTCCTGGTCCTCCTCCTCCTCCTCCTCCTCCTTCTTCTCACTCCTGCGCCCTCCTCCCTCCTCCTCTTCCCTCCATCCGTGCGGTGGTGCCTGGTCGAGCAGGCTCCCCGCCCGCCCTCCAGGGCATTGGCCTGGCGCCCCGACCTGCCTTTTGCTCCGCTGCCGGGGGGTCGTCGATGCTCGACATGGTTGGTTGTTTTTTGGCCATTTTTGGGTATCCCCGGGCAGCCAATAAAAGTATACCAAGGTAGACAGCATGTCCCAGGTGGGAGGCGAGGTTTCCAGGGCTTGGGCAAAAGGGGTGGACGTGTTCGCCCGGAGGCCTCGTCGAATACATGGCCGAACAGCCCGCTCACACTTAGGAGGCCTGGGTTTTCCGGGGGCCCCCACCGTGCGGTGAGGTCTTCGCTGCGAATTTCCAATGTCACCGCATTGTTCCGGGAACCACAAATTTGATGATCTTCAGGACGTATGTTAGCCCAAGCGAGTTTTTTTGTTCCGTTCGTGGTTGGCCGCGCCCTCCGCGGAGGACTAGAAGCAGAAAAAGCTTGATCAGCAAAAACGTTCGATGGTCCGCGCGGATTCCTTGGATCTGCGCTGGGCCCCCTCCCTGGCGCGCAGAGCGTGTCAGCGGCGGCACCAGAGGCCCTCGCCAGAGGCGCCGCCACGGGGCTCCAGCGCAGATCCAAGAACTCCGTGCGAACCGTCGAAAGGCTACGTTCATGCAGGTTTTCCTTGCCCGAAGGACAGCGAGTACAAGCCGCGCGCCGGGGAGCCCATCGTGATCAAGATACACAACAGGAGCCCCCTCCCTCTCTCCGTAGGCATTCCAGATGGGGGCCGAGGCTCCGCATCGCCGATGCATCGGCGACGCAGGTCGATTCGGAGCCCGATTTTCTCCACGTCGACGTCGCCGATTCATCGCGAACGTCGACGACGTATCGCCGATGCATATTCGATGCGTCAGCGATGATCGGCCACGCGCAGAGGGGGTAGGGGGGAGGGGGGGAGGTTTCTGAGAAATACCGCTGCTTCGTAGAAGGCGACGGACCTTGTCTGTAGATGTAGGGCCGGCGCCTTCTACGTACGAAGCAGCCTCCTTCTGAGAGGCTTTGCCCCCCTCCCCCCTACCCCCTCTGCGCGAGCCGCCAAGAGCGGCGCGTGCAGGCCCGGATGCCCAGCTCTCCGAGAAGAGGATTCGATGGGCTTGCGCCGCAGCCGCCGACCCCTCCATGAACTACTGCGCGTCCAGGACTGCCTTCCACGAGGCCTGTCCGGTTCCTGGGAGGTTCCTGGGGGCGTTTGGGGGCTCGGTTCGGGCTCCCCTTGGGAGCTTCTTGGGGCGTGTCGGGGGCTTCTCGAGGCAACCCGGGGGCGTCCTGGGCGTGCGTTTCGTCGGCTCTGGTCCCGGGCGTGATGTCGGCCGCCGCGGGTGCCCGTCGTCGGGCCCCGAGGCGATCCAGAACGGGTCCGGGAGGAGAGCCAAACCCCCGGGGAAGGGGTCGGGGCGTGTGGGGCCGAGTTGTGGCAAGATCGGATCGGCGGACGTCCGGGGGGGCTGCGTTGCCCACGGCCCGCCTGGGCCCCTTCGGCAGCACGCGCTGTCCCGCACAACCTGCGAGTACATGAGAGTCCAGTGACAGGGCCAGCATGGAAAACGGGGCGGATGTGGGGATTCATTACGGGCAGTGTGCCGCTCCAGGGCGAAATCGGTTGTCCGATTGCCACGCGACCAGGCAGGTTCGGCATTTCATCGTGCCTAACCTCTGCGGGGGCTGTGGTTCTATCATTGGATGTTGGGGGCGTGGAAGCTTCTTTGAAGTCGCCCCCCCCAGGAAGTCGTGGTTCGTGTTCGCGTCGTGCGCGACGTGTGCGCTAAGCTGTGTCCGCGTTTCTCGGGTCGCTGTGGCGGACGGCGTGAAAAAGTGCGATCCTCCGAGTATTAGCTAATGGCCTTCGGCCCATCCGCCACCGTGCCTGGGTTGTGGGTATGAAGCCTATTGGATGTTCGCTGGGATCTCGTGGGAGGCCTCTGATGGGCCTCTGGGAGGCAGTTTGGAGGCCTATTGGGTGCCGTTTGGGGGCCTCTCTTGGGCCTCTTGAGGCCCTCTTAAGGCCTCTTGAGCACTTCTCGGGCTCTTGGAGGCCTCTTGGGGCCTCCTGGGGGCCTCGTGGAGCGGAAGGCTCCGAATTTCGGTTCGCGTTTCCTCTCTTGGGCTCTTGGGGCCCTCTTGGGTTGGGCCGTCTTGGGGCCCTCTTGGGCCGTCTTGGACGGCTCTTGGGCCGTCTTGGAGCGCTCTTGGGCCGTCTTGAGGCCCTCTTGGGGGCCTCTTGGGCTGTCTTGGGGCGGTCTTGGATGCCCCTACTGTTTGCCTCTTGGGGCTCTCTTGAGAAGCCTCTTGGAGGTCTCTTGGGGTGTCTGGGGGGCCTCTGGGATCATTTGGGGGCCATCTTGGCCGTCTTTGGCTGATCTCTGCGCAACTCGTTGCCGTCTTGGGCCGTCTTGGAGGCCTCTTGGGACCCTATGGGCACGTCTCGGGGCCCTCTTGGACCGAAACATCACGGGACAAGATGCGCCAAAGCCTAAAGGAAGGGTGCCAAGCCCCAGGAGATTTGTGAATTTGAGGTTTGGACGCCTTAGAGACTCCTCAGGACCGAGGACTGAGGCTCCAGGGATTAGGCAAGGGACTCGAGGACATGCCCACTCCGTGCCCAGAGGCACGGTGGCGGATAGCTGCGACGGACGGAGCGCGCTTGGTGTCGTGGGAGCACAGCTAGTCCGCATCCCCCAAGGGCGCCAGGACTCGGGGTCGTCTTCACCGACATTCGCTCGTAAGCTGCCCGCGTAAGGTCGCGCGTAGGCACCCTCGCTTCCAGCGTAGCGTGCCGCGCCAGCTGGCTGCGTAAACCACCGCGTAAGGCCGCTCGCGTAAGACCCGTGTTTGCTCGGCGCGCACTTGGGCCCCTGGGCCCCCTCCCGAGGCCTTCGGGCAGCGGGCTCTGACCCGCTTCCCGTCGCAGGGCCGCCTCCGCTCCCGCGGCGGGCCGCTTTGGTGGTGCCGGGCGGCGCCGAGGGGAGCGCTCGGTGCCCAGGACCAGGCACCCGAGCCTTGTTTACATCGGCGGCGAGCTTGGGCAGAGCCAGTGAGAGGGGGCGGGTCTCGACTACAGCGGGGGCGCGTACCAAGAAACCGATTGTTTTTCGTCAGGGCATCTTGGGTTTCTTCGCTCCGCGCGGCCCGCGATGGTTTCCCGCGGGCGTCTAGAAAATCTCGCGTTCAGGAGACCTTGGGTTTCCTCCGCATTCCACCTCGCGTAAGTAACGCTCCGCCACCGAAGAAACCTCGCTGCGCTGAAGGTACCTTGAATTTCTTGCGTCCGCGCGGGATCGGAGGGCCAACAGCGAAATCGCTAAAGAGCCCCGCCACCGAAGAACCCCGTTGCGCCGAAGGTATCTTGAATTTCTTGCATCCGCGCGGATTCGGAGAGCCAACACCGAAATTGCTAGAATGCATCCGCGCGGAGCCGGAGGGCCAATCGCGAATTCTTAGAAAGCCCCGATACCGAAGAAACCTCACTGCGCCGAGGGCACCTTGAATTTCTTGCATCTGCGTGGATTCGGAGGGACAGCGGATTTACTACTCGCGCAGTTTCCTAGCGCGACCCGCGAAGAAACTCGGGCCAGGGTTCCCTGGGTTTCTCCGCTTCGAGCCCCTGGCCAAGAAACCCAGACCCTGGGCAAGACATTTTTTGGATTGTCAGGGCTGGGTATGTTGCGACGGTTTCTTGCGGCCGTGCGCCCACTGTGCACGTACGAGTGGCCTTTCGCTGGAGTGACTTGTGGTGCGGCCCAATGGGGTCCCCCGATCGCTGAACGCGAACGTCCCCCG